>JAWWEU010000011.1:13635980-13725061 GCA_035583155.1 Acropternis orthonyx
CCTCCCCGATTTTTGTTTTTCAATTCAGATGCTAAGTTCTTAACTGATAGCACATAGCCAGCTGCTGTCAGGGAAAGGTGGAAGTGCTTATTTAGTAGTACCACACATGGAGTGAAGTCCTGCACTTTCCTCTGCGATCTTGCCCATGTGCTTTTACTGTGAAGTGGAAGGACCACCTGTAAGAGGGAAAGTTCAGACCATGCCTTGTGTCTGGGCCATTCCTGAGCTCTCTCCTGAGACTGCCCTGGGGAGCACTGGCACCTGCCTACCAACAGCAGCGCTTGACACACCAACTCATTTTACATAGGCTGCTGCACACCTGTCAAATGGCAGTAATTTTAATTTACTGTCAACTAGAGACGTAAGCCGGATACACAGCAAGTGACCCAGCAGGGTAAACCTTCAGATCGCCTTTCCAGTCCCATAGGCCAGCTATTTCTTAGCATTAGTGGTTTCTCTGCATTTTAAAGGCATCAACATGTGTTAAACAAAACCAAATGGAAAAATGGATTGTGAATGCAAATCCCTTTAATACTCATCTGGCAATTCTTTTCTGTGTTGTGACTTAAAAGGGAAAAGGACAGATCACTTTAGTATTATTAAAATTTGTGTGGCATACAGATGTCATGGGATTTTAGAGATGAATGATATTTCTTCTTCTACATAGTCATTTGTGAAGTTACAAGGTAGAAACATCCAGCTGAAAGGCTTTGACAAGGTAATGAGAATTATTTTCTGTAGTAATAGATAATTTCTCCTCATCACAATAACATTTCAAGTGATCGTATGCACTCATGCATATATACAAACCCTTTTTAGTTTTATATGTGATCTGAATGTTAAGGTTAGTAAAAAGCAAAAAATATTTTCACTCGGTTCTTGTTGAGATTTCAATGAATACAATTACTCATAATTTCCCTTTCATCAAACAGTAAATTAACTATCTAGGTGGCTTTCTGCAACCACTCTTCATGCCAAGCATTTTGTTGAGTGAGAACACATTTAGTTTTGTTGTTTCAAAATAGTTGCACATTAATGCATACTATTTCTCTCAAATGACTACTGTGCAATCTAGACTGTGTTTACATGTGCATGTATAGATCTATGAACCAATGAAATTCTGCATGTATCTTGTTTCTGTTTAACTTGGAGTGATCTGTATCTGTAAAGATGTATGTAAGTGGACACTGTACACAGTGCATCACTCTAAAGCATATGAACTGGGACAGTAAAGAAGAAAAATTCTAAGTATTGGAGAGCTCTGGCTTTTAACTCATCCTAAGAATTGACATTAATGTGATTAAGCTGGACCACATTCTCAAAGCCCGTGCCATTCTTTTTTCATGTGATCTGACCTATTGGTAAGACTAGTGGTTATCTTAGTGCTGCAATTCAGTCTAAAGCTATCCCTTACATCAGTAACTGTGGCAGTAACGGGCCTAATATATGTTATATCATGGGAGCATGTAAAAACTATGTCTGTTCAAAGAAATGCAGTCAGTGGGTTTTGAGGAACTGTCACAAGAAAGAAAATGTCTTTCTGCATTTGAGTACTTGCCCTGAAGGAAAAAAAAAAATTCACTCCACAGTGAATCTTGCTTTGCACTGAGGAAAGAACACATGCTGCACAAAAGTGAACTCTCAAATGGTGTCTTCCAGTTTTCAACATTTGGTCTTCCATTGTTTTGATGCAAGAGGATAAATTATATATTGTGTTTGACTGTCATCTTTTATATCTTTCTTGTCTTCTGACTATACAAACATTAACATGACTGTAAAATTATCATTATGTGCAAATGACAAAGTTTGTCCTGGAGACAGAACACAACTTCTGCTTTAAGAAGTATTTGCCTTCAGTTAGTACTGTGCAGGTCCTATATCTGCAAAGCTTGTGCAAACAATTCAGAAAGCTGGTAGATGTGGGATGCTACAGAAAAAACAAATTTAAATAAATTTGCCCAAAGAATTGTCACCATAGATCCATGAGGATGCTCTTCACTTACAATGACTACCTAGGTTTATTTGGCTCCACAAGTTTGTTAGCATTTTGGCCAGGCTTTCAAATTCCTCTTTTGTTTTCTTTCATAAACCAGGTCTAGATGCAACGTGTTTTCTATGGGTGCATAAAAATAGGAAGTATGTTGTGTTCCTTCCTTTCCTGTTATAAATGTATGGTAGTGATCTTTGTTCTGTGGAGGAGTCAGAAAGGGGAAGAAAACTTTCCAAAAGCAGCCACAACACATAGGTGGTGTTTTGGCATGGTAGTGTTCATTCCTTGGCATCCATGATGACAGAGCTCACTCCTGTCTCTGTCAGTGTAGCCCTGCATTATTCATACATGCAGGGCTCTGAAGTTGGGGCCACCATACAATCTGTACCACACTGCATGTCAAAACAAGTCACCAACCCACAAAGGTTTGCTTCCCTGGAAGAACCTGTGGGATGTTACCGTGAGCCAGATCCATTCTTGCTGCAAAGGGATTTATAGCTTGTTCCACAGTAACGCTTTTATCTGAGGTGCCACAGATTAAAAGACATTGGTGAATTAATTATAAGTTGGCTTCAGTCAGTGAGACTGCTGAGTGGTCCTCCACACATGTGCTTTATAGAGCAAACAGGATGTGTTGACTTCTGCAGAAACAGCTCTTTCCTCTTTAATTTTGGAGGGAGGTGTAGTTTTCCTCTGCCAATTGACTTCTGAAAGGTGTTTGTCTGGAGGTAATCTTTGGTAGTATTTATATTTTGGAGTTTGAAAGAGGAGGAGATGCATTTATTTCACTATTTTTGGCTTAATTTCTGTCGCTCTTAGGATTTGCAATGTTTTTATAATCTTAGAGTATGCAATATCATGGGGGAGAACCTGCTTTTATCAGTTTCTATTATCAGTCAGCTTTTAGGAGAGCTCCACACCTGCCTGTGTCTGTGAAGGCATTATAAAAATAATGAGTTACGTAGTAAAATGTAGGGCTTGTCCACGGGGGAAAAAATCCCCCCCAAAACACAACCCAAAACCTGCACCACACATCATTTGCAGTGGTTTTCTGAGAGAGGCAGCTTTGATGGATTGACCTTTAAGTGATGGGTCCATGGCCAGGTGCTGTCGGCGCTGTGATGTCATAATGAGCAGCACAGCGCCATGCACAAAAACAGTGACATCCAGTATTTATGCAGGAAGATTTCAATCCTCTTTTGCTCCTGTTAGTCATTCAGGATGATAATGGGAGACATGTACCACCACCACAGTGTGCTGGAGAAAAGGTAGGTTTTTGACGTGCTGCCAGACACTGTGGGTAGTAAAGATTGGCTGGTTATTTCCCCCCGATGTGAGCAGCTGAATGCAAGCTCTATTAAAGACAAAAGCAGGACAAAGAAGGAAGAGGCTAGACAAATATGATTTGTGTCTGTTTCTGCTCACTAGTAGGTGTGGACTTTCAGATGTAAATACAATAAAGGGAAAATAGAAATGAGAAGAGAACAAAGTTGTCTGTCAACATGACTTCTATGACAGATTTTTCTTGCTGTTCAGCAACGATTCTAATTCAATTGCTGGCTGCTGTGAAGGAGATGAGATGCCAGAAGCAGAAGCGCTGCAAACCAGAACAAAAAATAATTACTAGTAGAAATGTGCTGCAAATAATTCCCTTGAAAATACAGTTGCATTGTTCTTCTAGTTTGCTTATCCCCCAAATATTTTTGTTTTCTAATCATTGAATTGAAACACATTTCAAGGGAATGAAACCTTGCACCTGATGATATAAAAAAAAGTCTGAGCAGTTATGCATGACCTGATACCATTATATTCAGGAGATTTGCAAACCTAATTTTCTTGAAAAATCTTCTTCAGACAGATTTTTTAGAGAGAGAGGGGGAGGAGAAAAGCAGGGAGAAGTCTGTCTGGTTTGGCAGGGAGAAGTGTTTGTTTTGTTTTGTCTGTTTAGTTTGTGCTCTAAAATCAACTGACATCTAAGCATGTTCTGAAGGTGTTTTTTGTTGTTGTTGTTGGTTTTTTGTTTTGTTTTGTGTTGTTTTTTTTTTTTTTTAATCAGCACTCATCTATTGCAAACTGGTACCTGGATATATTTTACACCAACAAAACCAGATGAAACAAGAGTGCCCTGGTTGTATTGCAGTGCTTGGACAAGAAAGGCTGCCTGTGGCTTGGCTAAGGACTCTGACCAGAGCTTGTCATTATGGCAGCTGTAGGGACAGAAACATGCCTACTTTACATCTAGAAAAACCTTCTTTTAAGCACAAAAAATTATGCATCAGTCATGTCTGGGAGTAGATCCACTGCTGGAGAAAGATTAACGCTTGTACCTTTGTATAGTGCAATGGAGACATGTGGCGGTGGATAATTGGGTGCCTTCTTCATATCTTCATGAGAATTGTTCTTTAGATGGCCCAAAACCGTTGACTGAGTAGACTGCCAGACAAGCACCAAAATGCACCAATATAAGGGGTAGGTTTTATTCTCACCATTTTCCCGATTGGACCAACAGATGGAAATGGAGATGTGATCATTTATCTTCAAAATTGCCCTAGTAATCTGCAGTGTTAGCACAGATTATGTTATAATTGCTAGAACTGGAATAAAAGAGATTGCAGCATCTGTAAAGCTAGTGGTAAATTTAAAGGATATAAAAATCAGCTCCATGTCAGGGGACATTCTCACTAGTATATTACATTTCATGTACACAAATGTAGCGATGAAAGAGCAGAAGCTTATGACAAACATCATTTGAATTTTATTGCTAATTTTTTTTCTCTGCAGCTGGTCTAGAGAAGTTGCTATAAAATACAGCCCTTACAGCCCATGCTATTGCAGCATGGCATTGTGCAGAATCCAGCCCCAGACAAAGGGCTCAATGGCACAGTCCTGTCACAACTACTATGGGCCAGGGTTTTAAGTGTCCCTTCTTATAATAAATTGAGAAATAAAAAAATTTGTAACTTCAATCTCTGAATGGTTTAATTTCACAGTAATAGATTTGAGTTTCTAAGCTACAGACAGAAAGACAAATTGAGACTAAAATTAAAATAAATATATGTACCTAATAGATTAATTTAGGGCAGGATTTCAATCTTACACCTACTGCAGAACTGGGTTTGTCAGATGCTTATGGGAACAAAAGAAATATATGGATCCTGAATAACTGCATGTAAATCCAGAGAGAAATTTTAGTGCAGTGTCAAACTCCTTTATATAACCCCATTCTCCACGTAAACTGCTGGGCTGGTTCTATGTGCCACGACCTTGCAAAGCTCTCTGGTATGTTGTCATACTGGTGAATCACACATAAACCTCCAGAGTAATGATTCAAGTGATGAGGGTTTCCTTTAAACCTCTAATGATAAGCTAGAGCTGCCATAGTTGCTCAACCCTAAACTACAGTGTTATAGGTATGCAAAGAAACCTTCAATCTTTAAGGTCCATGTTGCTCTGTCTGCTAAGTCATTTACAGTTGAAAGTACTAGAGTACATTATTGTTTTATCTTGCCTTTCACTTTGGTGTTTTTCAGGAACTGTTGAAAATTTCTGAGCTAAATTTTGTTCTCTCTTCTGCCATAGACTTGTACAGAAGTTTCCTAGTTTCACTTGGGTTTTGGTGAGGGGAAAAAAAATTTGCCCTTATAATAGCAACTGCAGTGTTAGGAATATAAAAGGGCATAGACTACTAAAACTGCAAAAGATATAATAGACCATAATATAGGTGAATACAAAATCAACACTGTTGATTACATCCTCAGCTATTTTACCACACATTTATCATCATCAGAAAACAACAAAGGGAGCTGTTGAAAATAATACAAGCCAATGTTGTTATTTTGTGTGCTGTTCTCAGAGCCATACAGCTCTGGAAGAAATCCAAGTAGTAACTGAATTGAATAACATTCTGCAATTCAAAGAGATTGTGATGGGAAATGGCAGGAGCTAATGAAATATGGTGCAAGTTTAACAAACACCATTTCAAGATGGGATGTTATTGCACAAACAGCAGTAAAAATTCTTCATAGAGTTGATGAGCAGACTATGACTGCACTAACACTCTATTGCAGGAGGATGACATTTTAATTTAGCTGACTCGGCAGTACAGAGGGTTAGACTTTGCCTGTTGCTGAAGACTGTGCCTCTTGCTGTAGCAGGAGACCTCATCTGCTGCTTTGTCCGAAGAGAGTGGCTCTTTGCTCTGCCTTTGTGCATCGTGACTCTCAGCTGGCATGTTGGGTATAGTGGCTGTATCCCCTCTAATTTCTGCTCTTCTTAGGCAGTTAGATTACAAACTGGCTACAGCCTCTTTCCATTATAACATAACTAACTGCAGGACTCTACTGGAGCACATTTCAGCAAAACTGGTTGTTAAAATCACAAGATGATTTCTGAGCTGGCTGTTAGAAAACATCTTTGGCAAGCTTTGCTGCTGGCTGATCCTGTCTTCTCCCTGGAAGCTGTATCTCCATGCTTAAGTAGCAGGAGGCTCTTCTTTCCCCTAATCTGTTTGGGCATGGACCCAAAAGTATTCACTCTGTCATCTGTCCCCAAGTCCTCACATTCTCTAGCATCATGGCCTTGCTGCCATCCCAAATGATTGGCAGGAGCTTTGCAGCTCATCTGGATCATAGATCTCTTTAGCTGGACTTTTAGCTTTATGCTTTGTAGAGTGAAAAATATAACTTGGTGCCTTAATCTCTGGAGGCTCATGTTGAAACACCTGAAAGGCTCCTAATTTTCAAAGAATGCTATGTGCAACCAGCTGCAGAAAATTATGTTTCTTAAAAGTGTGTGAAGCTGGGAACCTAGAATAGTGAATTCACTAGTCAGCTGTGAAAGCCATCTGAAGACTTTCATACAACAAAAATAAAATCTTCTTGTAGCCCTTAGCATTCTGCTAGTGATTTTGTTTTATATTTTGAAAAGCTCACTTGTGATAATTTGAAAATCATGTGTTTAGAAAGCACAAATTTCAACAGTGTGCTTCCTGTGCATAAATGGGCAGATCCTGCCATCATCATTTCTGGCAAGATTAGATGACAAAGTATTTGGGTGCTTTGAAGAAAGGGGGAGAACTATTTTTTTTTTTTTTTTTTAGAGGTATAACAACAGTGTTCACTGCTTAGGGAATTAAACTCCCAAGTTTTTTGTTGTTCTTTTGGTTTTTTTCTTTATTTTTTTTTTAACTTTAGAAAATACCTAAAACGTATGGAATGAAACCAAATTGTGCTGCTTGCTGTTGTCTCTGTTGTGCATGTGTCTGGTACTCTGATGCATGCTAGAACATCAAAGTAGCATTTCTCTCTTTTTGACATAGAACAAACAGAACCACTTTTACTTTGAGTCATCAGACAGATGTTGCTTTGGTGGCAACATGCTACATACACGTTAGCTACAGCACATGTGGGTCGTCTTCTCTGACATCTACACAAAGTTGAAGTACATTTGCTCCAATAATACAGTGAAGGAAGCAGTAACCAGCAGGGAAGACCAGACGAAGCATGGAAGAAGAATAATGATTTATTCATTATCCTCCCGGTTCACTGTGACCTAAACTGGATACCAATTAAAAGATTGAAAAACTCAGCTTGAAAGAAAAATGGGTTTATCTCTGGTTTAGGTGACTAGTGAATGGATGACTGTAAGTGAAGGATGATGATCAGGTCAAGATTAAAGAAATAATTTAGGTTCCTGAACTTTAATTGAACCAGAATATATTAGGCACATAATTTGGAATTGCAAGTCCAAACATTTTAATTTGGACTCTGGAGTAGAGTTAAGCCTGTGACCTGATCAGTCATGAAATCTGTGGCTGCAGGAGGGAGAGCTGGAGCACATTTGAGCCCTTACTGTCTAAAATCAGTGCAAGAGTGGATCCGAGGGTGGAACTCTGCAATTTCCTTTGTAATCCTCATGGAGCAAAGCTGACACAGAGCTGTTAACAATTATGTACATATGAGGGACTAAAGAAAAAGCTCTGAGTCTGCTGTAGGCTTAGTTACTACTGCAACCTCATTTTCAGAAATTAAAAGAAGAAAACAGGTGAGATCAGTGAATTCTCTGTGAGTTGTCTACTCCCTTGGGCTTAATCTCATTTACATCAGAGCAACGTTGTCTCTTATATCAATTTCAGATGAAGCTGGCAGTATTTTATTTCTACTTTGAATTCCTTTCCAGTGGTTGCAAAGGCGAGAGGAATTCAAGCTTCAAGGCTTCCTCTTTACAAGTGCTAACCATAAGAATACTGTCTACCCAGTTTTGTTGTCTCTATAATTACTTAAAGGAGTACAGCATAAATATGAACTAGGTGTAAATCTCTAACATTTCACACTCATCATTCACACAGATGATGTTTATTTTGCACACAATATAAATGAGTCTAAATAGTTCCCAAAGCTGTAATGTCTCAGAAAACCGGGCTTTCTGCTACAGTGGTTGGTAATGACTCCCTAACCTTTGCTTGAGTACCACCACATTTCTGAACTGTTCTTTGTCCAATAAATAGTGCTTTACAATGCTGTCAGTCACAACACCATTGTTGGTCAGTGAGAACCTATTAGTTGCTAAAATATGATTCTTTCCCAGTACTTTAGATAAGAAAGCAACAAATACAAAAAAATCTGGAAAGACTATATAGAATCAAAAATGTCATGTCCTAGAATGTAGAAACAGAGCTGAATGACCATACACTTATTTGTAATTATGCATGTGGACAATCACCACCCAAAAGTACTCTGAAACACCTTGTTTAGCATGCATGTTTAGGTATGTTCAGCCTTAGCAAACCCTCAACCTCATTTTTACTGCTCTATCACGTTTGCACATAGTTTCTTGCAAGTGTTAGCAGCATGTATTAGGATGACTGTCAGCAAGACTCTGTAGGCTGGAAGCAGCTAGTGCTGCTTAACCAGTGTTGTTAAACCACGCATCATAAAAATATTATGGTCAAATCTAAACCAGTGAGAAAAGAAATGTTTGGGTACAGCAAAGGTCTTTGCAGTACAGCCAGCCAGAAGTACAGTCCTCTGCAAGCATGCTTCGCATAGTGCTGAACTGCTTTGCTGGTGTTATTTTGATATCTTGCCAGCGCCTTGTAGATATGAAAGCCATGTAAAACACGCTGCTGGGATGAGCTTCTTGAGCCCAGTAATCTGGGAGCATGCTAGTTTCCTAATCATTCTATTTTCATATGTGATTTTCTAATGTATGAAATATTACAGCGAAACACAGTTGGGCTTTCATTTGTTTGCCACTGCAGGTTGGTCTGCTCTGTCCCCTGTGGATATAGCAGTGGTTGAAACACAGGCATGCTGTTGTGCAGGTCCACACCACACAATATGGGCATTTTCTCCCAAATGCTTATACTATAAAATAGCACTGAAAAAGGTCATAAATCTATCCCATGCTGCATAAATAAAAATAGAGCTGTCAAAACATTTTTGACATTTATCTTTACAATCAAAAATCACCTTTCTCTCTAATTTTTTCTTTCCCCAAATAAAGGGAAACAGTTACTGTTCAGTTTTTTTTCCTTTCTACTCTTCTTCAGAAGCAAAAAATAGTGGGAAGAAAGAGTAGAGTAGAGGAAAAGTGGGGGTAAATTTGCCACACAAGAAAAATAAAAATTGTTCACACTTTAAAAGCTTGAGAAAAAGTCAGCTAATCAAACTCTTTAGAAAATACAGAGGAGAGCAGAAGGTTTATTATT
The DNA here is from genome assembly GCA_035583155.1 of Acropternis orthonyx. NCBI lineage: Eukaryota > Metazoa > Chordata > Aves > Passeriformes > Rhinocryptidae > Acropternis > Acropternis orthonyx. Next base: position 13,645,679 of record JAWWEU010000011.1, read on the forward strand.
ATTATTATTATTCATGGAATTTTCCTGTCTTTCTAAATAAAGTGAATAAGCACTACACATTACCTCAGCATATTTTTTCATTGCATCATAAGGTGTTGTCCGGTGATTACTGTTAGTTATACTTTTAACAAAATTAAGTTGTTCTTATGAAGACCATATAGTAAAATATGTCAAAGATCTAGGCTTTCTGCAGGACTTTTCATCAGCCTGCCCTTTAGGAAAACAGCCTGCCCAAAAAGCAAAGTGTTTAAGAGTAAACAAGGAAAGACTCAGATCTGGAGAATGAAGCAGAGAAGGGAGATATTTTCCTTCATGCCCAACAGCTTCTCTCCTCCCCAGCCTCGGGAATTTGAAGTCTAGTAATGAAAGCGTGAAGGTCTGAGGTGCCTTGAGTGCTTGATAAAGTGCTTAGCCAGCTCCAAACATGGGGAAGTACCAATAAATCACATCATCTAGGATTTACTCTTCAGGTGCATGGCTGGGAGGGTACAATGTTTGTAAATCATCTGTTGGATCTCTCTGGAGATTTGTATGTAGAAATACATGGAGCAGTCCTTCTGGGTGTTAAAAGTTTGCTTAGCTCAATAATGTGTTTCCAACACTGGTGGACAGTGCCTGTCTGAGGGGACATACACGCATATGCTGATAATTCTTAGTTTTCCCGGTAACAGGAAGAAATTTCTTTCACTTTTGGTTATGGTGATGTTGATAAGCTGTTGCACAGGCTACTCATAAACAACTTGAGGAGAAAGAAGCACACTAAAGATTGCGTTAGCTCTCCCTTGTGGAACAGCTTACAGAACTTTAAAAGGATTTCAGCAGTTATTAAATAAATCTGTGGAATTGAATAGAAAAAAATATTAATTGACATGTATGCAAGATGTCCTCTCTCTCATAGACTAGGATTTATAAATTTCTTTTCCTCCTCTCCTGGACTTTCTTGTGGTCTGGGAAAGTGCAGAGAAAAAGGAATTGCAGAGCTCAGGGACCCCAGGAATGACTGAGACTTGCAGTGTTGTAACTGATGAAGCAGCTGCTCCAGTCTGTTACTAAATTTATGTGTATGCCTGCTACTAATAACAAAATTTAGCAGGGGAAAAAAAAAGGATAATTTCATCAGTGAATGTTTTTCTATCTGTTGCTGCTTGAAGCAAATAAAGTAGTACTGAAATTTAGTGGTCTGTTATACAGATTAGCCATATAACATTTCTTCTCCCTTTCCCCATATGTGTCTCATATATTTCTCTTGTTGTTGGTAGTGTGGCATATAATGTAACAAGAAGGTGTGCTACAGCATTTGTTTGCTGGCCACCTCTCCAGTAGAATATAATAAGCATAACAAAGACAGCAGAACATGACACACAGCTTTCTGTAAGCTGTTGTGTTGATCCAACATCTGTCAGTTTCTGAGAAATTAAAGCCAAGCACCAGAATTTGAATTGGGGCTCAGAATTACAGCAAAAGACATGATTTTGGGTCTCATTGTGCTCAGCAGGGGTCATGCTCCACAGCAGATGTACCAGAGGGAAAAGAAAACAGATGTAGGTATGGAGAAACTCAAATCTCTGCACGGTGAAGCTGCTCCACATTTCTGGTGTTATATGGTGTTATATATGGTATTACAACAACATTATGGTGGGGTGTTGTAGTTCAGTTGTTATTAGTAAGTGTCATTGTGTGCTGATTGCAAGCACTCAAGTGTTCAGAAGGGGGAATCAAGGATACCAAATGGGGAAAAACAATACACAGGAGTCTAATATCCTTAAGAGGATAAATTATCTTTTCCTTGAGAAAGCAGAAAATGTTAATGGCTAAGTCTGCCAAGACACTTTCTAATAGAAGTAAATAAAGACACAAAAGATCGTTCCAGTCCTTTCATGTGCGATTATAAAATATCACTTCTTACTGATCTGTGCAATCTTGGCATGACAAACTGATTGACTCAGTGTAGAATATTCCAGTGGGTTTATGGCTCATGAATCAGGGGAAAGGTTATTTTTGGTTTTAAAAATAGTCAAAATGGAACAGGAATGAGCTGATAAGTATGTGTCTTTTGGGAGTCTTCTTGGGAGTTACTGGGGCTTTGTCATTGTATGTGGAACCGTATGTACAGTTAGTATAGATAGTTACTCAAGTATTGCTGAGGACATAGACCTGTGCCGTGCCTGCCATAGGATGGCTGCCAACTATTTGAAGAACTGCGGTTATAATAAATACAGCTTCTATCAGGGTATCCTTTCCACAGACACTGCACTTCCAGGTGTTTCATAGATCTCTCCACACACCGAGTAAAAGATCACGTTTTGAGCAGCTTCAGCTTATGCTCCTTCTTCAGCAGTTTTGGTAAGGCTGGTGAGATGCCCCTGTGCTCCACTAACCCCAGGCAGCTGAAATGACCTTTGGTCGTTTTGGGTCAGGTTTTATGTATACCTCACAGCAATGTGGTGGCTGTGTAAGCCTCCTCTGGTGGTTGCTTTGAATAAATTTTCCATAAGCACAGAAACTCCATTAGCAGGATAAACAAAACTCAGAAGTATAAACCAATTACACACAAAAGATAGTCAGGATCAACACCCTACCAGGATGAAAATGAATTTTCTCAATGCCTTCTGTAAGACATAAGAGAGTCTCTGGTAGGTAGATAGGGAAAGACTCAAAAGCTGTGCCTGGTCTGAACCATGATGTGGGTCCCAGAGAGCTGGTTCCCTGGGGAGAGGCGACTGCAGCAGGGCAGGCACACGGGTCAGAGCAGCCCAAAGGTGGAGTTTGAAATATGGCTGCACATTTTAATCCTGGGCCTAGAGCTCAGATCTCTATATTCATGAGAATAATGCTGTGGGTGTTAAGTAAGGAGAACCTGCTGAGTCTACCGCCTGCTGGGTGGTTGGTGCAACAGGTCAAGATGATTTGTTATATGTAAATTAAAGCTCCAGATTTACTACTACAAAAAATTCTACCTTAAAGGGAGCAAAGGGGCAGAGGTTGTGAGGTGTGCCATATTCTTACTCCAACAGGAAGATGAATTCCTATGTCTTTACTGTAAGATGACAGTGATCTGTTCCTGACCAGGGAAAGTTTGCACAGATTACTGGTAGTAAGATTTGCTCAGTAGTCTTTTTTTCAATAGCTTAATAAGCCTATTCCCCATATTACCCCACTGAAGCTGAAGTTCATGTCAAACATGAACTAACGATGAGGTGGAATAAGCAACCTAAAACCACTAATTATGCTGTAAGTTGTAGATTTTAATGACAAGAAGTGGGATTTTGACAGTTTCTGTCAGCTAAAGTGAATAATATTACACGTGAATTACCGACACTTTTTAAAATCTTCTGTCAGAACCTCTTAGTCTTGTGTCAGGTAATGCAAACCTTGTGACCCTGGCAAGTACCACCTTAGAGCTTCTGAACAAGAGAACAAGGAGTCACTAAGTGGAAAGAGCTTAAGGGAAGGGGCAAAACTGTATGAAAAGCATTCATGAAGCAGAAACTCTCCTAAGGAGGCTGCTAATGTTAGAAAAGCTCTCTGCAGCCTCAGAGGGAGTGTACAAATGTTCATACTAGTTGCTTCTCTGTTTTGATTCCTAAACGCTATTTAACCATGCAGTCTGGGGACTAGAGGCCTTATGTGTTTCATTTTTCTCTAAGATGCTTTTCCAAAGATACATTTCTTGCTGCAAGCTAGGGGAGCTCTGGAGCAGCTCTACTCCAAGAACAGTGTGAAGAAGAGGAGGTCAGGCTGAAGCACACCTGGAAATTCATGTAGTGGTCATAACTCAGAAAAATGTACACAATACTGTAGCTCTTTTTCTCTGAAGGAGTTATGCAAGGGGCTTTTTAAAAAGTAAGTATGATCCAGATTGCTGCTAAAGTGAATGGTAAGATATCCAATGATTTCAAAATGAACACAGTTTTGCATTATGCAAAGTTTTGCAGGGTAGGGCTTAGTGATTCAGGCTTAATTGGCATTTTATTTTAGTTTATTTGAAACATTGAAATGCAGAGGAAAGAAAAAAGGAAAAGAAGATTCAGTAGCAGTGGGGGTTGCAATGTACTCAGCCTCACACTGACAAGCAAGATAAATTCCCTTTTCAGCAAACTGGGCACAACACATCCCTGCACCATCTGAACTTAGCTATGGTATCTGGCTGTAAAAATGGTTCTGCATACCCTTCTTGCATTGAACGAGGAGGTTTTTCCCATAGTTCTCCAGCTGTAGAGCTTTTTGAAGGCAGGCTGTTGCATCCTGCAATGAAAAAGCCAAGGTAAATGGAGTATGAGGTTAACCAGATGTCCAAGAAGGCTGGCTGGTGATGGCAAGGCAAGTCATAGTACATTCTGGCTGAGATAGGAAGTTTGGTGTCAGGATATCATGGAGAAAAAAAAAAAGGGGGGGTGGGGGGGGGGGGTGGGGGCGAGGGGAAGGGCAGTGCTATCTCATGGTCAGTTAGTCTTGTATCCTGAGGGCTATGTCAAAAGGAGGAATGTGTGGGAGAGGTAAGGAAATGGGGGGAAAGTACTAGTGCTTCCTTGTGAGCTAGCTGAGCTGGCCTGTGGGTGATGCTGACAGTGATCCAAGTTACACTGAGGAGCTCTTCTCTCGGGTGTCACCGATAAAGCAAGGATACTTCATGGTTTGATGCTTCCACAGCATGTCCAAGGCACTCCCTCACATAATCTCTTTCTTTTTAAAAGTGTGTCAGAAATGCTGTGTTCCACCACGCCAAAAATATTTCATATGTCTTGAATCCAGTATACCCAGTCTGAACCTTCACTGGGCAGCACAACTTGAAATCAAGTTGAATGCCTCTCAGAATTTAATATGACCCAAGTAAATACGTTTCAGGCTTATGCAGACTTTTCATGTCTCACAGAGGCTGCGAATATTCAGAGGAACAGCAACCTATTTAGAGGTTCCCATGACCATGGCTCTGATCATGACGTATTTCCCCTGAGAAATACTAAAACTGTTTTTTTTTCAAACTAGGTTCTTATGGTAGGACTTTAAATTCACATCTGAGCACCCTACATGCAAGTTTTAACTTGCTTTTGTGGAAGGTCATAACTTGAGAAAAACTAAAGTTAACTAAGGTGCCCAAATTTGTATTTAGGTGGAAAATTTAAGGCAATAGGGAGTAAATAACTGTTTTTAAAGCTTTACGTAATCTTGAACTGTTTAAAAAATAATTCCATAAGCATGTGTTTACACTTATTAGCCAAATAATACCTAAGTAGCACCCTTCTGAAGTCCCTTTATGTAACTGTCTTGGAAGAGTACTGCTCCTTGCTTGCCCATAACCTCATTTGTAAAATCACTAGTGTGACATCAATACTTGAGAATGACATAACTCTTTGTATTAAGGAGCACGGTTACCAGAAGGGTAGATAATTATGTGTTTCATTGTATTATATCAACACAAACAAATACTTATTGGCTACTGAAATGCTATCAAGTGCGCATCATTAGTTTATGCAGTGTTTATGAGATCACCACAAATACCAATTAGTATGGCTGATGAAGAGGACATTATCTGTGGAACAGTGTTTGCCACCCCTATTCACAATCCATAATGGTCTAATCAGTCAGTCTGAAGTGCTGTGAATAAAGGAGCAGATCCTGGTTCTGTTTCAATGGGTTTATGTTGTTTTCAGAGAGTTGCATAGCACTATCACAGTTAATGAAGCTATACCAATTTAAACCAACTGAAGAACTGGTAAATGCTACGTAGGAGAAATCAGTACTTTTAAAGTTCTTCTACTGTTGTCCTAACACTTAAAGTTTCTTGGTATGAGAATGGCAGCCATGAAAATGCAAGTTAAGGTCAGGCAATGGTCAGAAGAGGAGTCATATGGGTTTTGGCAATTTCACTGGTTCTTCTCCAAATATGATTTCCAGATGTACTCCCTTTGCTTTAATTCTTCCAAGAACTATTTGAAGAAGTTTTAAAAATATTTTATTTTCTTAGTTTTTATGGTTCCAGTAGATAAAAACAGTCCATCTTTACCAAGCGTACACTGTAATATCTGACTGCATTGTGGCAAAGCGCTGCGGTTTTATTTTTATTGCGTTTTCTAAAATTGGTATAAACCATAGAAACTGAAAAGCCTTCTTGGGAAAGAGGGTGATAAAGATAAAAGAAAGCAGCATTTAGTTTTCTCTCCAACCAGTTCCAAATGTGCCACTGTGCCTATTACGTCCCATAAACACCAGGGCAAAAGCACCAGCTGCTCATTACTCTCAGAGGAAATGCTATTTCCTCTCATTTTGGCACAAACTACCCCCCAAAAGGAAAACAGCCCTAGTGAGCTGCAGCTAAATGTGAAGTCTTTGTAATGGCATTATATATAAACAATGTGATGTGATACGTCTCTTCTGACAGCCAATCCCTGTAAAAATATAAAATAGAGAGATGTGCTAAACCAAAGGGCATAAAAAGTGTTTGCATATGAAACTGTTCCTGAAAGGAATTTTCACAAGCTTGGCCATAACTGTTACTCATTGGGTGGCTGGGATACCGACAGGCAGGGAACTAAGTGCCCTTAATATGTTAATGCCACTCGGAGGTCTCCTGCTAATGCCAGTTAGAGTGTAAAATCTATTTAAAAAAATAAAATCAGCTGAAAAGTGCTATGCTCTGCTTTACATTAAATAGGAGGCACATTGAAACATCATTAATATTTGAGATGGTCTTTGATTTAAAACACTCATTAGTACTTCCCAAGTATTGGAAAGCAAACCAGAGGGAGAATCAGCACTCTCTTAAGTGAGGACTCCTGAGGATCCTTGAGTTGTTGCTCATACAAACACCAGCCTAAAGCAGCTAGAATCCATTCCACACCAGTATCATCCATTTTTATTGGACAAATTAAAAAGGTGAATGTTCTAAGCTTTTTGTTGCTCAAGGACCACAGCTGTTGCCTGCTGCTTTCATAGTTGAATGCAATTCCCCATGACTTGTTTTGCCATCACCTCTTTTCCCAGCTTGGTCTGTCCAGGCAGATCTTAAGTACAGGTCTGGAAAGAAAAAAAGAAAATCCAGCACTTTCACAGAACAATGTGCTTGCAGGTTTGGGGGAAAAGACAGTAACTGACTAAGGAGGTGAACAGAGACTGGGGAGGAAAGGTATCAACACAGGCTAAAGATCAAATATAACCAGAATATAATTTGAGATATCTGTGTGGCACTTAAATTGTATTGTTCTAAGGCATGGGTAAACACTAGAAAGTAAATCTCAAATTAAAAAAAAAAAACCCAAACACAAAAAACCACCAAAATGTCACATCAAACCAACAGGATGGAACACTTTGTAGCAGAGTTTCATAGGCTGCTGTCTTTCCATATTAGGAGGAGGGGAAAGTGGGGAAAAAAAGTCAAATCATAGTTTTTACTTGCTAATAATCCAAGCAACCCATCTAAAAGATTGTGAAAACACAGCAGATGCCAGTAGATCTAAATTAAAGCACATTCAACTCAGAATGCAAATAGTTCTGAGACCGTAAGGTTTCCCTAAAGCTCTGGCAAACATTTGGCTGGATTGATATTTTGGGCACTGATCTGCATAGCATCTGATTGTGAACTGAATATGAGCAACACATAAAGGCAGATTTTTGCTGAAGAAATAAAGGCTGCCTATTGCCTTCTGTGAGGCTGAGAGACAAGTTACAAAAAGCCTTATGGCACATCGCCTCAATTTCTGTCAGCGTGTGGAGTCTCCAGCCTCAGTTTCCATCCTGGGGCACTCTGCAGCACAGCACAGTGGGGAGAGGCAAGGGGTGTTCTCCAGCCCCTCAGCCTGCCAAACTCACCCCTTAGAGGACAGTGCCAAAGGCCCTGGGTGAGGCCAGTAGCTGATGTAAACCAGAATAATCCCAATTCCCATCAGCCTTGAAATTTTACTCTGCCAAAACACACATTAGCTTTTGGGTTTGGGGCTGCCAGAAAAATAGTGGAAAATTACGGTAACACTAGTTTGCTGTTCTTCTTCTCTCAATTTACTGCAGCATGCGAATGAAATATTTGAAAGAGTTCAGTACTTAAATTTTGAATAGCAGTAGAGGTAGCTCCAATTTTTGGCAGTCATAAATGTTATGGATTAAGAAGTTGTTGGGAGTTGTGTTGCAGAACAAACACCTCTGATATCTAGTGAGTACAGGCACATTTTAGTGTCTTGGGTGAACAGTCACAGTCCTTGGGTCACAGTCCTTCAAATAGCATTTTACAGAGAACATCTGGGCATCAGACTTGATTCTGATTTTCTTGACATCATGCCACTGATGATGGCAGACTTAGATTAGACTATAAGGAAGTCCCTTTGAGAAGATTCCTGTCCCTTCTAATTAGAAATATGATAGTACAAATAACAGTTTTCTATTGCCTTGATGTTTATATTGTGCTGATATCAAATACCCAATTGAATCTTTATTCACAGAAAATTACACTGCTAGAATTTAGTATCTTTTTCTGCTTGTTGACTTTAAAACTGTGCTGAACTTTCATTAAAATGGTTCATGGAGAAATATATTTTTTGAGCTGTTAAAATATTTAACTTTTAAAATCAAATTAATAATTAAAACAGGCTCAACCCCCAAAATTTCTTTGAAAAAAAAGTCAGGATTTTATCAGCATTGTAGGAGAGGTTACAGTTTTTGCAAAAATGGAAATGACATTAAATGTTTCAGGTAGTCCAAATATTAGTTTTTGAGACTTACATTAAAAGGCTTGGATTAAAAACAGAGCCTACGCACTGCTAATTACCCATGTACTGTGTCTAGTGCAATTTGTGTCAAAAGCCAGTCAAACATCCAGCAACATTATGGTCTTATTGCCTAAATACATAAGACTAAAGAAGCAGGGAGCTAAATTCTCCTGTCTGATGTAAGAAACTGTGTCTTAGTGCTGATATCCACTGACATGGAAAGACAGACAGGCTTTCATTGCAGCTAATGGCAGTGTACCTATCCTGTGAGTAATTACCAGTCTCCAGTCCTTGGTGCTTCTCTGCTCATGAGACTAATGTTTATTCAGAACAATAAATATAAGGTCTATGACACTTTTAAAGTAATGTTCAGATGTGTCTGTGTAACCATGGATGAGTGGTGCTAGTAGTTTTATGCTTTAGTAAACATATTTGACTCTCTGAGTGCTCCAGGGACAGTAGTGGAGTGTGGCAGATGCTGGAGAAGCTGTAATGATTTGCAATTCTGGATGAACTTGTGGTAATAGAGAGTGTAATGACAAGGTAGCGGGATCAGCTTTCATCGACTTCTTTTTCTGCTTCATGTAGAATATTAATGATTCATTTAGCATTGATCTGTACAGATTCAGAGCACAGATTTGTATCTATAATCTAGGAGATTGGTTAATTTTTATATCCTCATGCTAAGTAAATCTTACTAGTGCTCACAGCTGTCTCTGCGTAGTTAATGACCCTGAATAAATTCCATTATAATTCCTGGATGATGCAAAGGTTTTTCATGGTGAGGAACTGAAACCCTGCCCACTACCAGCCATCAGTCCAAGTGTAAACTAGCAGCCTTGCCCCTAGGTCGAGTAACTTTCAGAAGGTGTTGAACATTATCCGCTACCAGATACTTCAAAAGGGAATTTAATGCATTCAGTCTCCCAGAAACAGGGCTAGGTTTTTCCTAGTCCTATGCAAAAATTCATGCATGTGTTTAACTTTATAGGAATCCCTGTCAAAATCTACAAAAACATTACTAATCATATACATAGTTCTTAGCTTGATTTTTAAACATTTGCCAGTTCTAGACTTGTGTTTTCAGTTTCGGACAAAAGCAATTTATTTCTCTCACTGTGTGATGCTTTTGGAAACTTTGTTTTTCTGACTTGTTAAAAGTACTTTTACTTGAAGTAATAATTTTGTCTGGTCTGAGCATTGATGTGTCAAACCTAGCAGGCTGGAAGGAATTTTTACTTATTTTCTTTGTCACAGGTGAAGAGGAACATTTTACAGGGGGTTATTTAAGACACTTTGGAGTTACAAGTAAAAGGATTGTTTCTTTATTTGAAATTGTAGATACTTAATAATCAGACTCAGTAAAGTAAGCAAACAACTATGGCTTTTGGGAAATGGGTTTCTAACCAGTAAGCATAAACCTGATACTGATAGAATGGAAGGAAGATCTGTATTTAATCAATTTGATCAAATTTAACCTTTACAAAATTGAGCTTTGCCTGCATAAGTCATGCATGCACCTGCTGTGCAAAAGGAGGAAATCTTCTGTATCTAGGAGACTACAGCCAGCTAATCAACTTTAACAGTATATTATTTTCATGTTTTAAAAATTTTTTCCTATCTAAATCCTAGGGACTGACTAACAAGAACACAGAGTACCTGTGGTGCCTTTTGATTTACAAGCTTCTAGGTTCGGACCATGACTCAAGTTTATCTTGCTCATAACTGCATGAGCAATGTGAAATTTGGAGTAGCTATCACAAAAGTGTAATAGAAGAAGTAGCCAAAATTTTCCCTTTAGTGATCATATTAAAACAAAATAAATATAAAAATTGTGATTATCAAATGAAAAAGGAATGATAAATATATTTCCTTTTGAGTTACAAAAGAATAGTCTTCTTCAGGTCCTAGAACTGTACTTAGGGCCAGTTTTAGATATCAATTTCATATTGTGTAGCACCTGACTCTACAGCAGGAACTGCTATGTCAGTGGCACCATCTGTAGAGCAAGAAGTTACTCAGTGTGATCAAAGATGTAGAAACAGGCTCTCCATAATTTCAAAATGTTTTCCCATCTGGAGTAAGTATCATAAGCACTTTAGTGGAAGACTCTGCCTGTTTTTCCTATCCAGACTGGGGAATCTTCAAGTCTTGTGTTACAGTGAAGATGGACTTGGGTAGCAGTCTCATAACAGCTACCGAAGCCACATGCAGTGCACAAAGCACTTACTAAAGTCAATAGCATCATCTTGTTACAACCAGATCCTAGAATTTCTAGAATAACCTAAATCAGAAACTTTAAAATAGACAGAGCTAATCCCCAATTTTTAATGTAATGCTAAATTAAATACTGTGTTCTTCATTTTTTAGAATATTTTCAGTGAAAACACAGGCCAATTCTTGAATGAAACAGATGACAACATGGGAAGAGGAGATTAAATTTTCATTTGGGATTTTTTTTAAATGAAAAAATGGTCTAGGCAGTTCCAAGTTACACAGACAACTACTGTTGAGGAGTCAGCAAGCCACTTTAAGAAGTCTAGATAGGTTTGTTTTACCCTGGGGTTGCACAGAGAAGGGGGAGTAACTCCTGTACTGTATCTAGTGTATCTCACTTGAGAGTTCCCTTTCGGTCTTTGGGCTGGTTTTACTGGCTATGTAGACAGATCTTTTTTTTTTTTTTTTTTTTTTTTTTTTTTTTTTTTTTTTTTCCTTTGTTTGCTTCTCAAGGAACAGCCCCCAGGCAATTAAATGAAAGCCATTTACCATTTCATAATTCACCTGAGTATCAGAATTTTTCATATAATGTTCAAGTCCTCCACTGGCTCATTTATATATTCTATAATGTTTTATAAAAAAAAGTAAATACATTCCACTATTTGATGCGACTAAGTGTGAAAATGGTGCATTGACTAGACAGAAATGGAATTATGATTTATCACTCCTTTACCTAAATTTACCCTCTAATTCTCTGCTGTAACTCTTGCCTCACTTGCCCCGGTTTAAGAGATTCCAAACCACACAAAAAAAGAAAAAAGGGGGAAAAACAGAAGAGAGCAGATCTTGTTTGACACAGATGAATTTGTCACTCTTTTACTAAAAGACAGAACCCAAAGACTTTGATGTGTGAACGCATTATGAACTTTTTTCTCCTGTTCTTTTCATGTTACTAGGACTGCAAAGGACATATTAAATAATGGAGCTCCTCTGATATTCCGAAAGAAGGCATCATCAGTATCTTGCAGAAAATTTATTCTCATGGGTTTTCAAAGAAAATAACGTGATTCGAATACAAGTTCAAACCATGAGTACTTATTCAGAATGACACAATGCTTCCTTGGTTCATCTCATGGGGTGTCTCTGTTTAAACCAGTGTGAGTCATTAGAAGTTCAATATTAGAGGAAAATTGAATTAACTTGGGACAGTTTGGGGTTTTTTTTTCTTGGGGACTCTTAAGACTAAAAAGTCTTACAAATGCTTCAGAAGGCTTTGGAGTTCTTACTTATATACAAATATCAGAGTTAGTTTATGGAAGAGTTTGGGGCTTTTGCATGGCAAGTTTTTCTCCCCTTTTCCACCCCGAGAATATAAGTGTTTGGAAAAACAGGTGTTTGAACTCTTTCAGGGCCTTTGTCTTTTTTTTGTTTTTTGATTTGGTTTGGTTTTTTTGTTTTGTTTTTAATACCATGGGAAACCAGACACATTATTGAGGGTTTTGGGGGTTTTTTCCCCCTCACAAAGAGAATCAGTTTTAAAGCCACTCTTTACCATTAATAAATCAAATAAAATAAGAAAACTCCTTGGGGCCTACAGTAGGCTCCTGTAGCTAATTTCCTTAACACCAGTATAGATCTATCATTAACATACTGTCTAACATTAATATCCTTGGCAAAAGCAACAAGGGCTATGGGTAAGCAATAGGAAAATGTGATATACTGACAGTCTGTTTTAATTGCCATCAAAGCCGTGGAGTGAAGAAGTGAGTCACAAACTGTGGAAAGGTAGAGTTGCCTTATCAGAAGAAACTGTCTTTGAAGGGAGAAAAAGTTTGTCAGTGAAGTCTCACTGCAGTGAAAGATCTATAGAGCTCTTACTTTTACTTCAATTAAAAACTATAGCAGAGATGAATTGGGACTGCCATAGTGCCTCTTCCATGATTTTTATTTTTAGATTTTTTTTTCCCATTAGACAAAGTCACAGTAAAGCAAAAATTAATTCCTAACGATTATCTTTTGTTAGTGTTTGGAGTCAGCAAGCACATGGTATAGCAATGTGTGATCACTGCAACAGTGGGAACATCTCTTGCTGTTGCTGTGTCTTCCCCATGACTGCCAGCAGAACAAGTGTGTTGGCAAAACCTGATCACCTGTGTGGTGATGTTGGGCAAGCTGACTTGCTGTAAACTACAGTAGCTTGCTTAACTCTCCATCAGAACATTTCTCCATTAAAACTGTCTCTCTTAAACCCAGCATTTTTAATAGGGCAGTTTTGATCTTGCACTTTGGCTTTTTCTGTGAGTGTGCAGGATAATGGGAGCTGGGCAAAGCAACCTCTAGCCCTCTCCACTTTCTTCCTGGGAAGTCCATCCCAGAGCCCCTAGTGTGATTACAGTTCTGCTACCTTTTAGGTTGATGTTTTGATGGAAGCACCTCTTGATCCCACGATCTTACACTATTTACTTCAAAGCATCAGTATTTCAGAGTTTTCCATATTATTCCATTAGTTTCAGAACTTTTACATCTAATTTTTAGTCTGTCTTCGAATTAAAAGCCAAAGTTGAAGTGCCCACTGGATTAGAATTCTGTGTGTAAACCAGATCAGCTACAGAGGTGGCATTGCCTACAGAAGTTATTGAGAAAAGTGAGATGTTTGCTGTTCACTGTGCTAATTAAAGCTTTTTCATTCATGCATGGTAGACTCAGCATTATTGCTATCCTTGCTTGGCACTGTTGTAAAGAGTATGTTATTGCTGATCAGATGACTGATTTACAATTCATAAAATAATTTATGAAACAGTTCAGATCTCTTGAACCTGAAGTCTGGCTTCAGAAATAAGCTTTATTTAACTAGAAAAGCTGGGTGCTTTTGAGGTAGTAAAATTCTGAAATCCTTACTAGGTCTCATTATAATAAGAACCATTTTTTTCTCATTCAGCTGTCCTGTGAGAGTGTTTTGGTGGTCTATGACTATTGTGAGGAACGATATCAATAGCATGACAAAATTCATAAGACTAGTTTGAGGAAATTTTTAGGCCACATATGATATTGCAGAAATGATAGGATGTTAAGCAGACAAAATAAGTTCTATACAGTCATCCATGAGATGATGCTTTGATATCTGTATACTTTTAGGATGTGATTTTGAGTACACAGCAATTTGTGGAACCAGCAGATTAAGGAATTTGCAGCAGCATTTTTTAAAAAGAAAATTCACTAGGAGAATTTGACAGTGTTTTATACTGTCATTTTTAATTATGTTTTAGCAGTGTCAGTTTGCACTTCAATTGTGAAATTATTATTTATTAATTTAGCATAATTATTGCATACGGCGAGCCAGTTTTACTTTGAAAAGAAAATCAAAAATTCCTATTTGGATTGTTTTTAAAAGATTCTTTTTTCCTCAACGTAGATTCTTTCCTCTTGTTTTCATTCTGTCTACCCTGATGTGATGAGGTAAAAAGCTAATTTCTTTCCAAATGAATATATAATGATGCTAGTACTAAAACAGTTAACTGGATAGCTGATATTTACAAAAATCTTCAAATGTAATGACTTCAAGTTCTTTGTTGAATATTCATTAAATATCCTTTTCTCATAGGGCTTATAAATCCTCTGAAAAGCAATACATGCACACTTTAAAATTTGACAGAAAATACTCATATTTCTAAGATAAAGGGGTTTTTCTTCTTTAAGCACTCTCTCAAATCATATATAATCAGGAACATTGGCAACACTGCTGCTCAGAGAAGGACAGAGTGAACATCAAGAAATCCAAATGAATTCAATCCCATTAAATGTAATGGTGTGGTAAATCTCACTATACCATCTGCTGTAGAAGGCTGAGACACTATTGGAATTCCACATCTTATTTACATAGCAGATAAGAATGTGTTGGGAGATTTATATGGCGAATGAATACCCAGAGACAAAACTAAGTTTCTACTCTGTTCACATCTGAGGAACATCTACATCTATAGAGTATTATAGAAAAACTACTGTAAGTTAGCCTTTCTCTGAAAGACCCTGCCACTTCATTCCAACATTATCCATTAAAGAAAAAAAACAAACTACACAAAACAGTGAGAAAGTTCCTGCAAACGCTAGTGGGAACTGAACTACTTCATCATCAGAAAACATAACCTTGCCTAATGTAGTTCATATTTCCAAAAGAATTAGCATTGAACATCGCATCAAATAGGTTGTATCATATTTAAAACATCTGTGCTGTGAGTTCAGAAATCAACCTGTGGCAAAACATTAAGGCAAACATGCCACGGATTTATTTTTTCCCTCTCTTGAGCATTCAGGTTGACACTCTGCATTTTAACTAGATTCAAATCTTTCATTTACTTAATATTGAAATAGAGCTGAGCTGCAGCCCAGTTTTAAACCAGATGATATTACAGGTGTAACTTGCACAATATATGAACTATAAAGGAACAAAACACTGCACAGTAGCTTCCACCTGATATGTTCCTCTTTATCATTATATTTAATAAATCTTGAGCTTGCTTGGGAATGGCATGTCCTTTGTGCACATTGATTGTAAAACCCATCACTTGTCAATTCAGTTAAACATTAAAGTTCTAATACATCAAAAGTGCATAGGGTAGCTGACCTGAGCTAAGAAAGCATTTTATGCAGGAATATTAATAGAGTTCTTCTGCAGCTGCCTCATGTACTTCAGATTGGAAACCTCTGAACCAAAGCCAATTGACAGTAACATATTTGGAAAGGAAGATGCTTTTAAATTACCTCCTTTCCATTTAATCAGACAAGCAACCTCTGAATCCCAAGCCGTAGGTGAATGTTTAAGAGAACATTCTTTATATAGTTAGCTGAACCATGCCCAAGAGCACCCACTGACAGCTTTCCTATTACCAGAAGGACAATGAATCATATGAACTTTGCTGACACACATGCTATAATAATTGTTACATTTTCTTTTAGAATATATCCTTGGGCTCGCATTTGGCCTCACCTTAAAGGTGACAGCTTGTAAGCTACATAACCTAGCCTGCCACTAAATCATCAATAACAGTTCATAAAATATCCTGTGATAATTTAGTTTGCGTTGGTTCTGATCCTAATGGAATCAGACATCAGCAGTTATGCTATTTCCTCCTCGGATTCTGGATACTTCTAATGAACATTTGTTAAAACAGTTGTTCATCTACAGTGTACATATTCCTGCCAAGCTTCATGGAAATATTTCTATCCGTTATTTTTTAACGTCAGCTCTCAGTAGAAGTTTGTCTTTTCTGTTTGGAACTCACTCTAGTGCTGTATACACATCTTTGTTTCATAAAGCAGACATAGTTATAGACATTAAAACAGACACATTTGTATTCCCTTCAGGTTAATGTCCAAATTTTCACAACAGCTTTCCAAGTAGGAGAAACAAGAACAAGTTTGGTATTTGTCTATGTCACAGCCCTAATAAATCTTTTGTTTTCAAAAGCACATCTTAGGCAATCCACATTCATATATACGTATTTTTTTCACTGAATGTTTTAAAAGTGATTTCTGGGCAGCATTAACATAATTTGGATGCTAAGGCAATACTAATATTAGTAATTGTTATATTGTTGATAAAGGTATTGTTGCAATGTTATGAAAAAAATTCTCATTGAAACAATATAGTAATTACTTTTTCCTTAATCATGGTAAACATTTTTCAGTAGAACTGATAATAACGTCAGAGTAAAGATTTACAGTAGATTTTAGCCAGTATTTGGTATGTGTGACCCCTTTTGTCCTGGATTTCCTTCTGCTTTTTTCCAGTTTGGCAGAGCCTTGTGGGGTGCTGGTGATTGGTGGTATTGCCTTCAGAGATTCCCACATCCCTGCCAAACCTGTGTGGGAATGTCTGTGCCACTCCTTGCAGGCTGTGGCCTAAGAGATAGGGAGTGCCCCGGGTCCACTCTGGGGTCCCCAGGGAAGGGCAGATGCCACACAAGGAGCTGTGGGGATCTTGGGGTGTCAATCACTGTCACCAAAGGTAGCAAAGGAGGCATGAAGGTTGACTTATCAATTGGATGCAGTTGGCTAAGGGCTTGCCAGAGTACTTACCTATGGTTTTATGCACCTGGTTTAACCAGTGAAGTTCTCACCCATTTAGCTGCGCTGCTTGTGCAGTCAATAAGCTCTTCCAGAGCTGGAAAAGCTCTTTCAGTTCTGTGGTTCTGTATTCAAGACTTCTGTGATTAGGTCTAAATGTCTAAATATGACTAATATTAAATCCATTTGCACATTAAGGAATGCTGGGATTTGTTTAATGAAAGAATTGTGGCTAGAGACAGTGGTGCTGTGAGATATCAGTGTTTTATAAAAAAATTTTGGATTTTTTACAGTATATATTATTTTGTGAATTAATTTTCATATAATTTTAAAGATATTTTAATTTTTAAAATAGCTATTTTATTTTGCTATAAAAATAAAATATTTTATACAATATATATAGCTGTGAAAAAATATTATAATAGAATGCACAAGCCATAATTATTTTGTTTGTTTCCATTTTGTCCTATTTATATCTTTCAAAGGCAGCATCATTTCTAGGTCTGCCCAACAAAGAAAAGGCTGTATGTTTATCTTGACCACCTCCAAGAACTCTGTAGATTCCATGTATGGAGCTGCAGATGCAGTGGGTATATGGAATGATTAGAAAATTACTTCTTCTGGCCACTGTGAGGTTTGAGACCTTCACAGTTTCAATTTATGTTTTTCCTTCTCCAACTCCCCAGAAGGGCTTCCAAGATCCCCCCATGTTTTTCTTGATCACTTCAAACCTCAGGTTTCCACAAAAACTTCAGCATCAGTGTTTTACCAGACGTTCAGAAGTTTTTGATTTCCTGAGCCTATACCCTCCCTTCTCAGAGAACTTTTCCAGACTGTGACTAAATTCTCTCAGCAACAGCAAACACCTCATTTGCTCTGTCCCTTGTCACTAGGCTGATTATCTTCAACCCTCTGATCTTTCACTTTCTCCTCCCCACGCTCTGTCATTTCTCCCATGTGAGCATCTTGTCTTCATCTTTCTTTTCTTTCATACTAATCTGCTTCAGATCTAATTTCACATTTCCTCAACTTTGTCCTTAAGATAGCTTACTGTATCTCATGTATGAATAAATACATATATAAATTACTATGGGTAAAGGCACATATGTATAAGTAGGCCTCATGGTAACTGCCAGACTGGACTGTGACTTCTTTTCTTAACCTTTCCTATTGGATTTTTTTGCTTATGATTTTGCTTATGTTATTTTGTACTAATATATTGTTCTCTTTATTATGTGAGGGCATGAAACACCTGATTTATTTGGCAATTCTATTAAAACAGTAGTGCAATAATCCCGTGCAAATGTAGTTCTTATATTCACCTGAGTTACAGCTTATTTCCTTACCCAAAATGAAGAGAAATGGTTGAGTTGCCTTCTCTAGAGAACACGTTAAGTCCTAATGAACATTATGCAACAGGGAAATACATGAGTTATAAAGCCTCTCCAAGGCACAAGTCCTATTATTCCCTTTGAAGGGGTCTATCACTGTCATTCTGGGAAAGGATTGCAAAGACTATTTAAGCATTATATAATTTTCTGCTTTATGAATATTTGTCTATGTCTGTTTTCTGGGGCTTTTTGGCTTTGTTTTTTTGGTTTTTTTTTTTTTTTTTTTATAACAATGTCAATTCATTTCACACAGTCTTATCTTTTCCAATCTATAGAATGATACCTACAAGGAACATAGTTATCTTTTTTGATAGAAGTTGTTTTGAACTTTTGATGGCATGTTGGATATTTCAATGTGTTGTGTCAATATCCAGTATCTCTCTATTTCACATATTTTGTGATATTTTGGTAACATCCCACTTACACAATTGAAAGTCTTTCTCAAACATCACTAAATGTTTACTTTGGAGGAGGAAAACTGGTTATGTAGCTTTTAGTTCCTCTAATACAAACTATGGAAATAACTGGACCCTGTAACTTCTCTTTCAAAGACAATCAGAACTGTTTCCTTTGCAAATATTCAGAGAGGTCTGAAAATCTCAAATTACTTTTTTGGCAACTAAGGTGATATTCATTAAACATATGCTTTAATTTACTTCATGGTACTTCATTAGCTGGTCTAGCCTATTAACTGAGCGCACAATATTTAAGAAATCCGATATAGTCATAGAAGTAGCAAAGAGAGTACTACTGAGTACATTAAAGAGTCTTTTAAAGACCTTACTGTAAGGGGGGAAGAGAAGCAGACAAACAACAACTATGTTTATTCAGTCAGGATATATACTGTCTATGTCTTCCTTTTTTGTTTTAACTTAGTTTGCAACTAGTTATGTGCTAGTTTTCCCAAATGAATTATCACACTTTTATCTTAGCTTCCCATAACGACAAAGATATTAACTGTTGTCTGTCTTCTGACTAATTGCTATAGAAAACACACTCCAATAAAAATAATTTTGTGTATGTACAGAAAATAATGGTGACTAGACAAAATACTGAAGTTCTCATAAAAAATGGTCAGAAAACATAGATATAAAAATGTACTTATGCTTTAAAAACAGGTTTTTGGCTTTGTCTTTTCTTACAACACTGGAAAAAATACAGAAAGTTCTATGGTAAGAATGTGTGTAAAATGGTGAACCTTAATTTAAACCTAGTGTGTGAGTTGAAATCCATTACGAGTTCAAACTTTATTCATTTATACACCTTATTTATCATTTTTATACTTCTAAAATCCTTTTCTATGTGCAAACCTATAGATTTTGCTTTAGGTCACCTAGAGGATGGTCTGTTTTTATGTAGATCCCCACCCATCCAGAGTCATGGAAATAACACAGAAAACACCATTTTCTTCGTGGTTGCAAAAATATTTTGTTGTACTGCCCTTTCAGAGTTACCCTTTCAGAATGAAAGAGGTTGAGTGGCCAGCTGGGGTGGTGCAGGTGGCCCTAGACTGCTGCTGAAGCACAGCTTTAAGACCACGAGTATTTTTAGCTCCATCCATCCCATACATGTGGTTGGATATTTTTTGAAGAGAAAAACAGCCATAGTTTTTGTAAGACAGACTAAATACTCTGAAGTGTTCCACAATTGCTAAATATGGCTAAAGATGCATATCAGTAAAGACACTGTCGGACCGTGGAACAGCCAATAATCATATTCTGCTCTGGAATATTTTCACCTTGAAAAACTAATTTAAAAAAAAAAAACAAACAGAAATAATAAATTATCCAAAACTAATGCCGAGCTTAATATTGCTTCTGAGAACAAGCAGGAAGATAGTTTCTCCTAAAGAACAGAAATGGGCTACTCTTCTCCTTTTTACAGTCCCTATATCCTAGTGAGGACATGTTAGCTCTGAAATACCAGTGTAGAGTAATAAAAATGTGTTCCACCACATGGAATACTTCTTTTAGTTAATAGTCCACAGACTCGAAAATGTTTTGTATGCCTATGAAAAATACAACAGCCCATTCTACCTAGCCAAAACCCACAAAAGTCCCTTTTATTGATTGAGGGATGTCACCAGTAAGCATATTAATACTTATTTACAGTGTTTTTCCTTTGACATTCTGACATTAACTATCATGGAAAAAATCCTAGGGTATTCCTACTGAAATGGCACAAAGTAAATCAAATTTTTAATGGAAGCTTAGATCTCAACAGCCCCATTTTTATCCTGAGGTTTTAGCCATGCAGGATGGAGCCCATTAAGCAGAAGAGCAGTGAGACAATATTGCAGAACTGAGCATGTTTACTCATTAATGAGAAGTTCTGATATAAAACTGGACATTTCTTGCAGGGTAGAATCTTTTCATTCTTGGTTTTGGTGGGGAGGAAGACAGCAGAAAGGAGGAGGGGAAATCCTTTAATTGTTAGTGCAGGTTTTAAACTGACAAGCCTCAAAGGCAGAATACTGACGCTTTGATCTTAAAAGAGTTGTAAAAGGATGGTCTCACTTGTGTTTATTCAAATATTTGCAGGTAAATGCTGATAATCTAAACTGAGTCAAAGCTGAAGAATTTAGCATAAGTGATTTGCATATCAAGAGCCTCAAAATAAATACCAATTCAGAGATCTTAAATGTTGTCAAAAACTAATCATGACTTGAAATTAATTTGGGGCTTGTCAACGTATGAAAGTCTGCGCTCAGGAAACTAAAACATCCATTGGCAACCCACGGTCTGATAGATGTGCTTAATCCCCACTGAGAAGGCTGTGTGGTAGCTGTAGGTGTCTGCAGTCACATACCTGCTGGCTTGGGGCATATCAGGCAAAAGGGCAATGTGGCAGGGCAAAGACCTCAGCTGATATGCTGTATGTTCCTAACCACCAGACCTCATCCACTGGAGACATCCTTTGGAGACAACCTGTAGCTGATTCTACTTAATAGCTGGGAAAACTGCTTCTAGTGAGTGCTCTTATAGACAATTTGCATTTTGCTGTTTCTGGGCAGAGTTGTAAATTCTTGAACTACTGGATTCTTGACAAGTTTTTTTACTATTTGTAATTATTCCTATTCCAAGTAAAGATCACAGTTTCTAAATTACTTGATTGTCTTCAAAATCTATTTTTAGCACCTGGTTCCTGCTACTTATTTTACTGTTAATGACTTCTTGGCATAATTTTGTGCCTGTTACTTGACTGAAGGAATGTACATCCTGTATGAGCACTGAGCGACCCATTTGGAAGTACAGATCCTTCATACTTCCTCTCCAAAAGTCAACAAAAATTGTCTGTGTTTTGAAAGTTTTCTGTGTGCACAAATGCTGCAACTGATGAAATGAAATACTGGTAATTAACATCTATCAAGTCAGATCAGCTGTACCTGCCAACTTAATAACCTAAGATTACGTTTCAGTCTCTCAGAGCCCTTTGGCAGTGTTTAGGGTATCACCATCCATAAAAGAGACAAGGAAGTAACTTCAGTTTGGGCAAAAATTTGCAAATTTCTTCCTTCAGATTGACCCATATCTCATTATGTGGGAAGAGTAGCTGATCGCAGTGTCAGAGTTAGGTGAGCACTTCGGTCCTTCTCCTTCTGTACATTTCTGTGCATTCACAATTTGCATCTTACATGGACAACAGTGATCTTGTGAGACTAAGAAATGGTCATGCATTAGAAATATATTAATGACAGACTCATATAAGGAAAGATTAGGAGCAAGCAACTGACTTTTTCAGCTAGTCATTCCTTACTCAATTCCCGGTTCAGGTGTTTGTTACCTACAAGCTCTTTCTATTTTGATAGAGGTGAGGTACCTGAAGTTTGAGATGGTGACATTACAAGTCAGCCTTCAGGGAATGAAAGTGGTATGTTACCAATCAATATAGCAACTTATTAAATAATAAAAGATGCATTTCAGTGCTCTAGAACTGAGTTTCCAAGAAAAATGAATGTCTACCAGATTCAGCTATGGGTCTTGGGCTGAGATTTTTGTAGGAAATTAGGCATTGTATAGTATATTAGCTACCTTTTGAAAGACCTAAGTCTTCAGAAATATAGCTGAAGTCCCTCTTTTAGACCTAATGTCCTCAGAAATATAGCTGAAGTCCCTCTTTTAGACCTAATGTCCTGAGTTTGCCATCAGTACAGTTACACTAGACTATAATTTTATCTGAAGTTATTGAGAATAAGAAATATAGTAAATATAGTAAATAGGCTCTTTCTATTGTAATCTTAAAAAAAGTAATAATTGTTGGACATGGTAGGAAAGCAATTTTGGAGAATTTGTGGAAATCCAGACTATTTTGTTCCCTGCTTTCTCTGAAAGGAAGTTCTGGCAGCACCAGGGAGAAGCTGCAGTGTTAACAGAAGTGCTCAGCACCTACCTAACGCCAGCCGTGCCCTCTGATGATGGCACTAAATTCTGACATTCAGAAACATCTGCTGGTGTTGCCATAGTTCCCTGAGCTCAGCACCTGCAATCCAGCTGCCTCCCCACTGCAATGACTCATTGAGGTTTCAACACTTTACTTCATCCACCTTATCGGCTCTCCAACTTCCTGCCTCATTGCTTTAGTCTCCGGTTCTCTGCCCACTTTTCCCAGTCCTGTTCTACACATCTTTCATTAGTCAGATGTCCACAGCTCATCTGACTCTGAAATTTTCATTTACCTTATAGGATGTCCTTTCTTACTGCTCTCCCAGCACCTCTTTTCTTCCTCCCAGCTCCTGTCCACACAACACACAGAGCAGTTTGAATAACTGGACATTGCCCGAAGTTCTTGGGCAAGTTCTTGAATTAGTTTGGTGTATGGCTGAGGCAAGGTCAGATTCTGGGTGGAAGGGTCTGCATGGCAGTAGAAAGGCTATAAGTAACACCGAGAGTGATTAATTATAGTGCAGGAGTTTGTTTAGTTTCTTGCTATTAAGGAATTGTAGACTTAATACGTCCCTCTAGAAGATTATGATCTTTTGACAGATTTATTTTACATATCACAGAACTGTAAATTTTATTTCAGCTGCAGTCTGATTCTATATTGCACGAAATCCCATCTGTGAGATGCCAAAAATCTCGATTTCTGATAAATTAAGAATTCTGAACACCTCAAGAATTTCTGCTTATGAGTCTTAATGATACTTCTTGGGCTAAATACAAATGTAAGAATATGAACAGCCCATTGCTGGCTGTTCAGTCTCACTAAATATAAGTGAATTTATAGTGTCTGGACCTCAGAAGATTTAGTCCCATGTACTAAGTCTCGGGGGATTTCAAGAACAAAATCTTGGACTTCTGATCCTGCTAGTATATGATTATCTTAAATACATGAGTAATTCAAATGACTGAGCTGGTACTGCTCAAACCCCTGAAGTTGATAGTACAGGGATCATGGCCTTAACATGGGGGAGAAATATTTCTGTAGGGATTTCTTATTTCAGTTCAGACGCATTGTAATTATAAGTCCCTGTGAGTGAAACTAAGGCTATATCACCAGGTTTATGGCATTGCTTCACTCCACAGTCACAGTCATAAACCCCAGATTAATACAGTTCCATTGAGTATATTTTACACATTCTTTCCTAAGAATGAGTTTGTGATAAGATATTTTCTCTTTTTTTCCTACAACAGTTTTTGTTAAATAATTTGCAAATTTTAATGCCTAATATGATCTTTGAAAAGCTATAAAGTTTTAACAGACTCTAAACATAAAGTGAGTGAATAAATTGCTAGGGAGTCTGTGGTTTGATCCCAGGAAATCCTGATTAATAGCCTTTAGCTTTTTTTAGACCACCCTGACTACATTGTGAAAAACAGTTGACTTATTGCTATTTAGACTGTAATTAAGGCTACTAAAATTATAACCTTTTTTTTTTAAAAATGCTAAATAAAGACATAAGAATTTGTATTTTTCATATAAGACCATGTGCTGAACACATTTCTTGCTCTATTTAGTTCAGTCCTGTAAATATATAATTCTCTATATTTGGTAAACACGTAAAATCTATTTTTAATATAGAAAGAGTCCAATCCAAAATGTGTCATTATTGAGATAGTATTTGTATTCATAATATTCCTCTTGATTTTTGTTGATCAGGACCTGCACATTTAAAAATGAAACTAATTTGCATATGTGTTTTAGCAACCTACCCAATAACATTTTAGGTAGAAAGTGGAAAATGAATATTGCCTAGGATAATTTGTCAGACAATCTTTTTATCTCTTTACTTAATGTGTAGTTTATACAACAGTATTTTAAGAACATGGTAGTTGCATCTTATTTTTTTTTTGTTGGTTATAATATCTATTAAAAAAACATGTACTTATTGTTGGTGTAAATCTTGACAGTTCTAGTCAAGGACAAGAAATAGGGCTAAATGGAGTACTTTCCTTTTAATAACTTGAGAATCTTCAGTGCTGATCACCTTACAGAAACTTAGTTGCTTTGTAGACTAGATTTCTAAGAACTTGGATGGGTATTGATCCTGGCATAGCTCTTAACTAAGGTGGTAAAAACAATGGCCTATAATATTAAATTGCTGTCCAAAGAGGCTCTGTCTAGAGGGTGTTTTCATGTACATGTGCTGTGATCATGTGCATACAGAAAGGATTGATTTTTTCCTTATTAAAAATGCGATTTTTTGGGGCCATAGTATTTGCAGTAAGAATAGATGCAAAAGAAAAGAACCTACAAAGCTATTACAGAAGGCTGATTATTTATAAAATAATTTCCATATTGTGCAAAATATAACAAATCTTGTTGAGTAAAAAAGTAAGCAAAACATATATAGAGAAACCTCTGAGAGCTAAGTAGCAATAAAAAGAATAAATTTTCATTGTCTTTGCAATATGCTCAGATTTGCTTTTCTTTTCAAGAAGAAATAAAAGATTTCCCACATAACAGAAAATTGAGTTTACTAATTCTAAAATGCTCTTGACACAGAAAAAGGAAACATATATTAATATAAGTGCTACCACAGCATTTAAGTCATCACCATCCCCCCTCAAGCTTTCTACTCTTAAATAAAAAAGGAAAAATCCTATTGTTTTCCTAGGTTCACTTTGCTTCTAGTGATTGATGTAGAATTTTACTGCCATCCAATGGCAAGGACCTATTATAGCCTAAGTAAATGTCTAATGCTTTTTGATCAAATTGCAGTCTAGGGAATTTAACTTATGTAGTACACTTAGAACTTACATCAATACATCTCTGTTCGTTACGCAGTAAGAAAGAAATATGACTACAGTTTCAATTTATTCTGTGTTCCCTAATTCAATTTTACTCTGAATTACTAATATTGTGGTACATAATTACCTAAATGAATAAATCAACCTAAGCTACTCACTAAAAGGAACATTAGCGTATAATATTAATTTTTGCCTGTACCTTGTCATGTTAGTTTAAAAGATTCCTTTCACTACAATTAAAAGAATTTTCATATTTGTTAAACATCCTTTTGTTAAATAGTCTTCTCCAGTCTACTTACCGTGTTTGGAGATTTCATAGTTGTTATTGAACACTAAAGAATTGCTTTATGATGCTCAAACATGGTATGGAGGGGTTTTGTGCATTTTCTTTCCTTTTTACTCAAACAAAGCTCAGAAAGATAACTGTTTAAAACTATAATGTGAAATATACGGATTTTGGTATACTTTGATCCTGTATGCCTTCCAGAATCAGCTTCAATGGGCAGTCCAACCTAACAGTCATTTTTTAGGGTTCTAAGAAGCAATTTAAAGTTAACAAACTTCATTTTTCAAGTGTTTATTTTACAGAGGGAACAATATAGATGCATCTAAAGGAAATAGCTTCAGATCTTGGCCAGTATATAAAGCTAAGCCTCCATCTTGTGCTACTAACCAAACACTTCAATAATCAGTGGCTGTTAAAGGGAAGGGAAAAAAAAAAAAAGACCTACCAGGATGGAGAAAAAATATAAATTCAGCATGAAAGAGAAAAAAATAAATAAAACAGACAAAGAATAAACTGTTATTTCTATTGTTTCATTTTAGCTAGAAGACTCCTCATGCTCATGTACTGTAACTTTGTTAGGATTGCTCTCCATTGCCTGTTAAAGCCAATGGGCACACGTCCAGTGACATAAAAGAGACCTAAACTATGTCCCACTTGTGCATTTGTATCTCCTCGCACAGATGGCTGCCTGGTGTGCCACAGGTGTATTTCAATTCAAATTTTTAAAAAAAATACCTTTGGCTTCTCACAAAGATGCAAACAATGGGTATGTACTTTAAGAATCAGAATGTGTAGGAACACTTTCTAAGATGTTATGTTGATCTCTTGCCATTATTTCAATTTGTTTTAACAACTCCATGGCCACAGTCTTTGACTATTACCATAGCCATATAGAAAGAATAATCTTTGATTAAATTAAATCATTAATTTGGAGCACTCCACAGCATGTAAGATTATGGGAGATGGAGCAAGAAACAGAATAAAGAACACAGTCCCAAAAGACTCAAACATATGCATTATATGTCCATGTCTTAGAAAAATTCTACACTTATGAAAACAATTACAAAATTAAAACTTTCCTTCTCTAACTGAAATACATTGACATTAATCAGCACAAAGTCTTTGGGGTGCATGTGCAGAGAAAAGAGTACCACACTTAAAGATATCAGAATTAAAGTAGGTATGTGTATAACTGTTTGCTATTGTAGTTCTTTAATACTACAGGAATAACAGAAAAGTACAATAAAAAAATTAGAATAATGGGAACTAACTTACTTGCATTATTGTATTTTTTCTGTAATTAATATCAGGACACCACAACTGCATGTGGAAAACACAGTCTTCTCAATATTGCTATGTTAGCAATTGAGTGGAAAATGACTGACCCACTTCTCTACACTTTTAAATTTGAAAATAAATTTTTATGCAATGTTGATGTTCATAAAATTTATAACTGGTAGAAAACAGAGATAGATTGCCACAATATCATGACATACAAATGTGTTTGGTTCTCCCCACCCCCTTGAATTTACATTGTCAAAGAGCACCAGTCTCAGAAAAGGAGCGTAGGTGAGTACAGCACACATGTTCCTCCTTGGGAATATCTGTTTATTGCTAGCCAAGTTCCTAATTCATTTTTAATATATTCCTATTGCTATAGTTCTCAATGTTTCCTGTATAAGCTTATGCAAATTTATCAAGTGAAATCAGTTCTACATTAATTTGTACAAAAAGCTACACTTTAACTTCAATTTTAGTACTCCAAGTCCATATACCTTTCATGGAGCAGATACTTTCTCCTGTCCCTCAAAATTCACTTAATCAGCTTCTATAAATGGATAGGAGGAAAAATTTAATTTCAACCAATTTTTCTTTCATGTTTTGAATAATAGGTCGTTTTGGTTTTTTTTCATTCTCTGTGCTTTGAAGGAAAGGTCTGTGTGACAGCTAACAAAGCTGCACTGGCTTTGTAGCCCTCATTTTATGAGATGTGAGATAAGATGCTCACTGCATGGGTCTCCCCTAGTTCAGCTGGCCACAGCACACAGGCAGGCTGCAGGAAATGGAGACTTCCCCCCACTTGTGCACACAGATGCGTGTGGGGGGAGACTTCTGCTAGTGAGGGACACTGCAGATCACAGGCATAGCACACAAAGGGAGTCCATGAGCTGGGTGAGGTGTGCTTATACAGATTTGGGGCAATACCATCACTCCAGTGCTCCTGCCAACACGAGCAGAGGTGGTAAAGTGGAGACCATGGAGAATACAGCACATAGCATTTGTTAACAGGCTCGAGTTGCCTCTGCTCAGCTATTTCCCCCACTGCAGGAAATATCATCAGTCTATCCATCCACGATTTCTCTTGGCCAAGAGGGGAGTCGACCTGTGTAGTGACAAGAGGTGGCACACATGGCCCTGTCACCAGCAAGAAGGAGCACCAGCCACCAACCTTACCCCAGGAGAACTTTCTGCCCACCATCTCTCTCCTTTCACTCTCTCCACATGTTAATGCATATTCAAACAATTCATCAAAATAACCGGAAGGCAAACCACCACTGAATCACCCTCATCCCTGAATAAGCTGCTCACAGTCAATTGCTTTTTTCCTAGTTTAATTTTCTTTGTGCATATTATAATGCTCGGTGTGCTCAGTGACAATCACTTCTGCAAAGCTGCATTTCATTTCCTCTGACCACTAAAACTGTGATCTGCTTTACTTGCCTGAAACAAGTATCATGCACAGATTTTAATTATTTAGTCATGATTTAGCATGCATGATATATGGGTATCATTATCAATGGCTGCAATATCTCTTCTTTTGGCTATTTAACATGGGGAAGATGCTCTTTGTTATTAACATCTGTTCATCAGGGACACAGACCTTCTCAGCGTTACTAGCACCTTCTGTTTTTGTCAGGAGAAAGGAAAGTGATCAAGAGCCTCATCAGAGCCTAATTTGGCACTGATGTGTTTTCCTTTCTCTTAGCTTAGCCTAGATCTAAATTGTTCCTTGAAATTACAGTAGCTGTTAAAATACTGCTCAATAACTAGATATGACTAGGTGTAGACTAAGATGGTACAGATATAAATGTAAAATTATTTAAATGTTATGGTTGTGTGTGGGCTACAAGATGAAAAATAAGTTAATAAAAGACGTGGTGGAATTAGCAAATAAGATTAGTGAAGTGCTTTAGCCGTGAAACCATCTTCTAGCTATGAAAAAATGGCTAATCTTATTTTTCCCCCACTAAGCTCATGCCAGTTTTCCTGCAGCCCAGTGAAGGCCTCAGAGCAGAAATGTCCCCTTTACATTTACCTTGTTATTATAGCAGGCATTTTATTAAGCCTTTTAAGGATGGATCTTGGGTTCACAGCAAAACAAGGCTCTGGTCCCAGGCTGCTGTTCTCCGTGCTGTTATGGCAGGGGCACCCAGCTGTTTGCAGGAGGGTGTCCCTGCTCAGCTGCTTTCCAGGTGGGTCGACCCTGAAGGGATGGATGCCCTTTGAGAACAGACTACACTTGAACTTTCTTGCAGATCCTTCTAAAAGCAAAGGTAAACAAAAAAAAGCGATTTCTACAAAAGCATTTGATTCTGTGAGTGCTGCCAATACTAAGCGAGTATAACAATGTTTGTGCTCCAGACCAGGATCTTATTTCTACCTAAAAGAAAGCATCAAAATCTGATCATGTAGATAAAAGAGGAAACTTCTCATGAATATACTCTACGTGATTAAAACTCCAGCTCCCTATGGTTTAGACCTGGAAGACATTTTAATTATCTATCTAACATCTTGCTATTTCTGGAATTTTGACTGCAAATGTGTCTGACATGGTGTTTCATGGAGTATCCCTTCCTCACATTGTGCTTTTTTTATACTCCAGATGTACAGTAAACAACAAAAGCCTGTTTTATCTCTTATCCTTCATCAGATGAAAGTGAAAGATAACTAAAAAGAAAAAAAAAACTTTTAAAGAATATATTTTAATCATAGACATCATGCTATAATGTAAAGTCCCATAACAATCACAAATATGTTTTACCAAATAGACCCAAACTGGACAGAACTGAAAAATTCAAACATTAACACTAATGTAAACAAATCTTTAAAAAATCAGCACAGAAAAGCCTTACATTGTCCTCATTTTTCCAGGCAAAAAA
Organism: Acropternis orthonyx; assembly: GCA_035583155.1. Lineage (NCBI taxonomy): Eukaryota > Metazoa > Chordata > Aves > Passeriformes > Rhinocryptidae > Acropternis > Acropternis orthonyx. Next base: position 13,675,679 of record JAWWEU010000011.1, read on the forward strand.
AATATTCAAATTTTTGCACATAATTATAATTTTTAATCAATTTTAGCAAATTTCAGTACCATCCTGTCAAAAACGAGCAGCACAGAGGAAAAAAATTACCATGATAATCATAAGCATGTTTTGGTTCTGAATACATAAGTAGGAGCAACTTAATCACCCGGGTGATTTTCCAAATGTAATCCAGCCTATGGGATAATACTCTACTAATAGTATGCGAATGAGAACGTAAATGCAGCATATAACCTAAATGCAGCATATGTAAGGTAGATATCAAGCTTACAGTGGAATGCCTTTAAAGTTTATATTAGAGTGACCACATAAATAGTGCTTTGAAAGCATGGAGTTATTATATACACTGAATAAGAAACATGAAGAAACTCTGACAGATTCAGTGCTTGAGTGGTTTCTAAAATTGCCTTATCACTTCTTAACCTAGAGCGTTGGACTAACAGTTTAATATACCTAAAGTCTTGTCAAACATCTTCTTTGGGACTAGTCTAGTTCCTAGAGTAGTTCCAGACTTTAAATATGAAGAAAAAGACCGATATGTCAGCTCAGGTTTTGACCCACAGGAAACATCTACACTGTGACTGCAGTGACAGGCTGCACGAGCTGGTGACGATCAGAGCTTGCAAAGCAGAACTGTGCTGTGTAGCTTGTCCGAGCAGGGCTTACCTTTGTTGCCCAAGCAGTATTTGCTGCTGCACTTGGCAGCCTCTGGCAGGACGTGTTAGCTGGAGCACAGCAGCGTGCAAGAACGGCTGGCGTCTGAACCGGAGACTCCATGACAGCTGGCACCCAGAGCCGTGCCAGCATGGGCTGCGCTCTGGGACACTTCACTGCTGCCGTGGCCATTACCTTCAGTCAGATCAATAATTAATTCAGGATTTGTAAAAAACTTTGTAAAAGAACTCTCTCTGAACTGGGGGTTTGTAAGATACATCTATACATAGAGCATTTTCACATGAGGGGAGGGAAAACCAAGAAAAAATAACTAATGAATTCATATGTAGTTCGTAAAACCAGATTAACCACTCTGATAATAATCTAGCTGGTCTTTGTGCACATATGTACCTCTAGAAATTCATCCACCGATTCCTACATCTATAGTATATCTTTTGTAAGATTGCTTTTTAAAAGCAGTCATGTCAAACTCATTTTATATGATAGGCCCTATCCGATACCCTGGTGCTTGGTAGCAAACACTTTCAAAAGAAGTTATTAAGTTAAACATTATTAACAGAGAAATAAGGAATAATGTTATTCTATTTGCATTGTCAACCAAAGATGCCTATTATTAACTAGAAAGGAGACCTGCAGGAAATTATTCCTTTATCTTTTCGCTACTGCATTTTTTCTGTTCTCCTAAAGAGCAATGGGCTTTTGAAGGCTGATGTGGTCAGCTTTCAGTCAGCCAAATTTGAGTTATTTGTGCCATGGATGCAGGGACAGCTCAGAACCACCTGCTCAGGTGCAGCAGAATGACATGGCTCTCAGGAGCAGGCAAATACAGCTGATCTCCTGTCACACAGGGCCTGAGTCAATATACCACCTAGATCTATGATGGCTGTGTATGTGCTCAGCTCCTGGGTTGTCTTGCTGTGTTTCCATGGAAGGAGGTAGAGTGAAGTTTTCTCAAGCCAGTCAGATCCAGCTGGGCCTTCTAAGTCCACTCAGATTGTCCCCATTGAACTGAACATGTGGAAGTACTCTTGGCAGCAGTCAAATTTCAGAAGGGCTATTTTGGGCTTTAATATAATAAACTCCATGAAACCAGGTGCTTAGAGCATAATGCAGGTATACCAAATAGCTCTGCAGGAGACAGCTTTGACACAGCAAAACTCATACTGTTTTGGAGCTAATTGGTTAGTCCAACTGAACCAAGTGTGATTTCACACAGAGGTGCTGTGAGATTACAAGTGTACTGTGCTGAGTTTGAATTCTATAACACTTATCTGCTTCTCTGAGCATTTGCATCAAATATCACCAAGCCCTTCACTGAGAGAGAGCAAAGAGTTGACTGTTTGGAGAGTTGCTGGCACACACACACATTACATGCAAACCATTGTGTGCTGCTGCTGAACTACTGTAACAACATAAACTATGGTAGCAGTGCCTCTAAGCTGAGTAAAAGTGGAACAACTGGAGTAGCTTCTGAAAGGAACATGTTCCACGAAAATACTGACCTACTGCTTCTTACCAAAAACATTATCCAAATTTTGTTCTCCTTTGAGCATGGGAGTGTTTAAAACACGCATCTGGGGCAAAGACAGCTTTAAAAAAATGTCTTGCATGCTAAACTCTGATTTTGAGCCATAAACTCCCCTACACTTATGCAAATTATGCTAATTTGTGCAATGTTTTCTGAGTGCTTCTGCTCAGCATCTCTGCATATCAGGCCACATACAAAAATCATTCATGCAATGTTTTGACCATTAATTCTCTGATACGGTAACAAGTCACTGGGTGATCACAACTCACTGCTACCTCTAAGCAAGGCTTCCTTATGTTGGCAAAAATAAATGCAGGGTATTGAATTTACAATAGGGTTCTTTCCAAGTATATAAAAACTTTAAGCTAATAGACTAATGAAAGTCAGCTATGATAATGCCTGAAATAACCCATACCACATTTCAGGTTCAGAATGAAACACATTTACTTCTGAACCCGGGTGGAGAAGGTTTAGGGCTTGTCACCATGCCACACATGAAGGGTTAACAGCAACACTCATCCTGTGCAGCTGAGGGGTCAGCCCCATTCTAGATGGGGGTATTAAACTCTGCAGCCTGAGCTTGCCTAACTGGTTGCTGGAGCAAAGGAAGGAGGTAACTCTTCCTATTGGCCAGGAAGCAGCTGATTTGGAGGCTTTCCTTGTGCTCCTTTGGCTTGGAAATGAGGGGTGTTGGCTGGAAGTGGTAAGTGATTTACATGGATGTTATGGTCACAAACCCATGCTGTGTAATGAAAAATGGTGCTGGTTTAAAGAGGGTTGGCAATAAGGAAGAGATGTTTGTGAAGAGGAGAGTTCCCAGTATCAGGTTAGTCTGTTGAAGTGGCTATTCCTGTGGCTTCCAACTTCTTTCACATCAGGGATTCTGAAGAGTTATAAGTGGGTTTAATAAGAAGGACTATTTGGCACAGTGGAGGGTATTCATAGTCATCATGAATAAGAACAGGGAAGTGTGAACCTTCAAAAGCTTGCTGGCTGATTCCCTGAAAACCATTTTTTTCAAAAGCAAGTATTCTTATATTATTGGAAGAGAAATACTCAGCCAGCCAAGAAAAAACTAATTGCCATGGATACTGTAAATGTAGTGGACATATGGCTTATGGTTTGGCTAGGTTAGGAACAGTGAGGAGGACGTCAGTTCCTGCATTTTGACATAGCTGTAGATAAGCGTTGCATAGTGTTTCAAGTCAAGTGGAGTTACCACAATGGGAAGCTAATTTTCTGGTGCTGGGTGCTGGATCATGGAGCTGGGTTGATTTTCCTCATTCTTTCATTCAAGACCTAGTTGTGAAGAATGACAAAATAACATCAAGAAAACAAAGTTTGCCAAGTGCAAACACTGTAGTAGGTGATGTGTCCAGATATCGTCTTCTGGGTGTTTTCTCTCTGTTCTGGAAGCAGCTTTAGAGCTTGAAAGGCAGTGCAGTCTACTTAATCATTGCTAATCCAAGAATTCAAACCACAGAAAATGGTTATTTATGCCATGAAATTGCTCCAAAGGTTAAAATGTCTTACGTGCCAGCACAGCAAGTTTCCCTTGAGGTTCTGTCAAGTCTGGATTTAAAAGGGTTTGAGTCCAGGTAATTCCAGGCCAATTAGCTTCAACCACACTGAACCTGGAAAATTGCCTCTTTCAGGAAGTGGCAAGATTCATGCCTAGAAAACCCCACTTGTATTCTGCTCCAGGGGCTGGGTATAAATCTTTAGTGTTCTCATTAATCTTTTAAGCTGGGGAACATAAACATCTGGAAGCCTGCACTTTCAGAGTTCTGTAACAACATCTCCAACTGGTTATTTCACTTCTTTTGTCTATAATAATGCCCCATTTTATTCCCTATGTATTATTCATATATACCTTAAATTTAATCACCAACCCACTAAAGTTAAAATCACACTACACCTGAGATAAAAAAATCATCACCCTGGAGTTGAGAACACATTATGCCATATCCATAATTACTATCATACTGAGGTAAGGTTCCCACCTTTTTTTTTTTTTTTTTTTTGTGATGCCACCAAAGCCTTTCTGGTTAGCAGTGCCTTTTCATACCTGTATAACAAATGCAAAATGTTCTTTTGCTCTTGGGTCCTTTCCCCTCTACACAGGGAAACTTTTTTTCATTTCATGCTCAGCCTTCTAGTTAGCTGTTTTCTGCCACACGTGAAAGTGGTGTTCACCAGTTAGGGATGTGCTGCCTTTGATTGGTGAAAGCACTCGGGGTGTGTCCTTTGTGTTCCCTCTGCGGAAGCACCGCTGGGGGCTCCTTCTGTTACATAGGGAACATCTCCTTTGCCTGAGCCAGCAGTTCATGCCCTGTGCTCATCCCACCTGGCAGTCCCCGTCTTCACTTGCTCCCTGGACAACTTTGAGATTTCAGTAGTGACCAAAGACACTACTATAGACCTGGCAGAGCATTTCTGCAGAAAACTCTTTGGTATTATTTGGACAGAGATTATACCAGTGCTCCTGTGCAGCAGGGCAGTGTGTTGGGGTGGACTGGCAGCCTATTCCTGAGGGCAGAGTGCTTCTACTATAGCCCTGAACATCCCCACTGTAAGTGGCACCATGGAATAAAGCTGCCCTTGCAAGTTGGGCATTCTGTTTAATTACTGGATCTTACCTGAAAGTCTCTGGAGCAGCTGGCCTCTTACCTATTCAGAGTCAGAGGTTTCCACACATATTTGCTGTTGGTTACCTGACTATTTTCTAATTTTCCAAGATGCGTATTTTTATTGTTTTGTTTTGTTCTTGGCTGTCTGGTATCTTCAAGTCACCATGTGTTACTCAGCTGTCTTGATTTCTGATGTTGCCTCTTCATAGCAAATAAACGTACATAAATGTAGATGTGTTGCTTAGGGACGTGGTTTAGTGGTGGACTTAGCAGTACTAGGTCAGTGGCTGGACTTGATCTTGGAGGTCTTTTCCAACCCAAATGATCTATGAGTCTAGGTATAATACATATATAATATAATCACAGAATTCTAGAATGGCTTGGGTTGGAATGGACCTTAAAGATCATCCAGTCCTAACCCACCCTGCCATATGCAGAGACACCTTTCACTAGACCAGGTTGCTCAAAGCCCCATCCAACCTGGCCTTGAACACTTCCAGGTATGGGGCAGCCACAGCTTCTCTGGACAAAATATGCCAGTGCCTCACCAACCTCACAGTAAAGGAGTTTTTCCTGATATCTGTCTACCCCCTTTTTGTTTAAAACCATTCCTCCTTGTTCTATTACTATCTGTCCATGTAAAAGGTAGTTCTCCCTCTATTTCATAAGCTCCCTTTAAGTACTGGAATGCTGCAATGATATATAATAATAAGGAATAAATTCTGGGTGGACAATTATTGCAGGACTGCACCAGTACCTTGTTTTCAACTTGTACTTTTGTCAGGTCTCCTAACAAAACCCTGGTTTTGAGGAGGAAAAAAATTTACACAAAACTTTGGGCAGGAAGTAATCACATTTAAATGGTTTAAAATCTGCACCGGTTCAACATTTTTCAGTGTGTAACTAGTAAGTTTCAAATATATTAAAATAAAAAAATGCTGGAAGTTTGTACTTTGAACATTCTTTAACTTTTTTTTATGGAAAGCAACACCAAGTTAAATGCAATAAAAAAAAAATTAGCTTTTGTCCGTGTTAAACATGAAAATGTTGTGCTTTGTTCAGTTTCTCAGTATTTTCGTATGCTTTATGTCAAGGTATGCTGCTTTATACAGAGAGCTGAACTTTTTTTCAGTCTCCTGCAATACCTGGGGTCAACAGTGCAAAAATGGAGTGAGAAAATTTTATTTCAATTTGTTTTCTGGCTATAATTAAATCCACTAATATTGTTCTAATGCTGCCTTTGTTCCAGAAATCACAGTGGTAAGTGCTGCATCTCACCTTATGTTATCTTCAAGAAGCCTTTCATGCTTATGTATTTAATTATCTGGCATTCTTTTAATGTATTTGTCAAGCAATCTGAAATATATTATTGCAATACCATATCTGCAATAGTATCTCCACATAAACAAATGTGCTTCTTAACTACAGCATTGAGAACTCCCTCTGGTAAGATTCCCAAACTGCTCTGCAGGTTGCTGGCTACAGCAGACTACCAAAACAAATCTCTTACCATGACCAAGGTCAGAGCCAGGTCAGTCATTCACAGAATATTACATCTCCTCTTAGAAGCAGGAAGCATTTGATATTTGATTTCCCTATGCACCATTCTTTGATGGATTTTCCTTTTCTTTCCTGCAGAGGGAAGAAACTGTTATGTTAAAACTGTTATATGTATTTACATGTAATGACTGATATTTATTTAATATTGATAGTGTCCTGGAAAACCATTAAGGAAATGCATCTTCTGGCTCTGCAAAAGTATGTAGTGTGCTATTCTTCTGGAGTCTAAGTAATCCTTTGTGGAAAAGTGCATTCACATGAGGACACTGGTCAAGGTGGTTTACAATCACATCAGTTATTTCAGTAAATGTTTAATCCTCAAGTAGACTTCCTCAATGATTTATGAAGGATCTAGGAGAGGAACACTGCTACCACTTCAGATGGCCAAGTTACCTTGGTAATTGTGCTAGGCTAATTTGCCAGTATAAGACCAAGGTTTCCATTTTCTGTTTATGTATGTGTATAGAGCTATGGAAAACTAGCTGGCAATATTGTGGCTGAAAACTGAGCATTGTGTATGTATGCTTCAAAATCCTTTGAATCCTACAGTTCTGGTAGCAAAATTACCAAAGAGATTACTCAATCTATGGATGGGATCCTGATTTTCATTGCATAGTCTTATCACTTTTTTAGTTCAGAGTTGATAAAATGTTTATTTGAATAGTTTTTTGATGGGATTTTTAGTGGTTTAGCTTCTTTTTTTCTCGCCCCCCCCCCCACCCCCAAGTTCTATTCCCCTCATTCTCTCCTCTCCTGGCTCTTAATTTCTAGGGTTCCCAATGTCTTCTGATATAAGAAGTAACTAAAAATCTGGATAGGTTATGGTTTACCTTTCATCTTTCTTAAGAAAGAGGTCTTTTGTCAGTATTCTGTGAGTGTTGTTGTGCTGGAATGGAGGAAAAACTTTGGGTTTATGACATCAGAAATTATTTCAGTTAACTGAAACCAAATTCTCTCTGTGACAAGACTGGGCAGCTCTGTGTTACAGAAAACTCCAGGGTGATGTGCTTCATGGCAAAGTGTTCTACTGACTTAGCAGCCATGATAAACAAGTTTCCCCCATAGACTAGCACTGCAGTGAGAAGTGTCCTCTCTCATGCTGTCACAGTCCTTCACTCAGGACCTTAACACACAACCAGTGACCATAGGAGACCAAGATCAAAGTGCATTAAGCAAGAGCAACACCCTGGACAGACCGAAGTGCATGTAACTTAATTCTCTCCTAATTCAACCAAGTGCAGAAATGCTTAATTTTACTAGTTTATTTGTATGTTGCTCAGACATATATGGTGTTCTAAGTGCTTGAATTTATAAAAGATGGAATCTGAGGTATTCATGAGCTGTGCTTATACATTATGCTTAAAACTGTACAACAAACCATGGAATACATTAATTTTACAATAGATATTAAAAGTCTTGTGTGAAGCTGATTAAACCAGGGAAAAAGTGTCATTTTTTCAGTTTAAAGCTAAAGAAACTTGGGCAGTGTTATCTGAACTACACACACTCAGAGCAGTAAAAAGGTTGCAAGTATGAATAGCAGTCTGAGTTAATCCCGGTAAGCAGAAAGAAAAGTGAGAAGTCAGATGACAACTGAACTAGTGTGAATCATGTCATACTGGATGTGTTAGAGAGGAGCCAAATACCTCACTGTTGCTAGTCATCCTAATCTTGCTGTGTGGAAATCCTGGGTCATGGAAATAGAAATACCAAAGATTCTTCTCTTAGTTTGACAAAGTGTGTAATCAATGATAAATCGTACTTATTTTGGCATTTGTGTCTTGTTACTCATGAGAGATGAAAACTAAAATGTGAAGTAAATCCTAATACAGAGTGCTTGTGATGGATGGTTGGCTTTCTCTTATTGTTGTTTATAGTCCTTTAACTGTTTGTCATTAAAGACTACGATGGTAGAAGGGGGAAACTGCCTTGGAAGTTTTTATGGCTCATTACCTTCCTATTTATTCTCTTAGCCTCCAGTGGACTGGGCAAGATATTTTAAAAATCTTTGTTGTTCTTGGGAAAAAATCCTAACAACAATCTTCAGTAATTTTTTGCAATCAGTTTTACAGTTTAACTGACCAGCAAGCTCAAGTTGAGTTCAGGGATGCCAATCACTTTCCATAGTTATTTTTGGATAGAAAGCCTGATATTTGAGGCAGGCACTTCTGCCAGTCTTTGATGAGGATGGTGACTGTCATTCACAAAGCTCCGTATGTAATTTTCATCACTTGGATTAAATCAAAACCTGAAATGGTAGAGACTTTTTTTTCTGTCGAGGAAACCTGTAGGTGCTCGATTAGTGCAATAAATACAGTGGTCTTTCATCCAAACAGCCTCCCTCACTGAAAGAGAAACACATAGATGCACATAATGTACCTTTTGGTTTCTTCTCTCCAATTATGCTAACAAGCTCCATGCTGAGAAAGGATTAGGGCTGATGGACAATCAAAGACAATGCTTCCTTCTTGGTAAAAAGGTGTGAAAAGATATAGGCACTAGAGCTGGAGTTATTAGGCGTACCTGCAGGAGGCCATATGAGTAAGTTAGGTCATGAGAGACAAGTATAGAAATTGCTTAGTCACTATTCTAAGATCTTCAATGACATCTTTAACACCTTTTGATTCGAAAGGAAAAGCCACAATGCAAACATTCCCCTGGCAGGTTCTGCTCAGTGTTTGTGGCTCAGCAGGGCAGCACGACACCTGGCTGAGTAAAATTCCCAGTGGGAGACCCGCACTCACCCTGCTAGCAGGGCACAGGCACCTGCAGGTGCTCAGAAAGCAAAGCTGGAGATTAGAGGCAGGAAGGTCCTATGGAATAAGCCCTCTACCAATTTCATTCTGTATTCCATAGTAGGAGAGGAGAGAATTAAAAGGTAGAATAAAAGAAAAATGTTAGGTAAGTCCCTCTCATACTTTTTATTAACCATATTATTGCTTCTTTGGAGCACTTCAAATAGTCAAAGCGAGATGGTCAGAGAAAGGCAAAATTTCTTGTTCAAGTGCATTACCAAGCACTTATGACTTACATTTTTAAAATAAAATGTCTATCCAATTTCAGTCCCTTTGTCTTTTACTTGGGCTTTCCTGAAGATATTTTACTTTAATTTCAATAAGAAAGATTTAAAGATTGAATCAATTTTATCTCTTCTTTGTAGCTGGCTGTTTATTATCCTTTTTAAATGTATTCCTGACTTTTTGTGTGCAGTTCTTTTGGAGCTCCATATTTATACCTTGCCTGCTCTATGCCTTTGTGGACTATGGTTACTAACCTGTGAAACCCAGTGGTGTCCAATTGAACTAATCATAAAATACTATGTAAACATCTTCCTCCATCAAGGATATATATTAAGTTACATTCCACACAGACAATGCGAAATAAAAATATTGTAACTGAGAAATGGGTATCTAATACAAATGTTATTAATGTACCTCCCAAAGACTGCTCAGAGGCAAAGGTGACCGCAAGGGCGGAGGTGGATGGTTACAGGCTGCCTTCTCTAACATCTGTGTAAATACTGGAGTGGTGGCCCCTCTAAGTTACAAGGGCTGCAGTTTCAAATATTAAACTACAAAAAAGTCTGTCTGTGACTGTACTAAAGAAATTGCCTTTAGTATCTTTTCTTTTTGGTTTGCTAGTATTAAGAAAAATACCAGAAGACCACCAAGGAAGAAAGGGGCAGGAAAAGGACATAGGCATAATGAATGAATGCCAAGATTTAATTGACACAGTAGCGGCTTGCACTGTCTGTTCTCTTCGTGGAGATGTTACCCTTTGTATGTTGATAGCAGTAATCTTCCAAAGAACCATATCCAATGGACTTGTAACCTCTCCAATGTTAAAAAAAAAAAAGGTATCTTCTTTAAATCATATTCTTTTCCCCAAAAGCCAAATATCCTTAACATTAAAACAGCTAAGCAGAATGTTTAGAATAAGTTTTGATATCAAGGAAAGACAGTTAACTGTTAAAAATAGCCCTAATTTTATCATTGCTGTAGAGGCACCAGTAGTGTAAAGGAAGGGATAGATAGGTGGTTTACAATGGGAAACTAGGACACTAAAGACCTATGTTTGATTCTATCTCTTCCAGTTTTCCTGGTAGACTTCTCTAAAAGACCTTTTAAAATTCCCATAAGCCTGATTTTTTTCACCCCCAGCATCAGGTTCAGTTTGCAAACAAGTGTCAAGATACCCATGTAAGAATGCAAATATGAGCGTGTGTTACAATTTATAAATTGCTCCAGTGTGTTGTTTTAATAATGTACGGAAGGAAAATGTGGTTCACTATAGATGCAGCCTACTATATATGTAGAAAGATATGATAACAGGCTGGAAATCACCAGTTCTAAATTTCAGCATTTTTATTTTCTTTTCAGTGGAAGGAAATGTTGACACGGGAAGGTCTTATGACCAGTCCAAATAAAAACATATCAGTAATAACAAAATTAGAGAAAATTTAAAGTTTTACACTGCAAGCAGACACATGAGCTTAATATCAACTACAACTTCTGATTATACTTAATTTAGGTGAAAACTGCTTTTTAGAGTAGAATTCTTGGGTAGAGTATGTATAAGAAAACATTAGATTGGATCAGAACTCTTTTGCTGCACACGGGAAATATTGTGGCATTACTTCAGAAGTTCCTTTAAATGAAGTGGTTCTGTGGTGCATGAGGAATTTTTTTAAAGGAAACTGCGAGGTCTAGTAATGATCTAGAGAGATTTTCCATGGACTCTTAATTATCTCTAAGACCTGAGCACACTGCGATGGGCACTGTGATTTATATCCATAAACACCACTTTGAATATTTCCATCCCCCCTCTCTGTGTGTTTTTATATTTACCTGAAAAGCATATATTTCACAGCAATACAGTTTTAAGTTCCAGTCTAAACTGAAGCTTATGTATTCTGGTTTCTGTTGGAGGTGGGAGGGAAGGCATACAGGGACAGGGGAGGATTGCTAATACCTCAGTGATAAGGTAATTTACCTGGTTAGCACAGAGGTTAAGCTGGTTTTTAACAACTGGAGGTAAAAGATAAAAAAAAATAAGAAAAACCATGCAGATAAAACCATTTTATGCACAGCATGTGGGTCATCTGTATAGAACTCCTGTAAGTTGTATTGATCCTTGCCTTCCCTGTGACTGTGTCAATGGAATAATTTATGTAAAAACCCCAAACAAACAAACCAAAACCCAGCCACAAAACACTAAAAAAAGAAGCACAAAACCGAAATTTTTGTGATACTTGAATTTCTGTTTTGGCAATTGAAGACCAGTGAGTTTAATTGTTTCATTTTAAGAATTTACTTGTCTCCAAAAAAACCCCCAAATATGCTTCAACTAAAAAAAACCAAAACCAACCTCCAACCACCTCTCTTTCTGTACTGTGGTCTCTCGGAGGATCCCTGTATGGTACAGTGCAGTTCAGTGATGATGAACATGATCCAGCTGTGCCAGGCATGCAGGACATCCTGGTAGTGCATCTCCTGTGTAGTGATACTGCCCGCGGATCCCCAAACAGGTGATCCAACACTGCACCACATACAACTGCCCTCTTATTTCCTCAGAAAAAGACGTCTTAATCATGCCTCATTTTTACATTTGAAACAGTTGGGTTCAGAAAAGTACAAAATTACATATGTAACTGCAATAATGTCAATACTGTGTATTTGAAGATTTTGATTGCCAGGCTGGCAGAAAATTGTACTGAATTTCAGTACAATCTATTTATGTCCATATACAATACAGCTATGGCTTTAATGTTGGAGATGTATCTCATTGCTTATCATTAACATCACAATTCTTTTCCTTCTACTGTTTGCTAGCTCTGATTTCAGTGAAGCAGCTCCTGGCTAATCATGATGTTATTCAGATAAAAGTTTTTAGGCAACTCAGCTGGTATCCAACTCAGCTGTAGCCATTCAAGGGAGCCAGAGAGTAAGATTTTAAATGATTCTCCTTGTATTTAGAAATAAGTCAATCTAGCCACTGGGCTATTGCATGAAAGGGTCCAGTTTTTTGCAGGATGCTTTTATTGGAAAGATAATTGTTCTAGCACAGGCTGGGCTCAGCAGTCTGTGCCAGCCTGGTCCAGGACGTGGGATGAGAGGCAGGTAGACTAGAGTGAATGGCACAGAAGTGCTGTGCTGCCATTGGATGCCCTTTCCCAATGACTTTCAGACATGTAAGAGGATCTTTTCTTCCTTGCTCATGAAATTGCTGCAGAAAACTGGTACTGGATGAATTTCCTGCTTTCAGCTGCAACGAAAGCATTAATTTTACAGCAGTATGCTGCTTTATTGACAAGAACATAAGCATATTTTTTATTGTATCAGCATTTACCATTTCCCAAATTTTTAATTGGAAGTTAATGATGTATGGCTTTTCTAGTAACTAAATGAATATTTGAACCACTGCAAGTTGCTTTAATAATTGTTCAGCTAATCGTTTAAATTGTCTTTACTTGTGCAAAGTCATATAAATGGTAAAAATTAAAAATTAATCAACGTGATTTACGTAACTAAAAGCTGCCATCTAATGGATATTTTTCAATAGAAGACAGCAGTAATTATGCCGAAAAAAAATTCATTCCTGTAGTTTGAACGATTATAGCAATTTCCACCGGGGGATTTCGCAGTCAGGTTCCAGTTCTGGGCAACAGTGATTAATATAATGGTTATTAATGAGAATTCATTTTTGTACATCGAGGGGTGTTTGGGTGTCAGTGTTCCAAAAGCAATGTGGTTAGCATATTAATTATAAAAGATAGCATTGTACTGGGTGACTAAGTAACTATATTGATTTTTTTCTCATTTTCTGTGATGTGAAAGGTCAATTAGACTTATAGAAACAATGGAGCCTTCACAGCAGGAACTATCATTTCGCTGTGCTGACATCTTTTTAGCCATGTACAAAGTTCATTAAATGTGCAAAGGTAGTAATGTTAAAAGGAAGAAAGTGATTGGGTCAGAGGTCACCAACCATGGCAAGCTGACAGCCTCTTGTGGATTACACCACGGGAGCTAAGTAATAGTGAGAATTGCCTTTCAGGTTGCCCACTGGGACCGAGGGGAATGAAGTCATAAGCAGCTAATACTATTGGGTTAATTAAAAGGAATATTGACAGCAGCTTTGTTTGTCTTGCACTGAATGGGATGCTGTTAACCAAGTATTTTATTGGGTTACATAATACTAGCGAATTTTTTGTCTTGAATAATAGATTGCCAAATTTTAACATCCACAGTGTTCCAGTAAATAGGTATTGAACCAAACATGTCTGACACTTGCACAGTCTTCTGTTTCACTGTCTCTGTTCACATGTCATGATGTAACCCATTCAGGTTATTTTCCTTTCCATCGAAGTTGGCTCTGTCAGGTGTTAATGTCCAGACATTTTCACAGGAAGGTTACAAGCAGCTGAAGATCTCCCCTTCCTGAGATATTATGGCTTACTAAATAATACTGAGTGTCTGTCATTCTGCTCATTTGGTCAAGTGTTTATAAAGCTTTTAACACTTTTAGTTTCTGTCTTATTTAAAACAGTAAGATTCAAAGCAAGCAACACAAAACCAAAATCCCTGCACAAAGAACACGAAGTATTGTAATTTACGACTTGATTTGTATTATTCTAGTGTTTGTGGAACAGCTGAATAAAGCATTCATGATCATTCTGGTGAGATTAATAACTTTAAGAGCACATCTGCGAAGATTTCAAAATTGATTGCCATTTCTGCATAAAAATGACAGGTTTCATACTAAATGTTCAGGAGAATAACCCTATATTTTAATCAGTTTTCAAAGTGTTTTTCTTCACTGCTTTGCTGAAAACATTGGTATGCTAGATGTGACTAATTTGCTTGTAGTCTTCATCTCAAAACATCAGAGTTTTTATTTTTCCATGCTAAAAAGAAAGAACTTGATGTGAAGTCTCCATGTAGCAATATATGTCTGATTGCTTCGAATTTTGTGTGATCGTTCTTTGACTTCAAAATGAGCTCAGAGCTGGCAGTGCAGAGATGTACAGGTAGACTTCAAAGCTGACTTTCTTCTTCCATTTCCCATTCTGACACTACCATCTCTTTGGTTTGTTTTGTAGAAGCCTACAGTAATACATACTTCATTATATGACATTTAGCAAAAAAAAGGGAAGCAGAAATATAATTACTCTCTTTATTAACCAAGATATGAAAGAAAAGTGAAGATGAAATCACACCTTACCTGTACAATAGAGGCACATTATCAACTGTATCTATGTCAGAAAAATGTAAAAGCATGCACTATTGTGATATAACCAGATTGCTATGAAATAGTAATTTCTACCTTTTGAAAACTGTTTCTATGGCAAATCAGGAGTTCTGGGAATGGTAGGAGACTCAAAAGGAATTGTACATCCAGATTATTAGAACACCTTGTTTATATTTTAAGGGCTGGATGACTTAAACTGTGAAAAGGACAAATTTGACATCTGACAGAAGCTAGCTTTCTGATGAACAAAACCTTGTCTTTCCACATTGCTTTAATAAACTAGGTATACAGCTGTCATCAGCTCTGTTTTGATAGTTAGACAGTTGTGAGGGTGTGCATCTGCATACCGAGCTTAGGCCATTAATGACAGTCACCTCATTATTTCTTGGAGTGACTCTTCTCCAATACCTTTTTGTGGCAATGTATGAATTAAACCCTTCATTTTGAGCTGTAATCATTGTCTTGTAAAAATCCATTCAGTCAAAGCCTTCAGGAATGCTCGGTAATAACAATTTTGTGCTGTATATTATGATAGGAAGAAAACCTTACATCTTGAAGCAAGTGTCCAAACTCTGAAGAGTTGTTAAGTCTTCATAGCCCTGTGAGATACAGAATTTTGCTATCCAGTCCTGCACACAGAGACTTGAGGCAGAGTCTTGCCCAATGTGTCCCAGCTGCATAGTGCAACAGATATCTGAGGGCAGGGCTCTCGTGTCCCAGCTTAATATCCCAACTGCAAATTCATCTGCTCCTTTCTAAGGACTGGGTGCTATGTTGGTTGAGGTAGGGTCCAACAAGCAATGAAACTCCCTGCTTCTCTAAAAGCTGAATAATAATTGCTCAATGGAAACCTCAGCAGACCTCAAGAAGGTGAGATGGAAAAGCAGCTTCTGTTCACAAATATTGAGTCTCTGAAGTAAAGCAATATATGCACATTCAGTGGATGAGCACTGAGCTCCAGAGAGATAACTTGACACTTGTATTCACATCTTTCACAGTTCTCATCTGCAAGTGATAACTTTGACACCACTGCCTGTGCGTGAAGGGTACTGATGGCCAGCATGCACAGTTACTGTCCTCAGTAAGGCTGTAAGGCTGGCACCTGAAACATGTACAACCCTTCTAATGAAATAGCTACATGGGTTTGCACTCCAAGCTTACGTGATCTAATTTGAAGGCAAGTAAGTGGGTCATATCTAGTACCTAAGCATGAGCCCTCATCATTAGTGTGCCTGTTATCCAGTGTTGTGTAGCATATCTGCAGGGGTGCAATCTTGCCTCTGGGTGTCCCTGATATTTGTGGTTACTGATTAGTTGCTGCCACTGGCTCTTCCTGATAAATTCCACATGTGGAGGCAAAGACTTGCAGTAGCCTGATGTTGTGATGCACTGAAAGTGTGTAATGAGTAGCTTCTTCAGGAGCGCTAATTTGTAGGTTTTTTTCATAGATACTTTTTAAAGCTATATGTCTGACTTGTTGACCGAGATTTATGTACAAAAGCAGCATTGCCCGAACTCCACCTGCAGCATGGGTTATACTTCAAAGCTGATGCCGCTTACAAAGCACTCTTTTCCCTCCACAGTGGATTTTCACCTGAATATCAAGTTGGTTGAAAAAAGCAGTGGGGTGCAAAGGGTTTTAAAAGTAATCATATTAATTCATCTGCCTTTGTAGTGATCACAAATGAAGTATATTCTCAAAGTGGCAAGTTTTTATTCTGAAGTTTTGCCCTAATGCATGTCAATTCATTAAAAAAAAATAATGGGTGGACATGTGAGCTCACTGCATCCTAGTACCATGCCTGTTCCTGATGGATGGGTGTATGCCAGCTCCAAACCACGAGCTATAACTGCCTGACAGATGTCCCACTGTGCCAGTGTGTCACTGGTGCTTCCAGACAAACACTGGCTCGCACGTTGCCCTCCTGGGCCACGGATGTCTCTGCAGTGGCTCTTCAGCCAAGTGCTGAAATAGTTCATGTTCATTTAAGTCTGGTAAATGCCTGATGTCTGACAGGGAGACCACTTTGACATCCCATGGCAGCCTGCCTCTCAGACAGTCTGTAGATTTAGGGCCTTCAGCAGGTATGTTAATTCTGTGAGGCAACGTGGAGCTTACGCTTCCCTGTCATATTTCTGAAGCTCCTTCTCAACAAAATCTTTTACTGTTTTTCTGGACATTCTCTTATATCGGTATCACAGATTTCCACCCTCCACCCCCCTATTTTACATGGGAGAAAGTGCCCCTTTGTAGTACTTACATCTCAGCTGGAAGGTGCAAAAGTTAGACAGAAAATGATTTTGCTATTTCAGACATGATACCTTCTCTGTGAAACTTTCTGTTGCCCTTCAGGCTGATGTCACAGTTTCTCCACCTATAAGTAACTGCCTTATTTCGGTGTTATATGAGAAATTAAGAAATTATGCAAATTAACTCCCCATGCTATTATGACATCATGAGTTTGAGGAAAAATTAATTCCTTTATTTGAGAGGAATATGCCATCCCAGCAGAAGTGCATGGCTGGCTGTTACTTTTCCATGAGAAGATAATGATGTAAGAAGAGAAGGAAAAATATAGTAAACATTTTTTCTTTAAACTTCTGTTTCAGGGAAGCTGCCTCAGTGCAGAAATGGCATATCATCACACCCACAAGCTTTCTTATTGAATCTGTAGAAACTGATAGGATTAAATCATGTGATTTAAGCTGTTCATGTGTCTGATGATTCCAGGCCTCTTCACCTTCTTCATAAAGCTGTTTGTTGCCAATTCTTCATTTGTTATTGTTACACGTAGTGGCTTGTTATCTGTTTCTAAATTTTTCATTATAATCAGAGCCAGTGTGGGTTTTTTGGTTTTTTTTTTTTTTGAAAAGCAAACTCAGTGTGCTTATCATCACAGTCCAGGGGGAAAAAAAAAGAGGTGGTGTTATTCATGTATGCACTTCATATGACTGTATTCCATTCAATTTAAAAAATATTTGTGATTCCATGGCAGTGGTGAAACAAAGTCCCATTCTCTTTAAGATGAGAGAAAATGACCTGCTGGGTATCTGTTTTCAGGTTCATTCCACTAACCTGTACCTCTGTGTGTGAAAATAGAGTGGTGAAAGTTGCAATCTCCAAAAGTAAAAAAGTGTACAGAGTGGCAGCCAAAAATCAACAGAAGCATAGGTCTTCCCTCATCTTTATGAAAAGTAATACCAGAGAATAGAGATTTTGAGGTTCTGGCATTATAAAATACCAAGTTTAAACCCTAAAAATGCCAGAATTCACGTTTCTCTTTTTCTTTAAAACTGAAAATTAAACCATTTTCAATTACCACCAGATACTTAGACCTACATACAAATGCAAACTACCAGGCCATTCTCCTTGACTCAGTATTCTAATCAAGGCTGGTATTCAAAAGAAATGTCTGAGTTATGGAGTTAACTGTCCACAGGGACAGTTTTTCTCTAACCCTCATTATTTAGATTTGGCTTATATTCCACAGCGTGATGTTAAGCAACTAAGATACATCATCGATGGTGGGGACATCTCAGTTCTGAAAAGCAAATTATTTAGGCATGTTTTTCAAAACTTATTATAAATCAATCGACATTTCTTAAATGGAAAAACCATGACATTCTGGAACAAGTTTCTTTCAAACATATAATACAGCAGCATAAAAATTCTATAGGAAACAAACTTACTCTTGTTAAAGTCAGGTTTAATGTAATAGCTTCCACATACTTCAGGGTGGAAAAAAGTTATACACAAATGTCCTCAGTCTTTTGGAAAGGCTGTGACCTGCATGATATTTAAAAGTCCACAGGAGTATGTAGGAATGAACACAGCAGTTGTTCCCTCATAGTATGTTATTACAAAGAGAACTGGGGGTCAAATTGCATGAATGATAAATGGAAGGTGCTTGAAATGAGTTGGTTCTTTTTTGAACATTATACATTGACCTTGGCACTTTTGACAATTACATCCATCATTCCTAAGAATCCATTCCAGAACACCCGTCTGTTCTCTAATGTGGCCAAGTAAACAGGATTTGTGAATACACGAATCAAAGATTGATCTCCTGTGCCTATACACTGATTAACAGTTGGTTTCTTGGTGCAACTTTTTCATTCTATGAATTATGCGAAGATCATAATTCACCATGGCACACCTGTAGACAAGCATGTTGGAATGCTTTAATCTTCACTCACGAGGTCTTGGTAGAATCGATAGCTGGCTTCTGAGTTTCATAAGCAAAATGGAATAAAACCATTAAAAAGCACATTGTATACAGCAAAAATGATGTTTCCCTGCCTTAGTGTTCCCCCTAGCAACAGAACTTGCTGAAGACAAAGATGGAACAAACCAGGGTAGAAAAACCTAGCTGCCTTCAAACATCAACATTCTCAGGTACTCAAAAAGTAAAAATAAGCATTTCTGTCTGTAATGTTCAGCTTATCCATCTCAGAATGACCATGTAAACAGGCCTTGTAATCCCAAATTTGGTAACAAAGCATGCTTACAGCAGAAATGTTTAACAGGGGGGTATTTTTAAGCAATGCCTTTCTCTTCACCAGAACATCTCTATTAATTTGAAAGGTGCTGAGCTGAATGGGCGTTGCTCTGTACCTTAGCAGTACAGTCACACATAGAGTCACCTGAAGTATCTTCCAATGTACTTCTACACAGTCTTTAACAAGAAACATGGAAAGCAATGTGAGCCTTCACTGAAGAGATGAAGGGTGAGGTGACTGAAAACTTGCAAATTGAGTCTGAAGTCTGAGAAGGGTGAGATCCAAAGCTCTGTCACCTTGTATGGGAGCCAAGTAGGGACCATCCAAACATAACCGTAAATGGCAAAATCTGAGTTTTTGGAATTAATGTAAGGGCAGCAACTATGGAGGTAACCCTAAAGTAGAGCTTTATCCCACTTTCTTTTAATTCTCCTCAAAAGACATAGCAAAAATGAGAGTAATGAGAGCTCAAAGAGGTGGCTGGTTCACAGGGCTTTGTGGAGATGGGCTTAGTGCAAGTGGTAGAAACAAGAAAATATAGTATTCCATCTCCTTAGCTATGATAGGTTTAGTAACTTTTGTACTTTGACAAGTAATTGTGTAATACTTAATTTTATTTATTTACAAAATTACTCAGAATTGGAATGTATTAGTAAAATGAAAGAGAAAGTTCATTCTATGAAACCTCACTCATTCTTAATTTACCTCCTATTCTTTCACACTAATTTTGGTAGGACTGTTTCTTGGTTCCCATCTGCCCTTGCATATTCTGATGTTCTTTAATTTTCAGAGTTTTGTGATGCGCCTTTAGAAACACCTGCACAAAATTCATCCATCGTAACTAGATCTATTACTAATTTTTGCTATTAATTTCACATATTACATTACAGAAATTGACAAACCACTACACTGATGGTAAATGTTAGTCTTCCCCTCCTCCTCCTCTTCCAGTGAATGAACTATAAAAAGACCAAAATGGCTATGTGACAAAGAATTAAATAGATTGCAGCAGGTGGTATCACAGGTGCCTGCTTAATTCCTGTTGACAGAGTCTGTAGCTCAGGGATGGGGACGGATGGAGATTCTCTCTGACTGCTAGTCAGGGTAGGGAGAGAGGAGTCAGATTAATGGCTCTAGCTCAAGCCTTGAGCCTATTACAGGGGATTGTTATTATTAGTGGAATTAAACTTACTGGAACAGACCACAGGTCCATCCAGTTGAGGATCCTGTGACTGGAAGAGGTATGTGCTGCCACTTTAAACAAAAGTCTGTAGCATTCCCTTGCACTCCTCTTGATACAGGCAAAAGGCTCAAATCAGTATTGTCTCTCTCTTGTTGGGACAGACAGAGATATAACTTCAGCAGTCTGCTTACAGTTGACTAATGAAAGCACAAAAAAGTTCAAGTTGAGACAAGCTTAGTGTAGCTGCTGCCTTGGGTTCAGGGGGTGAGTTCCTCTCCAACCCACTGGTAGCACTGCTGAGTTTGGACCATAAGGCTCTCGGTTGGGAGCATCAGATGTCAGTGCATGAAGGACATGCATGGAGCCCTCCTACCAGATGGGATGCTTTGCTAATCAGTTAAATCTGCTTTAGCTGATCTTCTCATGCCACGGATGGAAACCAGATTTTTGAGTTCATTTGAGAGGGATGGGAATATCTAGCAGCCAAGTACAAAAACTTCCATTTAGACTGCACTGCTGAAACAAGCAGTATAGCTAGATTAATTTCCCAAAGCAAGGCAAAGGTATGCATTTAATGTAAGTGTACCCTGTGGTAAGGATTGTTTTCATTCATGTCTCTGTAGGTTAGCAATAAAGTTTACAGGGGTCTGGTGTAAACAGCTCTCATCTTTGTATGTTAATGTCTAATATTTGATGGCGTCCAGGAAAACTGATTAGTCTTTGCTGAGAGACTGTAATCACCATCCTAGCAGAGGATGCCAAAATCATATGTGATAGACAGGGTAGCTCCCTTCATGAAATTTTTAAATCTGCAGGTGCTTCTGGTTGAAGAAAAGTGAAGGCCTGCTTGTTCTCTGCACTCACCTCCAGGCACTGCCCTGCCCATGCCTGTGCCCTGCACTCTGTGCAGCTGCCCGTACACACGAGCCTGTGCACAGCTGAACTTGGCTGCGTGGGTCAGGATGAGCTGCAGCACAGCTCAGCCTCTCCAGAAGGCACAGCTGAGCTCCAGTTTGCTCCTGCAGTTCAGTAACTGCTACAGGTAATACAGAGCGAAACCACTACTCGCTTGTGACTAGGGAATGTCATCCTTGCCTTTTCTATGTGCACGCCCTGTACAGTAGATGCAAAGAGTGTGGAGAGAATGCCCCAAACCACATATTTAAGGATGTTTTGAGACTGAAATTTAAGTATAATCTGTCCATCTGAATATCTAGGTCTGAGTGCCTGTGCCTTATCATAAAGACTAAACTTCAGCTAGATCCCAATTTATGTATCCAATGGAAATGTGCTTATGGCACATAAGTAGTCTCTTTTAAAGGGATTGCCCTTTATTGAGTGATGCAGTTGTAATCCATGCGGAAAGAAAACTTAGTAATAGGTATACACACACTATGACTTTAATCCAAATGATGCCATACGTGGCTATGCAAGGAGGCTATTCAGGTAAAAAGCTGAGAAAAGACGGGAGATTTTTTATCATTCACTTGATTCTAAATGATCTGCTTATATTGTTGTATTATTATTTTATAATGAGTAAATGGACCTGTTTATCTGTTGCAACCAGTACTCTCACTTTAAAATGTTTTGAATGTTTTCCCTGGGTTTAGTTACTAAGGTCAAATTACTCTGCTTGGTTTTCCTGGTTTGTACCTTGCAAATTGTGAGGAAATGGGCTAAGGCAGAAATGTGAATATTAGTTAAATATTTGTTTTATTGTTTTTCTGCATTGTGATGGAACTTTTTATCTCCTTCAAGAGAGTATTTAAGTAGTTAATAATGTAACTTTCTTACTAGTTAAAAATGTTTAGTTTAAGCCCTAGTAATTGGGAGTTGGATTTGCAGACAAAAGGTGGAAAAGTTTTAATAGGAAATGATTGTAAAGGGAAAAAAGTTCACTAGAGCTATCTTGGCCTTCTTGCCTTTATCTAACATTGGTAATTTAGTTAATATCATATCTATAATGAAGTTAATTTATATACATGACTGATGTACTATTAGGTATTTTTCTTAGTGCTACTAGCTGAACATCTTTGATGTTAAGCTCAACATGGATCAATTGTATTAGGATTTGGCATCACAGACTGAGTTTCCTGATAGATATCACCATCCAGGCAGTGTCAGATTGGGATAACTACAAACCAGCTCAGCCCTGTCTTTGTAAGCTGCAGCAACAATAGCCAGGGTGCCTGGACAACAGTAGCTAGTTTTTATGAAAGCATTTGCCTGTCTGTGCTCCAGCCTCAAGCCAGTTGCTGGGCAGACATCTGAACTAAGCTAAATTGTATGTAACTTTCCTTAAGAAAGACTTAAGATTTTGTGTAAAAAGTGCAGGCCTGATTCCCTATTCAATTTATACATTTACAGTCTGCTCTGTAATGTCTGTTGTCTTGGTGTGCCTATATGATAATGGTTCAATACAACATATGGATACTACTTTTTTCTTGGGTATATGTTGTTACATATGCATAGGGATGGGTTATGCTAAAGCCTATGCATAAAAGATCACTTCAGAACTATCATGTTTCTTGGTGTAAGAGGCATCAAGAGGAATGCGGAGCATGGTGGTTTTGCTTTTGTTTGTTTTAAGAGAAATGTCTAGAGGCTTAATGTGTGGAGACAATTTACTGTCATATGTACAGTTATGGCAAAAATGATAGAAAGATATAAAGAAAATTCTTTGCCTAGTAGATAACATACCTTACATTAAAAAGGTCTTTTCGTACTTTTATGATGATACTCAGTAACTCAATGTGAAAGAAAGCATAAAGCATTACATTTTTTTTTTGCTTCACTAACTTGTTGTAAGTGTTAGAGTAGCTACATCATAAAAATCCACAAGGGGCATCTCCCTGCACCACGATCTTCTAAAATTTGCAGTGGGAGCTAGATTTTTATGTATGTGCCACTCTGGATTTGGTAAATGCCGGACATAGTTTTTCTATGCTACCTGAAGCACTGTGATAGTAACAGGGACTGAAACAGTTCCCGACTGAGTTGAATTTTAGGTGTAGAATCTGGTGAAAGATGAATTCTAAAGCGTCAGTTCCAAGCCCATGCGGTGCCATTGGGCAGAGATTAGTATTTTAGTGAGGAGTTTAAAAACTTCCCATGCCAATGTAGCCCTCATGATTTGATTCTTACCATCTTTCCCTTTTGAAAATAACAGCTCTTGGTCACTTTATACTTCTGCACTCACTAGAAAATGCTGTATGTTTTGTTTTCATTTAGCATCTATGTATGATTTAACTATTTATTTCCAACTACAAAGCATATCTGGAATCTAAGAATGTATTTTAAGCAAAAAATCAATAATTGCTATGCCATAATAATATTCTGCAAGAAGTTGTAGATTTAAACTTTAGATGCCAAATTTCAGGTCTAGCTATTGTTAGTAGATAACAGCACAAGATATAAAAATCCATGGAAAGTTACTCTAGATTAATAACATATTATTTTATTGTGATATTTGATCCCTTCAGTTTGAAACAGTGACTTGCTTTCAACATATACACACCTCAAAAATTCTTGTTGGGGTTCACGCCTCAGCTGCCGCAAGTTTGCATAGCTTGCCTAAACTCAATGATAACATGAAATTAATAGTTTAGTCAGAAACCATCATTGTAACAGTACATGCATGACTCTCAAAACCAAATTCCAAGCAGGTTTCCCCTTTCACTAAAGCAGGCAGTTACCATGGTGATGGGAAGTGTGCAAGAGCTAGAAGAGACAGAACAGTGCATGACTTCAAAGTGCTCCCCTACCCACCAAAAATGTCACTGTTCCCCATTCCCCAGCAATTTCTATGCATCAAATAGTATATGCCAAAACTCCAGAGGAGTTCTAAAAGGCCTTTTGCACAAGCAGAAAAAATCTCCCTATCTTCTGTTAAGCCAAGTCTTGACATTCTCCAAGTGCCTTCTAAACCTTCCAGTGCCTTGGAAAGTCTTCTGCCAAAACCAAATATCTTTATTCAAAAATCAGAATTAATGTAACATTCTGCTCATTGCCTTTCAATTTTAAATTACTCAGAACAATAGAATAATTAATATAAAGACAACAAAGCACATACTGAAAGGAAGCAACTAGTTTTTGGGTTGGAACTTGATCTTTCCTGCTCTGAATTAGACATTAGTCAAGTCATAGTGGTAATGATAAATTGATGAAGAAATAATATTTGATCTCAAAGGAATATATTTTTAGTATAAGATTTAAGACTAACTTTTTTCCTGACTCTCACCTACAATGATGTCAAAGAGGAAGCAACATGATGAGAGCCAGGGTAGAGATTGCCCCAAGAGAGAAGCTTTGAATAAAGAGAGGAGGCCTGGAGCTTTGCAACAAAGAAAGAAATGCCTGTTATTAAATTTGGAACCCTGTAGACAGTGGTAGGCATGGAATGCCATTAAAATGTGGAAAACAAGCAGTGAGCTCTTGGAAAGGTGGTGTGAGTGTACAGTTGTGCTCTCTTCCACTTTGATTCCTACCAGCAGTGGGAACAGATGGCGCATTACACCTCCTCCCCAAAATGAACCATCACCTATGCTCCCACCCACCAATCCCCGTGCTGCAAAAGAGGCAGGGACCTTGGAACAGAGCTCCTTCATGATGATTTTGTGTTGGTTTATTTCAACTGAAATGATTTGCATAACACTAATGTAAAAGGGCTAGAAAATGATCATATTGTCTTTAGCAGAGGGAAGAAAGGGTCTCAAGGGAAGTATGGGAGGGCATATGGAACATGCATCCAATTTTAGAAGCTGAGATAGTCAAGAACCTTAACTTCAAAACTGTCATAAAGTCTTGCTGCAGTAGATATCACCATATGAGCTACCTAGGGAAAAATACATCTTTAAAATTCAAGCAATTTCTCTCAAGAATGCTGTTTTAAGACATGCTTACCTGAAGACCAAAGAAGTCAAAACTATTCACACAGCCCTTCCATATAAAAGTATCTCTCAGACCTTAACAGAATAATTGCATTAAATAGGTGTACACTCCTGTCAGTCTCATGAAATTATTGTGGCCACAATCACATTGGCTGGCCTAGAAGTGAACTGAATCTATGCCCGTTAAAGCAATTGTGAATATACCAAAACTTTGATTTGACTGTAAGTGAACATTTAGACAGAATTTTTTAGTTCAAAAGCCTTAGTTGCCCAGAACCTTTCTTTAGGGAGACTTCAAGGAGATTATCAGGCTCTTGCCTTTTGCATGGTTATATTGGTGTTTTCTGGTCAACTTGTTCTTTGCAGCTCTGTGTCTGTGTGATACCAGGTCACAAGAAATGAAGTAGCAAATAGAGGAATATCATACACAATGCCCAAGAAATCACTAGCAAGGTGCCAGTTTTGGGGGTGTGGGAGTGGGGAGTGTGTGTACTTTTATTTTGTTTGGGTTTTTTTCTTTCTTTTTACAGCTGCAAAGTGGAAATAAACATCAGAGAAGCACTTGCCCTGTGTATGACAATGAAGTGCAGATTAGCAACTGGTTACTTATCAGGAGGAAAGCAAACTAATCATCCTCTTTCTTGCTGCTTTTATATTGTTCTGTTTTGCAAAGCTGGCTTAGCTGGATGTAATGGATACCTGTATTGCACTGCACGACTTTGGGTTGTAGAATGGGTGTAGAGCACCCTCTGCTTTCTTTTGATCAAATAACACTCCTGGGCTTGAAGAGAAGGGTGTGTAGGGGGAACATCGAGGCTGTTTTCCTGTAGATTTTTGTACTGAAATCAGAAGAAAGAATTTGTCTATAGGGTTCATTAACTGTTGGCCTCTGCTGGCAGTAACCCATGTTATATAGGCCACCATTGTGCCATCCTCAAAAGAACTCCCTGAAGGAGGCACAGTCTAGAAGAAGAATATCTACTCTGAAGTTTCCCACCTTCCCTGAACTGTATCTGCCGAGCCACCCCAGGAGGGGAGAATGTTGCTTTGAAAAATAACACCTTTGTTATTCCAAGTGTTAGAGATGAAGCAGAGTTTTCAGATGGCCCCAAGGTTTTTGCACCCTTCACCAAACACAGATGGAAACTGGACTCTTTGAACTGCTTTGAAAATCTGTTACCATGCATTGCTGTGGGGCCTGTGAAGCAGCCATTGCTAACTTCTGTCTGCCTGCAATTTTTATGACCATGTGATGACAAGGGATTAAATAGCTTCATTTTAGAAGCAGACAGCTTTTAAATGTAAAAGTGAAAAACAAAATAAAACAAAAAAACCAATAATTCCTTGCTCAAGGCAAAACCTTAATAGATGCTGAGGTAACATTTCAATGAATGAGGTGAATTCTGAACTAAAAATACGAGCAGTTTAGAATTTAAAATTGTATCTTAGGCAATAGTTGCAAAACCTTATAACATTATGATCTTAGTAGATTTAAATCCGGAAAATATAGATTATCCTTTGTTCCCCAGTTTAGGAGCTGTTGGAATTATGGTGTATGATACCATCACTGTTCTTAGTGGTGTTTTCTATTTAGTGCCTCTAATTTACATGGAATCATTATACAGGTGCTGAAAAAAAATTTCAATTTATTCATATAAAGAAAACTTCTTTGATTTCTCTGAATTACCTGTGTAGTTGATGGCAAATAGTTTAGAGCCTTCTATAGAAAAACACATTCTTTAAATTTTTTATTGCATCTTATCCATTCTTTCAGGTTATCAGAAACGTGTGTGCTTGTTACAGCTGCTCTTGGCTTATTAAAAAAGTGATAGCCTTTATTCCAACATAATTTTATATATTGAGTTTAACTAGCAATGGATTGTTATTTCATATTTTTCTTTATTCTAGAAGCACTTAGTCTGTCTATTAGGAAATAAAAAAGTTTTTTATAGCTACAAAGCAATCATTCAGGTTTCGTTTTCTAGTTCATTCACTAGGACTGATTTCAGATGCATGAACCAGTAGATGAAACATACTACAAATTTCATCCAGTTTTCATGAGCATGGGTGCTTTGGGCAAATTCAACAGGATGCTAAGAAGCTGACTTATATGGGCCAACACAGACCGCTGACAACCTGTGCTGCACCCTGCTGTATTCTCATCCATCAAAGATATAAAACTCCTGTGTGTGGAGGGTCTGAGTGGGGCGGTGGGTGCATGAGTCGCCAGGCTGTGTTGCTGCATCCTTTGGGCTGGAGTTTCCCTGAACCCTCTTGACTCCTTTTCCTCTCAATAAGGTATGAGGATTGGCTTTCCCTCAGCTGAGATCCTCTTCAGAAGTTGATGTGATGACTTGATTTTCTCTCCAGATGGTGAAAATTTGGACATTCTGTGTTGGCAGAATGTTTTGTTTTTAGAGCTTCAAACACTGTGAGATGTGTTCGTTAGCTAAGTGCTTGGAGGTGAAATAGCTGATTGCACTCTGATATGGGCAAAAATAATATGTTTTTATGCCATGTAAATGTCTTTTATAATGATTAATTTTTCTTGAAGCACTCTGTGGTTTGGTGCACAGGAATATACTAGCAGTTTGAGAAATCCTTGTCTAAAAGTTCTGGAAGTTTGAATTAGATTTGCTGAGGAGACTCTACTTCTCCTCATGTCAGTTCAGCAGCTCTGGCCCTGTCAAATGTTAATTTTTAGTTCAAAGTGCCTTACTGCATAAAATATAATATGACATATGCAACTGCAGACTATAAATTAGTTAAAACTATAAATAAATATTTTAGTCTGTCATCTGTTAGGAGCTTTGTGGTGACTTTGGAGGAGGTAGAGGAGTTGCCTAGAACATGAACTGCCTAAGAGAGGAAGGGAGTACTGCTCTGCAACTTCTCTGCACATTCCTCATCCCAAAGATGACAAAGGGCTTTTACTTTTCTTCACCAAAGGTTTCCTTTCCCCAGGAACTGGTACTAAGAATTACCAGTGTGAGAAGCCAATTTGGGTCTACTGCCTTTCTGAATGGCATCATTTATTTTGAAATGAGGTGGTAGTAAGGGCAAGTGCTGGAAGGCATATGGGAATATAATGCAACCTCCGAGATGTGAGGTTGGAGCATCAGTCCTGTGGGTGATTTTCAGCTCAGTTCTGAAGTGGCAGAATTAATCTGTTACCACAGCAAGGCTGTAAAGTTCACCACAGTTTTCCTCTGTGTTCAGCGCAACTTAAGCGTGTACATGTTTAGTACAAAAGAAGCGTGTACTGCCTTGAATTGCATCACATGAAATGCCAGTAATGACAGGAAATTTTATTGCAACTCAGAGAACCTCATTGTCATAGTTGCAGCTTACATGGAAAACTTAGCTTACAACAGATGTGTCATGTAGAATTTTCTCTCTGGAAGTAATTTTTCTGCCTTATTTTAAGTGGTGCTACACAAACGACAATTAAGGCAGATACAGGGTCTTGCACCTTATCCTTTTCATGTTAACATGAGCGCGAAAAGCTTGCATGTGTGTATAGAGTAAGGTTAGCTTCAATAATTATTAAAGAAAATAACAACAGAAATGTTTTTACCACACAAGAGGGTCATTTTTCACTTGCCGATAAAGGCAGGGGCACTATAAGATGCAAGCTGGATAGTTAGTAACACAAGGTGTGGAGGCACAGGGGCAGCGTGAGCAGTGATAAGCTGATAACAAATCTTTAGTACTTGCTTGCCATTAATCTTGCTGACATTTCTTTATACTCTAATTGAAAGATTTCTTCTAATTCAGTGATATTTGAACTTTACCAGAAGTCATTTTAACTCTGAGGACAGCTCAAGAATATTTTAATGTTTGATCACAAATTTAAACTAATACTGGAAACATAAGGGTTTAAATTTTCTTTAATAGAGGTCCTCCTCTAATAGAAAGGGATACCTTTTTTTTACAAATTTTGATCACTTAATTTTAAAGCTCTGTTCTCTATGATATATGAATCTTCAAGGACAATTTTTTTGGATCTTTATTACTTTGGTTTTTATCTCCTTAGAGAGTAAGGGTCTCTTTAGGTCATATGTCACTAAAATGAGTAAAATTGTGTAAGACCATTTGGAACGAGAACAAATATGCAGGCAGTGACATAAACTCATTTTTTTGTAGGTTAAGTATTTTTTGTACAGTTTAAATCTAATGGGAAATGTTTTTAAGAGCTTATTTTGCAAGTGTGAAATGTTCAGAGTGGAAATTTTACTCACTTCTTTTGCTTGGCACAAATGGTAAAATTGTTCTTTCAGATACAGTCTTTTCTCCAGTGGCTTCCCAGGTCTTTGTATTATCCTTGTTTACTTTTCTTGTGGATCAGTTCCGTGCATAAATGTTTTGGTGGGGACTGGTAGTGAGATAAACCACCACACTCTCTGGTTTCATGTTCTCTTTTTTCCTTCACCATTTCAAAATAGAAAAAGGTGGCAACTTGCCCCTGAGCCATCTTATATCTCAGTTAACCAGAACTCATTACTGTCCTCAGGACCTGGATGTTTTTGTTTTTTGAAAAATTATTCTAGAGCTGAACATAAAGGCAGCCAACTATGTTGAGTAGTCAGAGATCACTGCTTCTGTCTCTTTCAGGATTCCCTTTAGATTAAATTTTCCAGTCTGACTGGAAAAATAAAGAAGGAAAAGTTACTATACAATAAAAATAAAAGAAACAAGGAAGAAAAATCTCAAAGTATTTAATTTTGCATATTACTCTTTTACCCACTGTGGGAGGCTTCCCAAAAGAAATATTTTGATTCTATTGTTCTTTAAGATCTTTTCCCTTTTTAATAGAAACACATCACTACCAAGACCACAAGAATTTGACATTTTCAAACAAGGCCCTGATCTTTGATAGATCCTGAAGATGTTTTACAACTCAGACTTACCATTGGCCTGGTGGGTCAAACATCTGGTACAGGAGGGATTAGCCTCAGTTTGTTGCACGGGAGTGTCCTGATGAGGCAGTGAATAATGATTACAGATTCCTAATTTTGGCCAGAAATTGCACTTCCCAGAGAAAGCCTAACAATAAAAAACTCCAATTCAATTAACACATACCTTTATAGTATTATGTAAGTTCTTAGATGCCTTTAGTCTGGTTAAGACTTAGAGGTTCCAGATCAGTGGAAAGCTGAGTCTTAGCAGCAAAGGGGAAATTGAGAACAGGGAGGAAATGTAAGCACAGTTATTGCTCTCACTAACAAGCTGAGTGAAGTTCTCATACGCTTCAAATAAAATCCTTGTGGGTGTAGTGAGGAGGTGGGGAAAAGGCATATAGGGTAGCATCCTGCATAAAGATGTCCTGGTTTGTACATGCCAGTAGCCTGTTTCTTCGTTCTCACAAAGTGCGTCCTTGCTATGGGCTGGGATGCAAGATCCCCACTGGTGATTAGAGCCCTGGCTGTGTTCTGGGAGACGTAAATCCTGCTACAGGTATAAATCTCTCTTATGCTGCTAATACAGTCACATTCTCTGCTGAGGTACAGATAAATACTATACTGCAGATATTCAGTCTTCACATGGCCAAAGCCTTTTGTAACACTCAAAGATTGGTTCATAAGCTTTTCCCTCTATGAATTTCATGCACATGTATCCTTTCTGCCTTTGCAGTGTAAGTACACTGATCACAACTAAATACTAGATCAATTGGTCTTTTAGCAGACTGTTCTGCTATGCCTCAAGGAGGGCAAGGGACCTGGTGTTTTGCACCTTGGGTCTGTAAACACTGTATTTACTAAATATGTCACATGCTTTGGGGAAGTGGTGGATCTACCTTTCTCCTTGTTCAGTCCTGCTTGGCAGCCTGTCTTTCACTTGTAGCAGTATCTATGATACTTTGAAAGAGATTTTAAACCAATAAAAGGTCATATTAAGGCAACTCAGTATTAAGTTCAAGAGCTGAATGGCTTGACTACAAAGGGACAATTGGAGGAGGCTTAGTTCAATAAGAAACTTGTAGCTTATTAATGCACATTACTACAATCCCTTCTCCCTTGTGAATATCCAACTCAGAGTAAATTGATCTTGGTTACTGTAGCTTTGTTCTCCTCTTAGGCCCCAACACAGTTCTTGCACTGTGTAATATATTTTAGACTCTCTGCATTGACCCTCAGTTGACTCATGAACTTTTGAGTGCTTTTCTGTAGCTGGGACCCACTCTGCCTGCCTCGAGCCACTCTGCCGTGCAAGAGCCCAGTGCCCTCTGCCTCCTCCTTCATCCTGGGAGCAGGGACAGATTCTTCCCTTTGTGTTCTTCAGAAAGTGATCCCACTTCTTGGTGGTGTCAAGAAGGCCAAAACTAGCATTGTGTGATTTCCTTACTGGGCTTGAACTGTCAGCTTCTGGGTAAGAGAAGGCACCTTCAATCATCTCTCTAGAACAACTGAAGCATTCGGTGTGATGCACTGATTGCTGCTGATTACATCAGATAAATGCTACCGCTGTAACATATCACTGGCCTGTAGGTAGGTAATATGCTTATGTAGGTATGGAATATGGCACACAACTTGGATACATCCTAAATATATGCCTAAAGAGAGACAGTAAACAACTGGAGAGCAGCAGATATTATTTTTGAGGCTCTCGGTTTTAAATGTAGGAAGGGAACAGAAAGCCTCTTTGCAGCCAGCACAGACATATTAATCCTCTGAGCAGTAATGGTATTTTTGTCACTATACTGTGAACAAGAGTTGTCTAATCTACAGATACAGAAGCCTCCAGTGTTGATTCAGCCCTGCCTCTTCACAATCAGAGACACTTTCATAAGTCTTGGAAGAGATTTTGTATCTAAGCCAGAATGAAATGCTTAATTTTTGGAGACAGTGTGTAATCAAAATCACTCTTCCTGATGTTACAATATACCTACTGGTTCCAACACCCTTTTAAATAAAATGAGATTGAGCTAGGCAAGTCTTTCCTACTGTTCACATTCCAAATTGACTAGTCCTAAGACTATGAATGCCATTTTCTCTGAGGAAGTGATGAAATGTGTTCTATGTTGTTAGAATCCTGGACAAACATTCATTTTTCATCAGTAGCTAATGAATGCTGAGACTTGTATCTTGGAGGTTACCAGACATGCAAGAGACAGTAAAATTGGTCATTGTGATCCAACTAGTGGGAAGCTGTTATTTTCACATTTTTTTTTAACACTCTTTCTAATGAATCTGCAATATTCACTGCTGTAATGACAAGCAATGCAACACTCAGGTAAAACTCCCTGGTGTGTGGCTCTGCAAGATTTAGGCACAGTCAAGCAATACTTCTCAGTACACGAACGACAACTCCACATTTTGTTTTTTCACCTTATGCTGAAGAAGTCACAGCAATTTGCATGTAAAACACTTCCTGTACTGGCAGGTGTCTTTGCTTTGGCCTCTCACCAGTGAGTTAATCCAGACTTTTAAATTGTTAATAACTGAATAAGTTTTAGATCCTGGTGCCTTTTATAATCAGCCACATAAATATAAATTATGTGGGAATTTGTACTCTCCAGGGGCGGGAAGGACATGACAGCCTTGACAACTATGAAGTAATTCACTGTCTCTTTTCTAATCCTTTGTACAATGTATAGAAAATGTAGAAGCAAGTGAAAATAGTATTTGTTGGATATTATTTAAGAGAATGCAATGTATTTTAGATTTCTAAAGTATTCTTAAAGGAAGTATTTTTGAAGCAAGTTTCAAAAATTAACCTTTTGGTACTCAGAAAAAATATGCTAAACTTGATAAAGCAACTTGATTTTAGTAAACAAAAAGAAACAACTCAGACTAATTAAATTTAATCTGCACATTTGTAAAGGGAAGAGCAGTAAGACAGTTCTTGGAAGCAGCTGTAATCCATCTGAACACTTTAGTCTGAATGTGTATGTGTAAAACTATTCTGAAATTACTTATATGGAAGAAGTTAAGATTTAAGTCACATTTCTTAAAATGAAGAAAATCTGCCTGCTCTTAATGGTTTCTCAAGAGGAATGTTGGGTGTACAGAAGCTGAAACTGTTGTGAATCTTTTCATGGCCTTACAGTCTTTGTTTCCTATTTTTTTCCGTATTTTTGCATAGTGCAACTGTAGTTCAATGTCTCATTTTTCACATTTTTTTTAATATTAAATACATAGTTATTCCTTTGAGGCACTTTTCTCTTGAAGCATTTGGAGTGCTACATTCTCAGCTGGTTGAAGTTTCTGAACTCCCTGTTGTTTCGATATATTCAGGTTTATTTATTCACATCAGTTTAGGACCACGGCTTGGAGTAATTGAGGTTTTTCTTTCTCTCTCTCTCTCTCTCGTTTTTTTTTTTTTTTTTTTTTTTTTTTAGTATGAACTTAATATGTAAATATTCTGGCATCTCTTAATGCTAAAGGTCACCTGGCTGATTTTGTTCTTTCTTTGGATTGCAGCAACCCTTTGAAGAGTGTTAATTGATTGTAATTGTTTTAGTTAATCAGTTTCAGAGGATAAGGAATCTATTTTACATGCAGGAGTTGTTTGCTTCCAGGCAGTTCATAGAAGTAGTAAAAACTACCTTAGGTTAATTGTTCCTTTATTTTAGGAGATTAAGGGGTTTGCATATACTAGGTGACACTGGGTTTGGAATATATAAAAGCTGAGCTATGAGGAGAGCATGGCTCCTTCCTTTTAAAGCTGGAGAAAAATACCTAAAATCTGTTTATGCCCCACATTTTTTTTTATTTTTTTTACTAAATTGAAGAGAAATAAAAGCATAAAATAGATGAACCCTCCCTGGGTTTGATGCTTCTAGCAGCATTGAAGGCTGCTTCACTGATAAGGACATCACTGTCTTGCCAGCTTTGAATGATCAGTCCTGTTCTTTGAATGAAAGCTCAAGGTTTTCAAAATGCTGGGAAATATGTACCAGAGTGCCAAGACTTCCTTCGGCTGAAATCCAAGGATTTCTGTGCAGGAAGTCTCATTTACCTACATAAGGCTGTTTATTTGTCTAGGACAATGTGTCAAAGTGTTTGTGGGAAGAGTTTGCAAAGTATGGCCATGTAATAGACTTTAAGGGCAACTTTTGGAGTTCCTGCTAAGCAGACTTTATCTACTAAAAAAAAATTTGGGGTAGAGGAAAAGTCTGTCCTATCCTGCTTCTTTTCCATTGCAATTCCGTTTTCCCCTACCTGCCAGTCAAATAAGGTACATTGTCTGGGAATGGGCTGGTTAATGCATTGAATGTATATTCTTGTGTATGGAATAAAAAAACAAACTTCACTATAATTGGAGCATATGGTTTTTAGAAACCTTTGGCAAGTAAACATTTAAATCCACCAAAGTGACCTGTCCCATGGAAGGAAAAAAAAAAAAAAAAAGGAGGAATTCTGGTTTCATCACTGAGTTCCTAACGCAGCTCATAGTACAACTTCATGGTCTGCCTGTCTTAAGCAGGAACTATGCATGCTGGAGCATAAAGTAGGTTATTTTTTTCTTAACTGTGAAACTGGCTTTTGTTTCATAAGCTTCAAATAAGTTGCAAGGCTGTCCTTTTTCTCTCCTGAACGTGTACCTTTCTGATTTCAGGAACTTGCTGTTCTTTTTTCCCATGACTCTCACTATCTATGAAGTAACATTCAAAATTAGCAGATGTTCAGATGAATTAAATAGCAAAATTCTGAGGGAGAAGGGGAAAGGTTTCTGACCCAGAAGTATGGGTGGCTCACTAAGGGGAATGCTATTAGCAGAAAATGGCTAGGAGGGTAGTTAATGAAAATCCCAGATTTGTGCTAGGAAGAGAAAAACAGAACTATCAATGAAATGAAATTACCTAAATGAAGAAATCTGCATTTTTGGGATAAACAGGAAGAATATCATGCAAGGAGGGCTATGAATTAAAGGTAGTTGAGCATAAATTTGGCCACATAATTGCAAGCTCTGCAGATGGAAGTGGAGAAAGAGAAAGAAGTAACACTCACTTTAAAATAATGAATGAAAATTTGAAGCAACAGTGTCAGTGGAGTGACTGCAGCAGGGGTACATTTTTTCCTGGACTTTTGTATTTCTTCATTCTGCCTTTGCTCTCCCTCTCAAAGCTCTGTGTATGACTCAGCCTGTGTCTGCTCACATGTACCATGCACAAATGTTTCCTCCTATGCTCCGGGGACCACTGGAAATGAATGATGGTGGTGTTGGACCCAAAAAACTGGGCAGAAATCAAGCATGGATACCTGTTCTGCCTACATACTTATAAGTCATGGATGATGATTTGACATCTAATTGAAAATCACCTAAATTTAGGAGTCCGAGTAGTTGAGTCTCTAGCCAGAGAAACAGCAGTGTAAATCTTTCTACTTACATAAATAAAATCTAATGGAGGTGGAAAATATGGCTAGAGAGATGCAAAAATAGCAGCAAGTAGGCTGGTGGGTGAAGATTTTTGTGTCAAGCCCTAAATGTTATCCTGTGTATTTTGGAGGGGAGTAGGACTATTCCTGGGACACATTCTGATCCCTTTGCTCTTGGATGAAGTGCCACTGCAATCCCTAGGTCTCCTGTGGTATATACATGAAGCAGAATTTTCAGGAGAGTAAAAAACAACAAATGCACTTTAAAAAATATATTTTAAAATTTATTTGTGCAAAAAAATAGTAGTCTTGTTCTAGCCTGCTAACTTCCAGAAAGAAACGGGAGTTAAACTGCTGCACATTCCTTCTGATTTCATCTGCCTCAAAAAAAAAAAAAATCACAGATGCCTGACTCATTTTATATACCTTTCTGTTGTTAAGACAGGCAGGAAATTTGAGAACAATATAATTGTCAGTATGATAAATGAGAAGGCAAAATACTGTTGAACAGTAGAGGACACCGGGTGTTATTATGGCCTATTGTTGCTATGAATAGAACCACCCAGACACCAATTAACATCTCATTGTTATGATTACTTGCTACAGTATCTGTTCTACTAATCAAACTTGCACCTTTTTAGTCCATATTTTGATTTCAAAAAGTTATACCAAGAAGAGATTACATTTATCTCAAATGCAAATAAATGTGAAGCTTAAGAAGCTAATTAAGTTTATAACCACTGAGAATAACATTAAAAAGAAAATTAAATTGCTTGGTTTGGAGAAAAACCTTTTAGGAAACATTTGTTGAATAAACATAAAAGAAATTCTCCTAATGTACTCTTATGCAAATAGTGTTCTGTTTAGATTTTCCATATGCCAATCATATATAACTCTTATGATTTTTCTTTCACTAAACATTCTTCTTCATAGGAATATTTACTATCAAGCACACATTTAGTAAGTACAGCAGCTACATAACAGCAGCATGCTACAGCTTCCCAAACTTTCTAAGAACAGAGTTTGTTTTATAAAAATTACAATGCCATTACAAATATTTAGTAAATAATTGTTTTGGGTGAGGAGATGGAAAATGAAGGATAAAGCCTATGAGATATTACTTCTCTCATTTTTCCTTTTCTTTTGAAGGGGTTGTAAAAGGTACCAGATTGACAACTCTGAAGAAAGGAAATTTCTGCTTATGTGTCAGGCAGCAGGACTGCAGAATTTCTTGGGCTGGGCTCCATCTTCCAAAGCACTGTGGTTGTCCCTGGTCTAACAGACTGCTGGGACACACTCGCTCTCAATGAGAAAACAAGGGTAGCTAAGAAGACCCTCAAGTGTTTTGCTGGATCACGTTGTTCAGCTCCCTGACAGGCTGAGCCTGTGCCTCAGCAGCACCTCAGCTAAAGGGCTGCCCATACTGCGTTCTGTTGGGAGCAGTCCTGGCTGGCACAGGTTTTGCAGCAGCTTGCTTCCCAGCCCAGAGCTTCTCTCTCGTCCCAAATGAATTAGCTGTGCTAGTAAGAGATAAGATTTCTAGCTACAAATAATTCCTCTGCTTCATTTAAGGAAAAACAAGTTTAGAAGGAGAAATGGAAATTCATTGTCCACAAGACAAAAGCGAGGGTGACATGATTTCTGTTTGAAGAGTCCTGTGAAGAGCATTGACTTAGCTTCTGCTGCTCCTGGTCCTTCTGTCCCACTCTCCCCTCTGTGGAGCACAGGATCTGAGCACAGCCTGCCCCAGCTTTCCTTGCAGCCAGCCCTGGCTCTGCCAGGGTGTGCAGGAGCAAAGCACAGTCTCTGTTGTCCTCCTTGTGCAGGTAAATCTGGAGAGCAGCCTGGGGCATACTCTCAGTCTTGACTCCTGTGTACTCTGTTTGGGATTTGACAGCAGCAAAGTAACTCACAGGGAACCATGTCAATAAGTCCTGGTTTGACTTGCCCTAGAGGGCATGGATCTGTTGGCTGGGCTGAGCAGTGGTTCTACTTTCTGCTGGTAACAGCTTCATTCATGCAAGCTTGACATGATGACTATGGGGAGGAAATTGTTCTGGTGGAAATGGTGGATATGATGTCATTCTGAGGCCTTAAAATTGTTTGTTTGCGGTTTTTTTGTCTGTTGTTGTTGGGGTTTCTTTGTTGTTGTTGTTGTTAATCTTTAATACACGCCTTTATCTTGCTAGTGCTCAAAGAGCATCACTTTCTCTGCAAGGGTTTCAATTATGACTGAATATTTTGAAATGTGCCCCTGATGATCCATCGCAATTTTTTTAAAAGCTTTGGACATGGAAGAGCAGTGTTGAACTTGGATCTTGAATTCAGATATAATTTTTTTATAAAGCAGCTGACAGGTTTGCTGGATTAGTGTTTATAATACTTATTGACATCCCATGATACCTTTCCATAGCTGAGCAGAGTTTAGATTGACTCTGGAGTATTAGTACTTGATGAAGGTAATCTGTTTTCTTGGCTGAAGCTCACAAACAAAGCAGTTAAATCCCCATTACAAATGGCTAAACAGGGACCCATTAAACTTCTTATAGGCCTGTCTCATTTCTATAGCCCTGAAACATTTATAAAGGGCACTGTTAAAAATTTACAGAACCTTGAGACAGTGTCTTAAGCAAAGCTGCTCTATGTACACTACCTGAAATACTCAGTCTTCCTTTAATGAGTAAAATAAAAGTAGAAAAAACCCAATTTTTTTATACATTTTGACCTACAGTAATTGTTTTGGCTTTTCATGATTTATTTTCAAAGTTTCATGGATAAACAAATGTTACAGGTAGAAAAAAAACAATTCGTGCTTAAACTACCACAGGAAGGTGCCAGTGTTGGTTATTAATAATCAAACTGTCTTTGTTAATGCCTGTTTCAATTATTAGTTTTCCAATCACCCTTTTTATATGGGAAGTCACTCTGGAAACTGTTGGCACCAAATTTGAGATGAATATGGTAATAGTGGATGTATCATGTTAATGAGAATTCTCATATTAAGAAATATAAGACACATTATTTTAATGATTCTACTGGCATCAAACCATGGAAGCCACAAAGTTATTTTTTTAATGAATCAATCCCCACAGGCCTAAAGTAATTGTGTAAAAACTGTTGGGCCTTTTTCTTTCATTCCAGTAAAAGACAGCCCCAAACTGAAATTATAGTTTTCACTGGTTTAGCTGATGTTTTGCAATAATACCAGGTATTTTGTAAACCTCAGAAGAAAGAGAATGTTTAGGAGAGTACCAGAGTGGGGAGATTGAATCAGGCTTCCCAATGCATGTCAATAAAGACATGATAATTAGTGAGAGAATAAGCAAAGCCTTTGTTAGGTCACAGATTATTTGAGTTGCATGGACAAACTGTCAAACTGAGCTCAATAGGGATGACAGCGTCTTGTGAGACAGCCTGTACCTTAGTGCATGCGGACGGTGGCATTTGTTTGTGCAACAGGGACAAGGTACTGGGAGGGGGACAGGATGGCCAAGAACAGAAAAGCACTGTTGTCTGGTTTGGTTCATTATATTCTTCTTCTAGTCATCTTCTCTAAGAGTTTTATCTTCTGCTCAAGTATTTCAAAAACAAATAAATGAGCAGTTCTGCCTTTCTAAATATGGGAGGTGATACAGGAGTGTGGGGAATAACGAAACCACAGTGTGTATATATTTTCTAGTTCCTGTGAATTTTGATAATTTCCAGATGGTCACTTTTAAGTGTATTCCTCAAACATGAAAAGTGGTTTTATAGTCTGCAATATATATTCCAGAACACCCCTAAAAAATGTCTCAAAAATTTGAATATTTAGGTATTGTTTTTCTCCCTTACCAACTGCTGATGCCACAAGGAGTAATAATAAAGAAGTTCATATGATAGTGTGCTTTTTATTTTCATGGAACCTGAAAATATATGCTAAGCCATCCACACCATCTGCTCTAATAAGGTCAAAGTGCCAGTTGTACAAGCTCAGGAGTAAGTGCTGAAGAGCTGATATCTTATATGGGCTAAAGCTGGTGTTTTAGTTTCAAGAAAGCCTTTCACAAAATTCAGGGATGCAAGTTGCATACACCCTTTTCTGACTTTTTAGCTGAAAAATAACAGACCTCTTCACAAGTATCTTAAGCAAGGTACAAAACTTTATTTCTCAGCTGGGATCAAAGAAGGTGAAAGTGACGTGTTCCCTCTGTGGTAGATAGGAAGGGAACTAATAGTCAAATAGCCAATTAAATGCCCAGCATATGTTAGCTGTGTTGTCTTCCAGTTTAAGAGTTTCTACCTGGCCAGTTCCAAAATACAGTCGAGCTGTGAAAATGCCAACCCATGCTGGTTTTCCTTCTTTTCCTTTTTGTGCTGCTCTTTGTCAGTTATTTGTTATATGAACATAAGACACAGGATTTATACAAATCCTCATGGTGCTTGTTCATGGTCCAGATACTTGGTTTAGACCTGTGTCCTGTTCAAGTGGGGAAGTGGGTCATTAGGCTCAGGACAAGAAGTGGAGGAAATTAGCAGCAGCATCCTCACCTTTGAATGGTCAAATACCCTAGGATATCCTAGTAGGATAGTCCTTGTTGCTAAGCAGTTTGTGTTATCTTGACTCTTTTGAATCTTTCAGATAAATATAGCAGAAGGAAGGATTGCAGAGCTTCACACCAGAATTTGGTCTTCACTTCTACTGTCTTAGTTGGCTGTCTTCCTAGAAAATCCCATTCCCTTGTTACACTTGTTTTGCAATCTTATTGATCTAAAATACTTTTTTATTAGCTGGGTGAAGTACTTTTAGTATAAAAGTATTTCCAGCCCTGCACATCCTAGCCATAGAGTCAATATATAATAACTTAAAAATAAGTATGTCTGTGGAATATGACTGAGTTGAGCCTAAAATTACAAGGGATAACCTACTGCTTTGACACAGCCTCTGTAGCCTCTCGTATTCTTCTCAAAGATTAGTTCTCAATTCCATAATTTGAAAGAAAGTCAGGAACTCCCACCCATTTTGTCCATCTCCTTAAGTGGGTATTCCTAGATATCATCAAGTATTTCTGTGGTTACATCTGCCAGCTTATGTTCGAAGGCAGTGATGAAAACAGGACTGAAAATACAAACATAATATTTAGAAATACTGCTGAGGGAGAGAAGGAAAAAAAGAGTTCCCACATACCACATTTCTGCTACTCTGTTGTTTAGCAGTTATGCCAGTATGACATACCAAAATGTTTCAATCATCAAATTATTGTTATTACCAAATAAAGAATTTTAAACCCATGACTTGACTCAGTTCTTTAAACGCCATCTTATGCACATCTCATGAAGTGTTATTTGCTTGATACTTGCAGGATCACACAAACTCTTCTGGGACCTGTGGTTGCCCATTGGAGTGCTATTTTAATACCACCAGTAGTTTGAAATAAGCCACTTTAGGAGTCCTCTGTGCATTCTTCTGCAAATTGAATTATCTACTCACTAACTGGGAGAGCAATAAGATGCAAAAGACAATATGCATGAAGAAAGGAAGGCACAGAGAAGGGAAGTAATAACAGGCTGTTCCTTCATTTGATATACCCCTGGAAGAAAGGGATGTGAATCTGGAATCTGTACACAAACACTGACCCAAGTGCGGTGGTACAGGTCTGTCTTGCTCCTTTGCTGCTTGCAGAAAGTCTGTCTCTGCAGTAGGGCTCCAGAGCAGCCTTGCTATGAGTTATTTGAGGGCCACAGAGAAGGCCTGCTGTAAGGCTCCTCAATTACTGGGACTTGATTGTATTTTTTCCTCTGAAAAAGGTGTGTCTTTTTCTACTCCGGTGCCAGCACTGGCTACTGAAGTCAGAAAGGTGAATTTAGGCAGTAAAGTCTGAGGATGTTCTGTGGAGTCTGCACTGTTCTTTCTGCATAGGCTTTTAGTGACTGTGTGATCCCAATTTATCAAAGTGTTTAGATTGGGAAACTAGTTTTGTACCCCTTGGCGCTTTTGTGCCAATAGAAATTCTTAATTTGTGATATTTTGGCCAAATTTAGCTACAGAAACCATTTCACATGAGCTCTAACTATGCATGTGACATCAGGAGGAGGCTGCCACTTTGTTCTCCAACTCAGATCAATCTTTATACGGACACAAAAAATCACTTTGGTAGGAAGGAATTCATAATGAGGGATATTCTCCCTGTTAAAATTAAGGTGATCGTGACAAACTTTTTCGATTTCTGTTTCATGTGTAAGACAGTTCTATTTCAGAATTTTTGATCCTCCTTTTAAATTTCATGCCACAGGTAACTTTTCAAACATCAAGTATTCATAGGATTATGGTATAGTTGCACCAATACTTTTTGGAAAACCTTTGTACCTCTAGGATAGAATTTAATGAGACTTGACAGTGCTCTCCCAAAAGGTCACCACCCAGGTGGTTGTGTCATCCTGCTCAGGAGAAGGACTCAGCAGTTCAAATTTTACTCTTCCTATTCGGGTTGGGGATTAGATTGAGAGTTTTTATTGTTTCTCCTGTTGCACCGTCTGAGCTTTCAGAAATGGCTGTAACCACATTTTCTTCCCCAGGTTACTGAACTTCTTGACCTAATTCAGATTATAAATAGTTTTGAGCTGTCACAGTCTTGGATATGACCATGGGAGGGGAGAAGTTCTTCCTTCGCCTCCTTTGGAAAAGGGTTTGGTCCTTACCTCCACAGAAGGCAAGAAGATGACTTTCTACCTGTTCTCGTTTCTTTGACATTGTTATTTTTCAACAGGAGATAATGTATTCACAAATGAGTTTCTACAAAATAGTTCTTCCAGGGCTGCTTCTGTACATGTGTAGGGGGGAAAAAAGGAAATGGAGTTACAGAGTGAACACCTTGTTTAACTTGTTACTAGAAGATGCTTAAAGGTGGCATTGTAGGAGCACTTATGTAAAGTGTTGTGTACGGAACTTCATCCTACGTTTCCTGGGCACACCTGCAGCCCACCAGAATGTATCTGAAACCTCCCAGGCTGTGAATTTGCACCTCTCTAAATCGGTGCATACTGTTAATCATGGGGGTTTTGTCTGGGCTGTGGATTAATCTTCCTGGGAATTCAGAGAAGCCACACTGAGCCTGGGCTGGGCCCTGAGCGTGCTCAGCTGGCTTGTCCTCTCTGACCTGCCCACCGGAGGGCATGGAGCAGGTGCCAGGAGCTTTAGGAGTTCAGGGGTGGGTGCCAAGGACCAGCACAGCTGGGCAAGGACTAACGTACCCACTCACCCAGTCTGGAGTGTCTGCCTGTGACACTCTGATGTTGCACAAGATTTTGGGTATTCACAGTAATGCCTTCTTACCACTACCCCACATGATGGGCAAGTGGTTTGTTTTTTGCAGATACAACTAATATTACCTGCCTTTCTGGGGAGTTCTTTAGAAATTTTAGAATCTCTTACAAGTAGGAATAGTTTTTCTTCTACAAATCATGACTGCAGGTGCTGTGAAGCAGTAGTGTCTCTTTCAGATTATAAGGTATCTATTTGTATGAGAAATGTGTATCTTTGGCAGACTGCTAAATATTACTGCTTAAATCCATTACAAGGAAGCACAATTTTCTGTAAGTTAATTTCCTAAGCCTAATGAACCCAGTAAATTTCCTCTGATGTCTTCCCAAGTTAATATATTAAATCTAATTTATTTGGCAAAAAAAAATTGGACAAATTTCCTCTTAATTCAATTAACCTAGAAGAAAAAAACGTATTGTTATGGAAATATGTGACTAATAATTCACAGATGCGAAAGTCCTGGGTTAGGTTGCATTCACTTACAGTTGCTATTTTTGTTTGCTATAATTTAACTCAAAAGAGTTAATTCTACCACATATGTATTTGAAAGGTTTGATAAATGATACCAAATTAATTTCTTGTCATTTAATGTTGCAGAAGACTTTTCTGATTATCTGCATACTTGCTGAATATTGTATTCCCCAATTGATTTTTTTGATAGGCTTCTGATATTTTGTGGGCACTGCTAATGAGTGGGTCATGCATTTTCATCAGCAATAATATGTCCCTAGCAATTTTGCTAGAACTCAAGGTGGTACAAAAATCATTGTTTATGTCTTAATGTTGGTAAAAGCAAGACCCTAAGTCCCCACAAAAACCAAAGCAAAACTGTAACAGGGAGTGGGTCCTGAATGTAGTTCAGCAGCAACACACAAACATGAGCTTGTCTCTGCATGCTACTTTGATTTTATGTGAAGAGGATATAGATAAGAGGGATACAGTTGCAAATACTCCTGGAACATAATTCATATTCTTCATGCCAACAGCTACAGTCCTGCTTTCCTGCCACTTCCATAATATATGTGGAGAGGTCTAATGTAAACAATGGAGCCAAACCTCTGACAAATAAATTACAAGGGCCACTAATGAGTGCAAATCCACTTATGACCTTTAGAGCATTCGTGCAGCTGTCTCTGTGCTCTGATGTGGCTTGTGCTGGAAGAAACCTGCAGATACCTAGCATTTCAAATGACTGTGTATGTCAACGTAATAGAGTTGGTTTCTTTCTGTTTGTACACCTTGACCAATTTCAGAGCTGCTCAGGAGAGATTTTGTTTTTAAAACCATAGTCCAAAGATCTTTAAGGTTCCTGAATTTAAAGGGAATATTAGTGATATCCAAGATTATTTTACAAGTAGTCCAGGAGTTTTCCTGCTATAAATTTTTATCCAGACATTTGTATCTTTTCCAGCACAACAGCAATTGTATGAAAAATAGTCAATAAGCAGCAATACTGAGGTCATCAGTTTTAGTATTAAAATTAGTTTACAGTATGTTTGCTTGAAGTGCACATAAATTCAAAGAGGCAAGAAGTATAAACAGAATAGCTGTTTTCTTGGATGCACTCCAACATAATTATAGCTATTCACCCTTGTGACTATTTGTGTGTGTAGCTTAAAGCTATTTGCCTGCCCTAAGGTACAGTAGCAGTATTTTTATACATCTTTGTATCTGATTGAAATGCAAAACTCAGTAAACCTGGAAAGGATGCTAACAAGCTTAAAGAAATGTATGAGTAAAATTAACCAGCAGATTGAATGTGCATTTTGACATTTGTTAGCAGCACCACCCCATTCCTGGTACAGGTACCTCTCATTCTTTTCAGTTTTGAAACTGAGATATCCCTTAAGGATTTGTCACCAAAATAGTGTATTTCTAA
Source organism: Acropternis orthonyx (assembly GCA_035583155.1). Classification (NCBI taxonomy): domain Eukaryota; kingdom Metazoa; phylum Chordata; class Aves; order Passeriformes; family Rhinocryptidae; genus Acropternis; species Acropternis orthonyx. The sequence continues at coordinate 13,720,401 of JAWWEU010000011.1, forward strand.
TAGGCAATTATGAAAAAAAAACATCATCAATCACATTTATTGCAAACATCTCATAAAACAGTAAAACATTTATGTGGCTATGGAAGGCAAGTATGTTGCCATGTAATATACTAAGATTTGCATATAAAGAACAGCAGGCAGCAAAGAAGTCTCTTTCCCTTTCTTATGCCATTTATACAAATGCCTTTGATGCAATGTATCTATTTAATTTACATCAAAATGTTATTGCTGCAACACCTGAGTGATATTGGCTGTCATTAGGTCTCAGAAGCACACCCTGGGAAGGGAGCGGGCAATGCTGCTTCCTCCAGGTAAGGTCTGTCAGCCGTGTCACACCTTGTCACAACCTATCTGTCACCCAGGAGGCAGGGTTTGCCTCAAGCTGATGTGCACCTGTCACTGATATATATATATATGTAACATTTTTTTTTTTTAAGAAAATATTTTCCTCCCCCCAATATCAGTTTTTCACCAGGATCATTCATGTCAGGATTTAGCTTTCAGACAAATTACAGGGATACTGGAACGCTATATTGTTTCAGTGTGAATAAGAATAAAATGCAGTTGGTTGCAAAGAAACACAGCTCTTTTGTGGGGGGGCATGTCTACTATCAATACCAACATCTGCTAATCTTTTCCATAATCATCTGTACCTTGTGCTCGGAAAACACTCAGAAATCATTTTCTTGGAACTTTTTTTAATAGCTCAGAGTGCATCTACCGTGAGGCTGTATGATATAAAATGACTAATAAAATGTGAGGTTATTTGTGTGTCAGAGTTGGTAACAACTGTCTTTATCTGGATTTTTCCACAAGCCTCAAGGTAAAATGAACTAGGCAGCATTGCAGAGAAGAGAAAAATGAATGACAACACATTGTACAAATCTGTGGGATTTTTTGACACTTGACTTCGTACTATCATTTTAAAAAAATCTGCCTTCTATTTACTTGTCAGAACTGGATTTAATTCTTATATGCTGCAAGGAATTCACCATGTAAAGATATTGATATAACAAATTGCCAAATGTTTTAGAGATTGATTCTTGCTGACCAAAATGGGCTTTCAGATTGGAAGTCTTTTTTTCCAGAAAACACCTGCTGAGATAGAAGTCTGACAGCTATACAAAAGAAATACACAGTTTGTTTAGTCTGTTCCTATCTAGCAATCGGCAGATGCTATCAAAAATTGCATTTTAAAAATGAAAATTACCTGAGGATTTGGCAAAGGACCTTGGTTAAAATGGACTGAGTGGCCACTGTCAGGTGAGTATTACCCGACTGATTGGTTGTTACTTCTGTCAGTCTTTCTTCCAAATTATGACGGGCCACACAGCAGGGAGCAAATGATCATTAATACTTCATCCCCTGGGACACAATAAACTGCCCTTCACTTGCATACAAATAAAATACATAAAGCTTGTCAGACAAGGTGACAGAAAAGGTGATTTTTCAAAATGATTTTATACTGCAGCGGGATGTGATCAGTTAAGACACATTTCTGTATTGTGTGGTGTATGATCTTGGCAGCAGCATCTTTGAATTCATTCCAGTTTAAAATATATTTGAATGCTTTTTCCTGATGCTTATTTTAGTGCATTAGAAGGACATAAGATTTTGAACACTTCTCAACCATAAAGTGGAAACTTAAGAACAGATTTTGCAGGAAAACACTTCTCTTGAGGCAGCACTGTTGATAACATCTAACCCAAGACCAAAACAATCCAGGCTCTCGGCATGCCCTGATGCACACTCTGTGCAGGTGAACAGAGTCTCAGGTCAAATGATGGCCACTGAAACAAGGATTCCCAAGCTAAAATTAAAGTTGTTCTAGACTTGAATAAGCCATTTTCACAAAATTTTTATAAGCAGGAAGTCTAAAAAACAAAGTAGTTATGCTGTATTATACTTTTGGTAAGTTCAGAAAGAGGTTACAATGTGAGGTATTTGCTTAGCCACTGCTTCCAGTAATGCTCTTCTGTTCTGGGAAGAGCACTGAAAAAGATAATTACTGATTTATGAGCAGATTTTGCATATTCTGCCTATAGGGGTGTTTTGTTTTGAGTTTGTTTGTTTGACACATCTACCAATGAATTATTAGGTGGTTACTGCACTGAAAGTTTTGCCTAGACAGAGCACATAGGATTGCTTAACCAGTCAGTGTGGAGCCTCATAATCTCACTGTATTGACAATGAATTCCTTTGATATTTACTGGAAAAACAAATTTTCTGACATGCTCTTTATGCTTCAACCCCCTTTCCTCCTTTAGTATTTCCCATGGGAATTTATGGGATTCACTGTATATAATTTTGTGCAAGCATTTGTTTGAAATATTTCAATTTCATTAAAACTGGACTTTTAGGAAGCAGAATATGTTTTATCAAACACTTAGACAGTTTTGTGCAACTACAGCAGTTTCTGTTGTACCAACACATCTCACCTACAGAACTTTGAGTTCATACTTCATTGCTTATTTCATTTCCAAGGCAAGTGAAGAAATTTGCACTTCTCCTTTGCCAAAACTGATTCCAAACTAATGTTTTCATAGTTTCATTCTGCTTGTTTTTTTCCTTCACCAGGTCATGAGAAAATTTACTAATGAATGCTGTTTCTTGACTGAGATAAAGAAGTACTGGAAGTTTCACAGGAAAGGTTGGTGGATCTGCCTGTGTTCTTTTCTTGGGTTTCTGCCACTTTTATATCCCAGTGTCATTCTTGGTATTGTAATGTCACCTACTTTAGAGAACAAATCTCTGGCAAACCACCTATCAATGACAATGTCATTTAGTACCTGGGACTCAAAGATATATGCTGATTGTAAAGTTTTGGTGAGCAATCTACCAATATTGTGTAAGAAGAGACAGTTAAATGTCAGTAAACCCAGAGCACCAATATTCATGTGCATGATTGGACAGAGAAAGAAAATAAAAATGCTAACAGAAAATACTTCTTATATCACTTCTGCCAGATCTTTGATTTCTGTTCTTCCTTTGTACACTGAATTATGCTGATTCTAGACAACCATGACAAAATTTGAGAATGGAGTCACAAAACTAAATAGCACTCCAGAAAAAAAGGAGGAAACTGTGATGCAATGTGATTTTTCCCCTTCATGCACATGCATTAAAGCAGTTGTGGGTTATTGGTCTTGTGTCATTGACAAAATGGAAAAACACCTGCTGATTTCAGGCCTAAACAGAAGAGTAAACAGTAACTTTAATAGATAATTTTTTTTTTTGCAGAAGTTTAATATAAAGATGGACTTTTTAATAGAATTTTGAGATCGACCTTTTATATGAAAGTCTATCTTTATGTCAAAGATATAGGGCAAACCTGGAGACTGAGAGCAGACTGGTTAAGGTAATGACTGCCTTGAATTTGATGTGAAATGATGTTAAGTATCATGGCTCACATTGCTTGGGGATTGTGAAGTTCAGTGATGAAACCAAGTTGGGGTTTTTTTGCATAGTAATTTCGCTTCACCTTCCATAAGTCCTATTCCTTGTGCTTTGTGCATGCAGAAGCATGAAAGCTAGGACTGATTAGGTGCCATTGGCATTGCAAAATCCCCAGAAAAATACTCCTGTTAATGAGAATTGTATGTATAACCCCCTGCGTACTGCAATGACAATTCAGTCCTATGATTCTGTCAAACATTGCAAGAAACAAATAAACCTGATAGCTCAATAATAAATAGCTGCTGAAGATGCTGCCTTTTTTTTTCTCTTTTCTTTTAACTTTAAAATGCAATAGCCTAAATCCTCAGCTAGATTGAATTCACCTCTCTCTACTGAGTTCACTGCAGATAAACCGATTTACAGTGTTTGGGGAATTTGGTGGTTGTGAGTCCAGCTGCAAAGTATGCAAAAGTTTTGTCAAATCTGTTTGGAACATGAATGGAAATTAATACGGGGGTTTCAAATGTTAAAAAGCAGCATTGGTTAAAAAAAAAACCCAACAACTAAAACCGCTGCTTGAAAATCCTAAACTTCCACTGCATATGTTCCAGTAATTTGGTCAGCCATGCAGTATGTTGTATTCATTGAATGAAGAAAACTTCTCGTGAGAATGTTTAAAATGTCACTGAGGTTCAGTCTGGATCAGGGTGCAGGTGGCTCTACAAAGGCTTTGCTGAGAGGATGTGTTTATACAGTTGCTGCTGACGGATGGTATTGATTGGCCAGGCAACTCATAAAACAAGCGACCTCACTTTCATCTTTGTGCTTTCTGTTCCTTCAGTAGATAGAAAAGTGGTTTTAATTATTCACATCATCCATTTTAATATCTTTCTTACTCTTATCCACCCACTCTCTTACAAACAAGTAATATTCTCATCTTCTCATTATTGTACAAAAATTGCAAAGGGGGCAAGAGTGGGCAGATAGATAAGAAATTTTTGAGAATAAAAAGTGGATGCTGCCTCACATAAGATTAGCAGGGGTCAAGATATGCTGAAATCTCCACCCTGGGAGACTACCTGAATCATCTTTAGGATGACAGAGCACTTGACAGCAACTGAGATTTAGATATTGCCACAGTATCTCTGGTGTTTTGCTTGTATTTATTTGTGACAAATATTTTTAGAGTATGTCTTAGTTTGAAAAAAAAGAAAACTAAGATATCTGGGGGCTAATAGAACAGAGGACTCCACACGATTAATCAC
>JAWWEU010000011.1:13725161-13742609 GCA_035583155.1 Acropternis orthonyx
CAACTGAGATTTAGATATTGCCACAGTATCTCTGGTGTTTTGCTTGTATTTATTTGTGACAAATATTTTTAGAGTATTATGGCATCTACATGTAAAAACAAATACTTGCAGCTCTTGTGAACCCTGTTCCCTCCCTCTTTACTAGATTATTACAAAAACCTACAGCTGTTTGGAAAGAGAACAGTAAACACACTTAATCTAGCACTCGGATTTCCAGGCAAAAAGTGCACCAAAAATAATTAGTGGGAAAATAAGACTTAAAGTAAGGGACCTCCAATTTTCCTGATAATAACCAAGTCTAACTATGCTTCTGGTTGTAATATAACAGAACTGGTGAACGGCACATTCTGTATAGCACTTGCTTCCTGCATCAGTCCTTAGATCCCTGAAGTATCTCTTGCATAGGCACAGATATGTGCTCCCTTCAACACTACAGTGTTACAGGCTGCACCACTTTCCACCAGAGACTGTATTTTCCCCCATTACATTGCAAATTTTTCAGCTTTCATATAGCTTGGGAGTTGTGACAAGAGCTTGAGGACATTTAATGCCTCAGCATTTTGCAGTTTGTTTATCCTTAGACTAGATAGATGTTATCTATACCACAGTGGGAATTTCGATGCTTTTAATTATAATTGTCCATTTAAAAAATGTATTAATGGCTAATGAGGAAAATGTAATATAACACGAGTGTGTGCAAATCAGAAGACAACACTTGAGTTGACAAAACCAGAAGCAATATTCTTGGTTTTGGGAATAAAATATTTTTTGGCTGATTTACAGTTGTCAGCTTTAGCTAACATGAGCTAGTTAGTAGATACATGTCATCATCATGACCTATATGCTCTAGTCGTCATCTTCACAGACAAACTTATCAAAAAGTACTGCATGGGCATGATGCCTACAGCTGCTTCCTAATTTTGTCACACAGTGGGCTTGAGTCAGGCTTTCTGATGAAAGAGACCTTGAAATCACCTGAGGTTTTTGTACTTTGTACATGCTTCCCTGGAACTGCTCTTTCAAAAATTTTGCCCTTGGAGTTGTAGGCTACTACACAGTTGTATGTTCTAAATGCCTCCATTTAACCAGTGTGTATAGAAATTATGAAAGCTGCAAGATCTTTGCTACTTTCTGGCTTCATAAAAAAAGACAAATTCATGGAGCAAAGGAATATGAGATATGATAGAGCAGAAGAGTTTCTAGGTGGACTGGTTGACAGCTCCAAGAAAAAGCAGCAGGTAGAGAAAGAACATTGCTTCTGTCCCTGGAATGGCCTTACTGAGCTCTAAAGCAATAGCAGTCTCAGCTATATTACATAAAAATGCACAGGCATGTTCTCGTTCAGAAATAGTTTCATATATATTGCACAGCAAGTAAAATGAGATGGGAAAGTTAGTCAAGTAGTAGAAGAGATTGTTCTGAAAAAAATATAGGGAGAGAGACTTTTCCTTTTTTTTTTTTTTTAGATGCTCCATTTTCCTTCAAGTTAATTATAACTCTAAACCAGCTGTGATTATTTTCTTTTTAAATCAAGTTATGCTTTAAGGGGAAGGGGGGAAGGGACATAAGAACCAAAAGCTGCAAGGTTGAATCTCTCCCTACTGCATGGGGTCTGCTGGAGAGCACAGTTCCAGAGGGGAGTCCTGATGAATGGTAGGAAAAGCTACCTCAATCTCCCCAGAACAAATAAATATGTAAAAGGATTTAAAAAAAACCCCACACCAACCAACTAAACAAAAGACCCAAACAAATAAGCAGAAAACTTCTCAAAACCTTATTTCATTCCTTTTTCATATTTAGCACTCCAGTCATGAATACAGTACCAGTTTAGAGTACGTATATATTCATTTTATGCTTCTTTGGCTCCTCTGTCACTTCAGACTGTCTGTCAGAAGTAATAATTTGTGTGTAGAAGAAAAAAAGTTGAGCTGATTACAGAGGATGCATATTCCGCATCCCCAGTAAAATAAACTAAGAATCCATGTAAATGAAGCATACGGTTTATAATGAATTGGGCTGATCGCGACGATATGTTCAAGTGTATCTCCCAAAGTTCATTAACTTAATGTAATATACAGTGGCAAGAATGATATCTATGATTACTCCAATTAAAATTATAGTTTTTTTGCTTTTCTGTGATGCAAGTTAGTGCTGTGAGAACATGAAACATACCTCATAAATGCCACCCACCTGAAAAAGTGACAAAGTGAGCCTGCCAGCTTTTCCTAGCAGCATAGAGAATAATAGGCATGGCTGCAACTGGCTTTTGTTACTGCTGGAAGCTCTGGCATCTCACCAAGCACGATAAGACCAAGGCAATAAGACTGTGATAGAATTGCTCAACAAGTGACCAAAATACACTAGGGAAAACATGAAAACATATACTCTTAAATGGAAATAAAAATAAAGCAAATATCACTGTAAGCATATGGTATGTGAATACCACTAACAGAAGGCTGTAAGCAAGTGAGGATAGCACACCATCCTGCTCAAAAGAAGTATAGGATTAAAGCTTTGTTCTGTTTTGAGCTCACTGCTTATTAATAAAGAGTGGATGGTAACTGAGGAGATGAAGAGAGTGTATTGTGAGACACCACAGAGCACGGCATGTGTGATGTTCCTTCTGAAGCCATAATAACCATTTGATTTCTGACCCTGAGGTGAATTTTGTATACTCATATGCATAAAGGAGGTGAAAGGATATGCACTGAGCTATGCCCTTCTTTCCAAACTGTGTTTTTAGAAGCGATATAATTGAGGTATAAATAAAATAACAAAGAAGGCTTTTGTAGATATATATTATTATTTCAAACTACCAACAGTTGTCTTTGCACTTGCTGGTATTTTAGAGTCTTGAATTTTAAATGGCACAGCTCTTCTTTACCATATCCTCTAAAAGACACTCACAAGAGAATACATCTTAAGGGAAAATTCCAGAAACCAGGTCTGTATAACCAATAGTCCTTGGAACTTTACTAGAGTTCCCTGCTCATCTCCATTTGTCCTGTGACTGAAAATAAAGAATACAGCCCTAAAATTGGCCCTTAACAGTAGGCGAGTCCATATCCTTTTCCCCAAAATTAAAATGGGGGCCTAGTGCATGGTAGTTGCTTAAAGTGTCCGCCATTATGTGGGATGCCAAGAGGCCACCCCCTGCCGCTTTCCATTCACATGAATGGGAAACCTATGGATAAATTACCACCTGCAGCGCGCCATCGCGGACATCGTAAGCAGCTGTCGCTGTCGCTCTGTAATTATGCAAGTATTCTTCTAATATTATACAATTAGATGGCCCCATCTCCCTTTCTTTCTCTTGATAATGTTTTTGTAGGTGTCAAGAGCACTGAACTCTCCCCTTGTTTAATCACTTACATCTTCAGGCAGTACAACCAGCACTCTCCTGATGCTCCTGGAGCTGGCACTCTTGCCATAGTAGAGGTTGTCTTCTGCTGCTTTTTCAGTACTGTATTAGTGCTTTGTACTGTGAGATAGCAAAACCCACAGGGATTGCTGTCAGTAAGCACTCACACCTTGCTTCTGTCAGAGATACCGGGCACTTTTTGCTTTTATTCTCTTTGGCAGGAGCTTTTTGCCAGCACTTGGTGGCTGAACTGTGATGTGAGACCAAAAAGTATCAATACATCTTTTCTGCCTCTGAGGGATCACTATACTGAAAGGAATGGGAGAGAAACTGGATGGTATGAAGTAAAACAATTTTTTTCAAAATTAAACATAGAGTACAGTTTTCAGGTAGGAGAACTATCTTAGTAGCAAATTGTTAGTTTGTTCCTTGAAGTGGTTCAGAAAACCATATTTTACCACAAAATGTTTCTGCCTTTCTAATTGTATTCTCGTTTTCCTCTTCTCAGGATGACAGTACTAAGCAGTGAGTTTATGAATACTAAAAACTTGATATTTCCTAAAGATTCTTAATAAAAATGGTTAATACTTAATTTTTTTTCTCTTGCAAAACCCAAGCCTCGGTTGCCATTTTACAATATAATACTTTATATTTTGTCTTTTTCTCCTGCATTTTATTCTGGCAAGCCTTTATTTGGGCAAGGAACTTGGGAGATCTCTTGATGCCACATAGGGTATCAAATCTCACCCTCAGAAGCTGGCATTCATTCGGAAGTGGTCTAAATATTTATTATTAAAGCAACCTTAAAAATATGCCTTCCCCCCCCCCCCCCCCCATATTTCTTAACCAAGGGAAACATTAGATGAGGATCTGTTCTTCAATTAGCCTTTTCCTGCTAAAGTTTAAAGTAAGTTCAGATTTAATACCAACCCTCGTAATTAATGCCTCCTTTTTTTTTTTTTTTTTAAACCTAAATTTGGGCTAAATCACAGTGACTTTTATGTTTGGAAGGCTTCCTTCTTGCTGCCTTAAAGATAATTCCCATAAGCAAAAACAGAGCTAATTTTGAAATTGCCTTTAAATTCTGCTGTTCACAAGATCCTCAAAGCTTCTTTCTGCAGAAAGCATGCAAAGATTATTAAATTGCACTTTGGGAGTACTTGTAGCCATTAGCAAGTTAACCCCTCCCTCCACAGCCCCCTGGCACTGGCTGTGAAGGCACAGGTGGACCAGAGCTGGACCAGAGCCCTCTCCCATCACAGCTGCAGTTGCATTTGTTTTCAAGTAAACAGTGAGGGAATACTCTTATGCTCTGCAGAGCCCAGGACTCTAAAGTTATACGGTCTTTCTCATCTTCTCCTGAAGGTTAGTCCCTTGCTTTCTTTGTACATCCACTCAGCAGGAGACTTTTGACACTTCACAGATTAATCTGCACATTTCAGAGCATGTAAACGGATCGAAATGAAGTTGCAAGTAGTAAGAAAGGGTGCATATCCCACATTTTGAATGTCCTGAAAAGGACTTTTCAAACAGCAGACTATGTAGAACACAGTTTTCTGTGTTTATTTCTTGCATTGGTGTAAAGATAGGGATTTTGAGAGCCTGCTGAATATGACAATAGGAGACCATAATTTTAAATTGATAAATGAGAAGAACAAACCATGGTAACATAATGCCCCCTATGGTTTATAAGGAAGTATGTACAACAGCTTTAAGGGCAATGCTTTCCTACATACCTCCTCTCTAGAATCAGAATTACATGTTATGCTTCTCAGCTAGAGAGGAAAATATATCTGGTTGGATTTTATTAATAAGTAGGTCAGATGCTGCTAATTTAGATGCTTTAAATCTCCTCCTTATTTTCGGAGGTTCAAAGCAATTGAGATTAAAATGGTTTTGAGTAATGTAGTAGCAGCTGAGTTATTACATATACACACCAGACAGTTCAGGGTAGGAAGTCATCGCGGGGAGAGCAGGCAGTCTGCCCCGGAGGGGAGGCTTTCTGTAATTGAGGGAACGGCCACTTGATGGCAACATCCTACCGCACTTAGGTAAGCCCAGCAGAATTTGACAGTGGGAACTATAAACCTGGAAAAATTCAAGTTTCCTCAGGATACGGCATTGCTTTCCAAGAACTTCTGCACCTAACACTCTCTCGTCCACCTTTACTTCAACTGAATATCCAGTTAGGAATTCTCTTGTTAGAGGATTTCATTTAGCGTGTTGGTGGGTCCTTCAGTAAGTCAGCCCTTTTGAGCAACAGTGGGCGGGTTTGCAGAGTGGTGAGTCGCCCCAGCAGTACCTTATCCAGAAGATAATGTGTAAATAATTATAGTTCATTTCGCTGGTAAATCAGTGCTCGTTTTTTATCCTGCTCCCCCATATCTCTAAAGGCAAGTCTTCCCTCTTATGTCTTCAGCCCCTTTTTATGGTGCCAGTGAGAGCAGAACCACCATCTCAGCCCCAGGAGTGGGAGCAAACCTGCCTGTTTACCAACACTGTGGGGTGAGAGCAGTGCCCAGCCGGAATGCCCTGCCCTGCCCCTGCAGAGGAACCGTGCAGGTGATGCCCAGGGCTGCTCAGTGCAGTGCAGTGAAGTGATCCATGACCTAAAGCGGATAAATTAATTATGCCCACCTTTGAGCTGTGAACTGGGAAATAACTCCAGGGATGGTTCTCTTTCAGTTCCTACAGAGCCCACAAATCCACTTTTAAACCTTGCCAGTGAAAAAAGAAGCCACTGATCCTTGTATGGTGGTGAGCTTGCAGCAGTAAGCGGAGACCCATAGGTGCCTATCAGTGCACATGCAAAGTGAGGGAAAAATATATGTAAGTTGTTGCAGATCTCCAAGGAGCCAAAGAGCAAATGTGTACAAGTCGACTGTTCAAGTAAGTTTACTGTGTGTAATGTGATGGAGGAGGTGTTTCCCAGGCCCAGTGTTTTAGGATTGTGTCTTGGATCATTTTGTGTTTCAAGACTTAATAATCTTGATTAGGCATTTCTTCTATTACAGTAACTACTGAAAAAGTCATGGTTTTCATATATTTATGTCTTTGCATTCTGGGGGCTGGATGGGAGGGGAAAATACAGCGACAAAGTGGGAGTGCCTCTCTGGGAATAACTTTTTTATGATAGTGATCCTCTTGCTACCTCTCAGGTACAGCCAGTGCATATCTGGAGCAGAGCGTGCCTCCTCTTCATTCCTTCTGCCACAGCTATTTGCATATTGGACTGGGACTGAAAAAACAATTCACTGCTAGATTTGCTACAGCTAAGGCTGAACAACTGGTTCTTTGTTATTTCAGCCACTGGTCCATGGGCATATATACAGTTAATATTTAAAATCCATGAAAAGACATAATCACAAGGTTTGTGAAAAATGAGGCAGTTTCCCTTCCCTTAATGGCAGGGATCTCAAACGAGTTGTGTTGTCAATGGGAGAGCAAGAGGTTATATAGTTTTCCATAATCTATAAAGCTTCCTCAGAATCATGTCATTAGCTTTCCTGTGGTAGAGCACAGCAGAGCTAATAATGCAATTATGGTTCATGTAGTTAAACTATGCTATTGATATTTTTTTTTTCCCAGGAGGTCTTCATTTCTGGCACTTCTAATCATCTTCATTGTACAGCTGTATGGATTCCATGTTTCACTATGAGGGAAATAAACCTGAAAATAAATACCATCTTTCCTAATGTCTCTGTAAATGCCAGATTTAGGAACCATTAGCCAAATGTTTCAGCCTATAAAATGTATAGTTCTTTGGATAAATATATGTATATATGTGTGTGTATATATATATATATATATATGTCTATAAGAGGCCACATTCATATACCCATCACCCGAATAAACTATTATGCTGGAGTAAATGAGAGCAGAATTTCATCCATTATTTGATTATTCTCATTTCTTGCTGCTATAATTAATTACATTTTCTGGTTTTGGTATAGTAAGTCTTTATCTCTCAGTCTATTGTATTCAAACTTTAAGTATTAGAGTAAAATAGTATAATTACCACATGAAAATGGTGCGTGTTTTTAGCAGGAGGGGGATTCTTCTTTCAACTTCTCATTCTTTTGAACAAATCTGGAACTTGGAGTTCTGTATTTTTACCTGATACACAATGAGCATGAGAGCTGCCAATCTAATTAAGACGCTATTTAGTCTACTATTGAGCATTAATTTAGTATTCCCATTAAGGAAAAGTAACTTTTTTGTCCCTTTAAATTAATGGTTCTATCTGTGCCAATCCCCACTACAGCAAAAATATCAGTCCTGAGATGTTGAAACCCTAATTAAGAAACATGAAGTATGAAATAAGGATGTTCACTGGTTCCATGGTCTCAGTCATCCATGATTAAGGTCCTTCTGAGAAGATAAATTATTAGAGGAATAGATCTCTCAAAGGACTGTCCTGGTTTTGGGGTGTTGGGTTTTATTTTTTTTTTCTGGAAGGGAGAAAGTTTTTCTGAACCTCTGTATTTCTTTTGAGTAAACTACCAAGCATGTTACATGATAATTATACATGATAAAGTGATAACCTGTTAATCATTTTGCTGAGAAACATCCTTCTTTAACATGACTGGGACATAAATGGTTAGAAATAAACATAGAGAATGATTGCTATTAGGTGTCTGAGAAAAAAACAAATATATGAGAGGGACATGCTAATTAGGCTTCCTTGTTTGTCCACATGGAGATGAAAAGGAGATGAAATCAAAATAAAGCAAACATAGCTGAATATTTAGATATTCTTGCAAGAAGTTGTTGGCTATGATAATGAACTGTCCATGCTCCTACTATCCTCCCAGAAAATATCTGCCATTTTCCTGAATACATCAGAGGCAACGTAGCACCAGAGTGTCACTTAGGGATCTTCTCATGGGATATACAACAGTACTGATCAGACCTAAGGGAGGTGAGATGAGGAGGCAGCAGGACCAACTTTAACTCTCAGAGCATCTTGTTATTGGTATAGAGAAGTTCCTGCCATTGCAGTCTCTGTGATTGATGGAAGAGAAAGGAACTGTGCAGTGATGGAGCTGGCAGAGATTCACATGCATTTTCGATTACAACCCACATTTTTAAATTGTTCAACTCTTTCAACAAGTTCTATTAATGCTAATTGTTTTTCTCTGACATAATAACTGTTTTGGCTTTTGTTCTTCAGTAAAGCATTGAAAATATTCAACCTGCTAATTTGAAATATTTAAGCAAAATGCTGTCGAGACATACTAATTAGAAAAATCGTTCACACACAACCTCCTAGTGTTCACTTTTGCTCTCATTTGTTTTACAGATGGTGCTAGGTCAAAGCAGCTAGCTGTCTTTACAGGACAAACACTTCTGAAGTTATGAGCATCTATACATCTTCATCTATGCAGAGTTTATCCGTTAGCCTTTTTCTCTTGGTGGTTTGCTAACATTTTCTTCTCTTCTTTTACTTTGTATAACAGGAAATCTGCAAAGTGCTTTGCAGAAACCTAAGGTACAAATTTGTTACTTTTGGAATAAAAAACAAATGGAAAAACTTGCTGGGATTTTTTTGCCAGTAAGTGACTTGTGATACAGGAAGAGAGGAACATATAACAAACTTGGAAAAAAGAATCAGGTTTCCAGATCTGCTTTGAGCAGACTAATGCATTAACATGTCCACAGAAATGTGTGATTGGACCAGTAGTATAACAATCGCTCAGCATCCACTGAATTGTCCAGGCAAACTGAGGCACAAAGCGCCTGCTGTGCAGCTTGGTGTCCCAGGGAAGTTCCTAGAATTTTATCTGACCCAGTTGGGATGCTAATGGATAACTGTTATTGTATGGGGTTTTTTGAAAATCAGCAGTAGGTAAGTATTTAAAAAAATTCCATGTATTATCCCTATTGGTTATCAGTAGGAAGTAATGTGAAAAATAAAATTACTTGAAATTCTGCAAGAATTACTTTTCTTAGTGGGCCACTGTCACCCCTTCAATAGGTAGAATGTCTTAAATACAATAAATGTGAAACCAAAACATTTTCAAATTAAAAGAAATTACTAATAGTTGTGCTGTACTATTGGGTAGAATTTCAAGACATTGGTACTAAATGTAGAAAACAAATTGGATTCAGATCCTTAATTCCTTTTATTATTTTTTTAGGGGATGAAAAGCTTTATTAGAACTAAGCTCATCTAAAACTTATTATTCTTTCAGTATGCTAATTAATAGAGCAGGATCATGGATTTGTTAATTAAAATAAGATACCTCAGGGAAACTGAAATTAATTTTCATGTCCTAATAGAGTTACCATTATGTCATTAAATCTTCTGGATGTCTTATCCACTTCTCTTCCTTTCCGCAAAAAGTGAAAAATGTTTTATTTAATTTGAATTTAGAATTAGAATATTGAATGCTGACTTTCTGAAAATGTGGAGAAGATCCACTGATAATTTTGGAACAGCTGCAGTTCTCATGGTAGTGTCAGCACCTCATGTTCTCTGAATGAGCAGAAAACTGTTCACCTCTGGATCACTGGATCTGTGCTACTCAGTATTAACTTGTAAACAGTCACTCCAGTAGCCTACTGGAGTCACTTGGTAATGTTGACTTTTATCTTCCAGATATGAAACTAGCAAAACTCAATCATTCGGCAGACATCATAACAATTGCCAAAAATGTATTGCACCTTCAATGAAATTACTTTCATGGATGGAAGCTGTTGTCTGACAGCAAATACTGTGGTCAGTTGGGTATGTCCATGTTAGTGATTTAGTTTGTATTTTAGTATTATATACAGTATTTTAAGGGGATCTCCTGGTCATCCTCACCTGCTGTGCTTGAGTGGATCAGTCCTGGAGGGTGCAGACTGATTCCTGCTGGGTGGGACCAAGTTGCAAGATGGGCTCCAGGAGAACACCAAAACCTGCCAATGGCGGTCGTCTGAAGAGCCACACAAGAAACAAAGCAAAAGAACCACTGAGCATGGTGAGTCCTTGGTGCCTGTCTTCTCTTTCTACAGGCCTGCTGCTGTTGTGCTGTGCCGTTGGCTAATGTGGACAGAGCTACGGCTGCCCAGATGTAACCTGGTGCCTTGACAGTAGATCAGACTGTTGACGTGGCAGTAGATGCAAACGTTGATTTCAAAGTAAGTCATTTTTACAGAAGTAAAAACACCTAAAATATCCTCAGTGTTTTCTGATACTCTGACTTTCCAGCACACTTTCTTCCATTTTAGGCATTTCAGTGTAGAGAAAGGGAAAAGGAGAGGTAAGTATGACAGAAGTATTAGTTTTTCCTCTACAGCAAAGCACAGTTCTAATTTTACTTGATGAACTTTCAAGGCCAGAAAAGAAGTTCTGAATCATCACCATGAGTGTTAATTGCAATTTGAATCCAAGACTTCTGTCATTCAAGGTACAAGAATACAGAAATAATCTTATTAATATACTAGAGTATATTGAGTCCTTTATCCCATTTTATCACAGGCTTAAATGGATAAAATTTAATTAGAGACAAGTACTAGATCTAATTGTTAGGGGCTGCTGAGCAGTTACAGTTTGGTTAGTCTCGTGAAAGCTTAAGACTTCCCAGGAAGAACGTCTACTGTTTGCTTTCAGCCTGCAAAATGTTCAGAGGGATTTGGCTACATGTAAGGAAAGGCAAGACGCATTTTGTTACTGCTGAGTCTGTGTTTAATCAGCAAACAGAAATTGAGATGGTTTGTGAATTTCAGTTGAACCTGGTAGATGGTTTCAAGCAAAAATAAAAATAATAAATTCATTTCAGCTTCTCAAAATAGATTAATTGCGGTTTACTAAAGTAAGCAGAAAAGAAGCATAAAATGTCTTTGCTTCCAATACACAGTTAAATCAAGTAAACTTTGTACCTTCAATGTGCTCTTGCCACAGAGATACTGAGTTATTCTTTCTGACACTCAGACATAATTAATATTAAAGGATTTTTATCTGGAGCAGAATAGATCTTTGGGATAGATTCCTCTTCGGGATAGATGTAAAAAGATTCCCTCAGAGTGTTCATTAATTAAGGCAAATTCACTCAGAGGTGAAAGACCAGTTTCAAAATTTCTTCATGACTGGTGAGGAGTTTTGAGTACAGGTTTTGGTGCAAGACACATTCAGGTCTTCTATGCTGCTCCTTTCTGGCCTTATTTTTTGCTTAAATGACATGGTCTGCTTATATAAATCAGCCTCATGATGGACACGCTTCCTCTGCTTTTAACCTGAAACTTGCATAATATGATTCAAATTGAAATACTTAGGTCTGCAGTTGAACTTGGTATTTTGGACTAATTGTTTCATGCAGCTGTTTCAGAACTGCTGGGAAACTAGGATGTGCCTGAGCTCAGTAACAGTGCCCACAGCCCCTCGAAGGTCATATTTTCTTAAGAACAAGATTTTACAGGTGATTTAAAAAACCCCAACCAAACCAAAAAAACAACGCAACAGAAAACCAGCCTCCTCCCTGCTCCCTGTCCAAAAAAAACCCGGACAAAACCAAGAACCAAACACCTGCTCCACAAAAAACCACCAACCAGCCAGGTAACCGGACCCCCTGCCCACAAAAGCTTTCCTCCATTTCCTGTGTTAAAATTTGGTGTGGAAGCTGGTTTATAAATTTCCGGTTCATTGCTGTAATTTGCTGGTATCTATAGTTTCTGATTCCTATCAATACTGGCTGGGTGTGTAGCATTAAAATTTCTGATACATATTCAAATGCTCGAAAGGTCTTTTCCTTACAGAATCACTTCAAGATTGCTGTTTTAATCCCATTTCTCCAGTTCAGTTACATGCAGCATAAAGATCAGACTGGTGAAGAGCTGCTGTTTTAAAGATTGTATTTTCCTGTTAATTCATGCACAACAGACACCTTGTGTAATAGCTACCTAACGGCAACGATAAACCCACCATGGGCAGGCAGGCAGGCAGGGAGGGCAGTTCCGCAGCGCAGGCAGTGGCTGCGCTCCAGCCCCTCAGCGCTGCCGGAATGCCAACAGGACTGCAGACGTCCTTGGAGGGGAGGAGCTGCTGTAGACACCAGCTGAAGCAAGACGCCTCACAAACCAAAGTTCAAGGTGAGAGCCGTACTAGATAGTAGTTGATTTAAGAAATTTATCTCCCCCCTCTTCCCCCCCGCCAGTGCAGAAAGCAGTACTGGGTAAAAATATGTTACCTGGGGCTTGTTATTGCACAGGGTCACGGGCTGATGCTTATGCTCATGCTCAGCATTTCTCCCAAAGGCAAGACTAGAAAAGGGAAGAAAGAAGGCTATATTTCCTAATAAAAAGTTAATAACAAAAATGCATTTTAATGCTGGGCACAACTGATATTTTGAGGAAAGGAGATTTGAAATTAAATGGTGATTAGTCATGGCCCCTCTCAGCAGCAGGGAAACTGAGGCTTTGCCTGGTGAGGTTGGGGTGCATTTCATGATGCCTGCATGCTGTTCTTAACCTGCTCTTAACACTGGATGGCACAGTGCACACCTGGGTGCTCAGACCTCAGCAAGGGCAGTGGGGCAGAGCTGAGCTCTCCTACCTGAATTTGTTAAGACTGTGGGGACAAGGAGAGAGGCAGTTTCTGCTTACCTGGGTGAGCTAATAGTGATACCATGGGAAAATTGGAGTGTCATCTTTCCCCTGCTGAGTACAGGGGCAAATATCTTGCACCAGGCTCATGGAACGTTTTCCAAGCAGCAGGGAGCAGGACAAGAAATCAAACAGCTTCTCCTAATACTTTGAAATTTGTTGCTATCTCCTGTTTTTCTCTTGCAAAGATTTTTTTTTTTTTTTTTTGTGAGACCATTGCCATACTCTGGCTGTGATGCCTGAAGAAAATGGAAGTGATTAGGCTTCAGAGAAACAGCACCTATGCTGAGCCATATGGCATTTTTGCTCTCTTGATCCACCTGGTTGACTATTACTACATGCTTCCTGGAGGAAAATCTGTGTTTTGGTTCTGTGTTGGGGACAATGATGTCTTAGTCCATGGACAGGTTTCCTACCGGCTGCAGTATTTTATGTAATAGCCATTAACTGCAGTGGTGTTTGTACACCAGCTCAGCAGGGATGGATCTCTGAGCTTTTGTAGAAGTGGTAGTTATAGAAAAGATGCAATGTAATTTTTCTTTAAGACAAAAGAAAGGTTCTCCATATATAAACTCCTCCAGCCAAGCTCTGCTTCCCCTGGTCTGAATAGTCTCCTTGATATTAAGGGATCCATGCTAACTTGCACCTTCTGAGGACTTGCCCATCAGTTTTTATCAGCTTTACAGTATGGGATGAAGCAAGCATATTTTACAGGTAGAGGGAATACATGTATGTACACTCAGTTGCTTTTATTTTTTTTCTTTTCTTTTTTTCTAAAACCTGTGAATGTGTTTCAGATATCCAGCACATTCATACAGAGGAAGGCAGTATCCTCTATTTTAGTGCGCAGACTCTGAATGATAGAGTAGGCACTGATACCCCTCCCCGGACCCTTCTTCAAGGGACAGGGACAGCTATCTCAAGGTCTTGGTACCATTCTCCTTTGGGTGCTACAACTCTGCTTCCTGAGGTCCTTAAGATTTGGTTAGAAATAGCAGTACACAAAAATGTTTGTCCTCATTTCTTGGGTGTTTTTCCTGTGTATGTCTGAATAGCACCAAAGTATGGCTGCATTTTTGCCTGGATAAAGTTTTCTGATAAAGTCTTCTGTTCCCAATGTCTTAGTGAGATTGCTTTGACTCATGTCTGGAGACAATTTTGACCAATATGTGCATATTTATTTAAACAAACAAACAAAAAAGGCCCCAAAAATTCTGATTAAATAAATATTAAACATGTAGTTTTACATGTAAGGATCTATGCTAATGCAAGACTATTGTTTGCAAATCCTGCAGAAATTTACTGATATAATCTACTAAAATTATTGCTTCAGAATAAAACAATAGGAATAGGGTAAGAGGGGACATTGTAAAAGGTATGGAAATTTATGAAAAAAACCCATAAAATATACTCAAAGCCAAGTTTTATATCTTTCTGTAACCTATTTACTGCAGTTTTGTAAATAATGCCAGAAAATTAGATTTTTGGGCCAGAACTATTTCAGGGAAATGTTTATTTCATGGGTGGCTGGATAATGAAACCTGGCTCCTGCGGGCAGTGGAAACTGCCTGTGCTACCAGAGCAGCTCCTGCCCAGAGCCTGTGCCAGGGCTCAGCAGCTCCCAGCACATCCAGGCTGTCCTGTCTCACAGCCTGTCAGTGCTGCAGGAGGGACCAGGGCTAGTTCCCAGTTACAGGCACAAGTATAGCACAGGCTGTGTCTATGTGTTCCTCCAGGTCAGCAAAGGAACTGCTTTGTCTTCTCAAAAATTGCTTTTTAAATGTTTGAAATGTCTTCTCTCAGCCTAAATGTTTCCTGTGTGTTTTTTCTATTTGAGACACTTTTCTTAATGCACTACACGCATTCTACACACTGACAGAATTACGTAGACTTCTTTATTTCTTTAATTTTCTGTGAGGTAAAATAAGTCTTTATTAAATTTTAAAGCTAAATGAGTGCCATCTCATCTGACTTTTCATCTGTCATTTTCAAAGTTAGGTTTACATTTATCCGGGGGTTTCCCTCTCATTTTATTTCCTTGTGGTCTGCTGTGTGTGTGCTCTCCAGCCTAGAGCCTCTAGTCCAAAGAAGCACATCTTTGACAGGGAGAAAGGAAGCAAAAACTTTTGGTCATTCTTAATTTTTATTTCCAGTGATGTCAAACCTCCTCCTAGTCCAGAAGGATTTGTTTAGTGCCCCTTTTTCAGTCACCAAAGTTTTTGCCTGTGGGCTGCCCTCTGCCTTTTCTCTGTGTGTTTCCAGGGATGAGCACAGCAGGGTGTGGCCGCTGGGTTGGCCTCTGCTTGCCACTGCACTCAGCAAGTCCTCAAGTAGGCAATGATAAACTCCTGGGAAATTTCACATAGCCAAATCCATAAGGAGACACAAGGCTCTTGGATTTGCTAATATAGTCTATAAAAATCAGCTTCCATATAATTTTGGGTTTTTTGGGGGGATGGGTTTTCTATATTCTTCCTTTAGAGAATCCTCATCAGGATCTTCCTGAACTGTAGACTCTGGAATTTAATTTGCTCAACCTTGCTCCTGCAGACCGTTTCAAGCCAGTAGAACTTGCAATAGCAGAACAGAAAATGGTCCCTAACACCTCACTCTGCTCTGCTGGGCTCTGTGCCTAGGCACTGCCATTTTTGCAGCCATGCATCACCCCCTCCCTGCAGATCTCATGATCTCCATGGTGACTTGGGCACTCAAGGCAGAAATATGAGCTGGTAAGTCAAGGTTACTCTCCCTCCTCCTCCTTGTCTTTTCCTCCAAGGGCAATGCACTGCCAGACTGTTTTAATCTTCCAAATCCACTTTGAACACCTTGCACAGATCAGCAAAACTCTGTGTGTATTTCTGTGGGGGACATGGGGTGGAGGAATGTACAGAGTAATTTTCTGGGTCTGGGTGTAAACATGACATCCCTTGGCTGATGCTACATGGATGGAATACAGTGAGAAGTCCAAGGCAGCTTTTCTTGCTTTATGCATGGAGAATGTTGACTGGGGTCAGCAGTACACAGAACCACAGAATAGCCTGCATTGGAAGGGACCTTAAAGATGATCTAGTTCCAGCCCTTCTGCCATGGACAGGGACACTTTTCACTAGACCTCAGACCTCCATCCAACCTGGCTTTAAACACTTCCAGGGATGAGTCACCCACAACTTCATTAACTCCTTTGTCATTACTGGATAACCTGAAGAAATGGAAACATAAATATTGAATTACAAAGACTTTTTTTTTAAAAAAATGTTAGGCTCAAAATTAGTGCATACATTATAAAGCAGAATTTTCAGTCTGATGTGTTCAGTTAGCCAGTGGGTACATTGAAGTTTTGATTCTCTGTGCTCACATAGCCTTTTCCATTGGTGCAAATGCCTTGAAATGGATCACTTTCCCCTGGTTCTTTGGCAGCGTCTCCCCCTGTTGTCCAGCTCAGACAATGCAGAGCTCTGCACCATGAGGAAGGCGACACATCTCCCGTGCTTTGTGAGCTGATATCAAGTAGACAGACACCTTCTGAAGTTTTGTGCATGCTGTGCGCTTTTTTTCTTTGCTGCAACAAGAAAAGCCTTTTCTTTTAACCTGGCTTCCTTTGAAGAAGTAACTCAGGAAGCTTCATGGCCTCTCAAGGTAAGTGCATCTATAGTCTGTATTTTTAGATCATGTTTACAGAAAACTACAGTCTTGTGCATTTCCAGCAATCAGCAGTCTGATGAAATGAGTGTTTCAGGCTAAAACCACATCAGTCAAAGCACAGTTGTTTTGGCTTCCTTTAATTTTTCAGCATCCAAGAGGCTCCTAAGGAGACTAAAATCTATACTAGGATGTTATGTGAATAAAATATGTTATAAAATGTTAGCATCTGCATTCAGTCGGAAAATTTAGTGTTTGTATGTTTGTGCTTAAACCTGCCGGTACAGAGTGTATGGGAAGGGTAGGTACTGAGCCATGAGTACCACTGTTTTTGCACACTTCTTCCCTATTCCACTTTGAAAATACTACATCAGCAAATGCTTTTCACATTCAAAACTGGCCAGAGTCAAGGTAAGCATGTATGGAAAATAATAGCTGAAGAATAACTGAACTTAATCAGATTACTCCTGTCTGGGTTCGTTTTTGTCACATCTTGACTTTGAGCAGCAGCCGGTTGGGTACTCAGAGCTATAGGCAAACATGAAGCATGCTGATCTAAACAGCCTTCTCAATTCATTTTCTCCAGGCTTTCAAATATTTAAACTCAGCAAAAGGACACATATTTCTTTTTTTTTCTTAACATTAATGCAACTCCACAGAGTTTGTGGTTTGTGCAGAGGCAGATGTTGGCCCAGAGAGTTTCAGAAATGTCCATCTACGTTTGTCAAATGTTTGCCCCTCTATCTTGCCCCCAAAATACGCAAGGCATTCTGCATTTAGAGCACTAAAAGGTATACAGCAGTAAGCAGTTTTGACAGCATTGTTGTACTCTAGCAACATGGGGGGGGGGGGGGGGGGGGGTG
>JAWWEU010000011.1:13742619-13840381 GCA_035583155.1 Acropternis orthonyx
CCCCCCCCCCCCCCCCCCCCCCCCCCCCCCCCCCATTTTGCTTTGCTTTAGCCATATAAGAGAGATCTGGTTTTGCATATTTTTGATGTGTATCAGTTAGTAGAAGCATTGAAATAGTGGTGGTGTGAAATAGGGTTTCTAGAATGAAGAAATTTGATAATACACCTTGTTTAGAAACGTGTAACTCCAGAAATTATGTTTATACAGAACACTCACGGTATCATGTGGTAACTTTTAAGTTTTTCTATACCAGAAATGAAATGGGAATCATCCATAAAAATCATCAAAGTGTCAGAGTAGCTCAGATTGTCATTAATATTTAATGTATTTACTGTTTGATTTTTGTATAGCTTAAAATTTGACAGGTAGAACTGCAATTTGTTGTCTTTTTTTCTTTTTATTATTCAAGAATAACACTAACACTGGGCCACTTCATGGCATTTCATGTAACAACAAGAGTTACGGCAGTAACAGAACCCTGTGAGGTAAAATGATGCAGAAGAGCATATAAAATATTTATTACCCAGTTATACATTTTTAAAAGCCAGCTACAAATTCAAAGGGGTTACTTCTTCCTATGGTCTCAAACTTTGAAAGAAAGCAGTGGCTGCAAAGACAAATTAAGATCAAAATATGATTAAATGATGAATCTTTCACAGTGAGTTCAAATAATACTAAAGGATCTCATTTAAACCCACAACAGCAAAAGAGATTCAGACTTAGAGCCGAAATTCCTTCTGGACCTCAAACACCATCGTGCCTAAGTATTGTCACACATGAGATAAAAATTACCAGTCTGGGGTCTGTATTACTGCTGATTCACAGCGTTCAGATAAATACTAGGATTTGCCATTTATATGAGGAGAGCTTCACAGAATCACAGAATCAGCTAGGTTGGAAAAGACCTCTGAGATCATCAAGTCCAACCTCTGACCCAACACTACCTTGTCAACTAGACCCTGGCACCATATGCCACATCCAGTCTTTTCTTAAACACCTCCAAGGATGGTGACTCTACCACCTGCTTGGGCAGACAATTCCAATGCCCAATCACTCTTTCTGTGAAGAATTTCTTCCTAATGTCCCACCTATACCTCCCCTAGCACAGCTAAAGACTGTGTCCTCTTGATGATTGCCTGGGAGAAGACACCAATCCCCACCTGGCTACAACCTCCTTTCAGATAGCTGTAGAGAGTGATAAGGTCTCCCATGAGCCTCTTCCTCTCCAGGCTAAACAACACCAGCTCCCTCAGCCACTTCCCATAGGACTTGTGCTCCAGACCCTTCACCAAGCTCATTGCCCTTCTTTGGACATGCTCCAGCACCTCAACATCCTTCCTAAATTGAGGAGCCCAGAACTGGACACAGCACTCAAGGTGCGGCCTTGCCAGTGCTGAGTACAGGGGAAGAAAATCACTTCCCTGGTCCTGCTGGCCACACTATTCCTGGTACAGGCCACGATGCCATTGGCCCTCTTGGCCACTGGGCACACGCTGGCTCATGTTCAGCCTCTTCTCAATCATCACCCCCAGGTCCCTTTCTGCCTGTCTGCTCTCCAGCCACTCTGTCCCAGCCTGTGGTGCTGCAGGGGGTTGTTGTGGCCAGAGTGCAGGACCTGGCTCTTGGTTTTGTTGAACCTCATCCCATTGGATTTGGCCCATTGATCCAGCCTGTCCAGGTCCCTCTGCAGAGCCCTCCTACCCTCCAGCAGATCAACACTCCTCCCCATTTGGTGTCATATGCAAATTTGATAATTGTATATTCAACTTGCTCTTCCTTGTTCCAGCAGAGCCACTGTTGCTGAAAGCTGAGGAAAGATGTGCCTAGTAAAACCAGGAGGAGTTTGTAGGAAATCAAATGACTAAGGTGATCACAGTGCAGTGGGAGAGCCTGAGCATACTGAGGGGTGTGGGCAGACAGGTGCCTGTAACAGGAAATGCCCTCGTTTCCTTCACAGCACTGGCCAAGGTAACCATCACTGTGTCCCAAAGGATGTGTTTGCCATAGCAAACCAGAAAACACAGCATAACGATATCTGATCTTTTCATTAATATAGTAATGTAAGAGGCTGTGTAGATTTTGATACCAGGGTTGTAACATCCCACTTGGGGAATCTGAGATCCCTGGAAAAGTTCTAATTAGGAGAAAATATGTGTGCCCTCAATATGCTAGAAAGTGTCTTGGTAGGGGACAGCCCTCAGCAGCGCAGTGTACACTGGCACACGGGGCAGCTCACAGGGAGCAGGGCTGGGTGACCTGTGCTGAGGAGCTTGTGGCCACTCTGTGTGTGTCCAGACCAGCTCCAGCCTTGTCACACAAGCTCTGTTGCTCACCACCTGTCTGAGTAGGTCAGGTGCCTTCCAAGACCACATCTGGTTTAGCTTCATCTGCAATGATTCCACTTTGCATAAGGCTGCTTTATAAAATCAGAGTGCTTGAAGTGTGGGACCATCAGGAGATTTGTTTTGGGTCTTGACTCCTGATCTGAAGTACTGGCACAGTCACATGCAAAATGTGTCATTACTGCTCCAGCTTTAATCCAGGAAGCTAGCTGGTCTTTGGCCCTGTTAATTTCTGATTTTTTTTCTCTCTTTTTTTCATGCAGAACCTCAGGGACAAACCAACTCCATCTTTAAGGATTACCTTCCTGGTTCTTCTGACATTCCTGAACAGAATAAGCCTGTTGAACCAACAAGTCTCTGGAAGCAAACAGCACACACTCGTAACTTGCCACCCGGTCTGGAGTACCTAAACCAGGTCCTGAATCATTCCAAATGTTAGAATTGTTATGTTTTCCTCATATTCTGCTTTGATACCTTGGAGGATAAAGTTGTTTGGGATTTTCCTTGGGGGAGGGGTTGGCGGAGATGAGAGGCTTTTTCCTTGTTTGGTATTACGATGAAATAAGGAGCATAGGAATAACAAGCTCTTTCTTCATTGCTATCATTCACTTTTAGAGAAATTAATTTGTTACGCATGCAGCTCTCCTTGCACCAAAGCCATGTTTTTCTTCCTTCTGGGAGATTTTTTAGGTCATAGTATTATGCCTCTCGTTGTTCCCCCGGTTTTCTCTCAGCTCCTTAAGAGCTCACCCTCAGGGAAATGGCTATTGAACTCCAGCTGACCTTAAAAACACTAAAATAGGCAGTGTGTGAAGGAATTGTAGGAATTGTCATCCCCTTACATCTCATCCTTTGAGGGACATCAGGGTCTTCTGAGCAAGTCCTTCTGCCTCTGCAGGTTAGAGGCTTGCTCTCCTAGGGAGGCAAGCTCCCAAGGAGACAGCTTAGATGAGCATAAGCCTGAGTAGCTACAAACCTGCACCCTTTCTGTGTGGGGTTGAGGGGAAGGAAAGTGCTAATGCCTGAGAGAGGGAAATGCCTGTAAATGGGAGCAGACAAATAGGCCACAGGCACGGAGGGAGAAGTTATGCTTAAGTCATCTCCATCCTATTGCTTAATGTGTGGCTATTCCTCTCTGTGAAACCTCTCAGCTCCAGGAGCTCAGAGCTATGATGGTCTGCAGCTCTGGTACAGAAGTTTCTTATCTCCCTGCCTGTAGAAGGGTCACTCACTGGTGATGCTTTGACACTGACTCCAGTTTGCATTTCACACGTGGCTGGATTCTGCCACTCTGATATGTGCTGAGTAAGGTGTCATACAACCTCCCTGGTATGGGCAGAGACAGAATCAGACCCTCAGTGTAGTCAGGCCATAATTCCGATATCCACATCTCTGCTGTGTTTGCATTTTGTTGATGATAGGAAATGTTTATTTCACTCAAGGTCTGTGTTTTAGGCACACATTTCTGGTAGTTTTGTATAGAAGCAGAAATTGAATGTATTTTCTATTTGGAGCTAAGTTACCCAGATAGCTAATGAAACTGGAGACCCTTCAAAAACAGCCTTTCATGTGGAGTTATGACTTTCATTTCAAGGTGCCCAAGCACAAAATGATATGTGTTGTCAATTACACAAGCATTTGCTTACAGACTGTGGAAGCTACATTTTTTAGTCTAAAAGTGATTGTGATAGTAAATACTTGGCAGGTTACGTATCCAGGCTCTTGTACGAACATGAATTACACCTCAGATTTAGCTAGACAATGTGGGCAAGCAAATACTTTCACTCCATTTTATAGAAGCCTTACATCTGACATAGAGACAAAAGTGCAAGTCTCTATCAGAACTGGAACTGGAACTGAAGACCTCATTCCTGCTCGTTCTTGGCCTAATAACCATGTGCCTGTGCTGCAGCCCTTGCTAATTCTCAATTTTCTCTGCAGTCTGAAAAGTGAGTCGCACATGTGCAATGCTGATTGTTGGCATATACCCCCAGCTCGAGTTTCTGTGCATTGCAGAACATTTTGGGATGTGGTGCTGAAGTCATACCGTCTGTGTGACTAATGAAATAGTCTCATACACGATAGATTGGAGCATAAAGGAAATCCCACCATCAGGGAAAGGACTGCCTGCAGAAAGAATGTAGGATTCACAGCCGCCAGGGTAATCCTTTGGGATTTATCCTGATGGACTGAGAGATTTTCATGTAATGAAATTCTCAAATGAAGATGTATCTAGTAGAATTAGGAATTCTTTTATGCCACTAGAAGACTAGTATCCTTCTGGTGCTGTGTGTACTGGGGAAAGGTGGGTCCAAATTAAAATAGGAACAGACAGGTGCTACTGGAAGGGTGTAGGGAATAGAAAACCTTCTTTAAAACAAGACTCCAATTGTTTCATCTTTAGACTAAAAAAAAACCATTACCAGAGAGGTAACCATGACTGAGTACCTAGGAGAGCAAACAACCTGTGGCAAAAAGACACATTTAATTTATAGAATTGTATTACCAGATGAAAGATTATATCAAAAGTGGTTGTGAATAAATACAGGATACCGAATAGAAATTACATTCTGGGATTATCTCCAGCAGGAGTGGGGAAGATAGCTGGATAGATTTGAAAGAGATGAATATATTTCTTAATAAGAGCATGATATGTTTGCCTCTGAAACAAGGATCCAAATTTAGTGAATCGCAGAAAGATCCCTACAATCTTATTCTAAACAGCAACTCAAGGACACAGCACAGTGTTGGATGAGAGGAAATGAAAATATCTGTATTGTATGTTAAGGCCAGACAGCAATATTTCACTCTGCAAAGACATACCCATAGTCAGTTCTGGTGAAGGAGCAATTCAATCAGCTGTTTAAGGTGCACCAGAGAAGGGCAAAAAACTGCTTCTGCCTCAGCAAAGAGATAC
The DNA here is from genome assembly GCA_035583155.1 of Acropternis orthonyx. Classification (NCBI taxonomy): domain Eukaryota; kingdom Metazoa; phylum Chordata; class Aves; order Passeriformes; family Rhinocryptidae; genus Acropternis; species Acropternis orthonyx. The sequence continues at coordinate 13,747,879 of JAWWEU010000011.1, forward strand.
CACGTTTTTTACAACTATCACAGAAGTGCCACTCTTTAAATAATTTCCTACCAAAACAAAAGTTGCCCAAACTTTTATTATTATTGTCCGGATCACAACCATAGCTGGAAGAACTGCCAGTGTCCCTCACAAAAATTGAGGGAACCTTTTCCCACAGTAGGAATAGACAGGCAAGACCTTGGAGATGAATTTTCTGACTAGCTCAGCTTCATGTTGTGCCAGCATTCAGGCTTAACCAATTTTGTAAAAAGCTTCTTAGTTTAGACTTGGTTAGATTGATCAGATGTAATTACAATGCCCACAGAACTGAATACTGAGAATTAGTCGTGTATAAGAAATTTTTACATACCTGAGCTCTTGTAAACCAAAGGGCTTTGTATACTTTCAAATGCAAGTGCGGAATTTTCTTAATCCACAAGTGCCCCAATAAAAGTGCATCAGAATAGCTGCCTCGCAGACACCAGTGAAAGGCCAAACAAGGCTAACAAGGGGTACTGCTGTGTTGTCTCAACATTGTTTATACACAGTGCACAATAAACCAATACACAGACCAGAATCACTCAAAGCTTTTAACAGTTCAGGCTCATTAATTTTCTTTTCCCTGTGAAAGTCTACGTGGGGCAAAGAAATCCATAATAAAATCAATACTAAAATATTAAAATAGCCCTAACATATTTAACTTGTTTATTCTCTTTTCATCAGCAGAGCCCTTCCCATGAGCTCCAAGAGTTCACATTTCTCATGATACCTAAACAACAAACAGCAAAGGTTCTTGGGAGAATATTTTAAAGTCTAAATATTTTTTATTATTTCAATTACTGGCATGCACATTTCAGAGATTAATGGAAGGCATAAAAAGTTCCTCTTTTTACCAGCTTTCCTTTGCAGCCTGAACTAGCTGCAGGAGATGACTAGAAGTGACAAATGGCTGCAACAGTTTGAATATGTACCAGGCAAGATTTATCAATTGCAAAATATACAGGCGCTGGAGAGCTGTGACATGCTGGTCTCAGAAGGTTGCTGTGTGCTTTCCGTCTGCAGCTGTGAGTAATGGCAAAACCCTGTGCCAAGCGTTTGCCCATCAGGAGTTTACGGAAAAGATTGGTAAAGCCTAAATATACTACCACATAAAACAGGCATAAAAAGTCCCATAAAACTGAAAGGTAGACTGAAATTAAGTCTTGCTGTTTTTATAATACTAACAACTGTTCTCTAAAAAAGGAATAATGTTGGAGGGATGATAAGCACAGCAAAGCTGAGTATCATGGCAAGCAGTTTTTCTCCTGCATTTGTAACCAGCTCATGGGGGAAGTAAATTCCAGCCTGCTGAGGATTTCTCTGTGGAACTGTTGTTTTGCTCATTCTGGCACCCTGGCATGACCATTTGCCAGATTTAGGGTGCAGAGTTCCTGTGCCTGAGATCAGAGTATTAAAGGTCATGTGCCATTGGTGGCATCCCCTGATTGCCTGGCTGGGCTGCTCCAGCAGGGCCCTTTGGGATGTGACCACAGCATGTTTTAAGCTTGAACCCAGACTTGTTTACTCCTGCACTGCCGTGGTGCCAAGAACTAACCTTAGCTTTGGGGTAAGGGGCTTCCCCTCTGCCAGGGAGGAGGAACAGGAGCAAGAAGTGGATTCTGCTCCTCACACACAGCTTTTTATTGCTGTGGAACTTCCTTATTCCTCCATGAAGATTAATTTTCTTCAAATGTGTGGGTGAATTACATGGCCACAGCACCTAATGTCACATTCTTCAGCCATCATTTCAGAGAGAAGTCTAAAGTGTGATTGAGACAGCCCTAAGGCACCCAGTCTGTGCTCCTCTGGAAGGAAAGAAATCCTAGTGACAGGGAGAGGAGCAATAAAGATAGGTGACAACTATCAGCCCCAGACCTATCCAAGACCCACCATCTTGCTTATTTTTTTTAAACAGCTGGACCGGATAATTATTCATCAGCAGGTGGAGCTTCTGGAAGGTATGGTGCAACCCTTGTCACTCTTTAACAGTGATGGTACACAGGTGTGTCCAAAAGGCTTCCAACTCTTGCCCCCACGTCGCTGAAGTTACTGTGAAGCCTCTTGGTGCCCTTGTGTCAGGCTGTAATGTGATAGTGTGGGGAAGGCTCACTTTATTATATGCCTGTTTTGCAGCAAACCACTGAGGAGAGAAGGATTACAGTGAATAGTCTCTACAACAGTCTTAAGTTCTCTGCCTCAGACATCTCCCTCTTGGTTGTTATTAAAGTTTAACCATCATTCCAATCCATGGAAAAATTTATTGTCTTTAACAATAATTAACATGCTATGAGGAACAAAGCAAATAGAGAAATGAAGGTCAGAAGACACAAAGTGAAGCACAAGAGGTTCTAATTACATAGTTTCTCAGAATTTCAAAGTACTGAACAAGTATTGAGTTCTGCAATAAAACATTCTAAAATGTATTTCTCCCACTCAAAATGGTTTTGGTCTGATTGTTGAATGACCTGCTGGGTGAAAGCTTTGTCAATGAAGTGAGACAGCCTCATAGTGTTACTTTTCACAGATGACAAAGTAAGAAAAAGCCTAAACTAAAACTCAGGATCTGAATTCCATTTTGTGATATGTACTTTAGTGTACAGTAAATAAAAGTCTTTGAACTAATTCCTTCAAAATACAGACCTGGTATTATTATTTCCTTATAATTGTATATTTTCTTTGTGTCATTATTTCAAAACACTTTTTTTAAACAATTTGTTTCATAGATCTTTATAATATATAATCATTTATACACACTGACATTATACTAAAGTAATGAATAACATTATACTAAGTTAATGTTCTACTTGTTTTGCTTTATTAGCCATACTTGGCACAGAGACCTCCAGCAAATATGAGATAAAAAACCATTTGGGACAAAGAGTTTACTTTGCAGTGGAAGAAAATGATTGCTTTGACCGTAACCTGTGTTCACCTATAAGGTCTTTCACCATAAGGATTGCGGATAACATGGGCCGAGAAGTGATTAGAGTGATCAGACCCTTGAGATGCAACAGCTGCTGGTTCCCCTGCTTCCTGCAGGAGGTGAGGGAATCCCAAATGCTTTTTGTCCCTGCATCCTGCTGTATGTGCACAGCGTTAATGAAGCCTTGTGCAGTTCTGTGAGGGTGGCAGGGAGGAATTCATGGCCATCTCTCAACCTGGGGGACTGGAGACCTTCCTTCAGAAGAACTATTGATAAACGAGGCCCTTCTGTGAGCTGCATTCCCAGTGCACCTCCTCCCTCTCATGGGACCTTGTTTTCCTAACCTCCCACATAAAGCTTTTGTGTCTGATGGTACAGATGTCTCTCCATTCAAGTACCACCCCAAAATACTACTTGCCCTGACACAGATGGAGATCACTCACTGTGCTCCTGGAGGGTGAAGGATGCAATGTCCCTGGAGGCCATTGGTGTGTGTGGGTATGACTTGGAAGCAGCTCTCTGAAGAAGCTGATGCTTTGCTCCACAGCTCTGCTTATTTAAGGCTATGTATCTCTGGGAATTTCAGAATGTGGAATTGAGCTGCTTAGAGTGAAAAATGTGGATCCCATATTGTCTCCATATTTTTGACTCCTTTATTCAGAGATCTTTCTTGTTTTATGAAAATGTTTTACAGGTTAGCTCATCCACTTACCTTCTCAGCCCTTCATCAGAATTTTATAAGAAAGGTCCCTTGGTAGCACAGCTACTTAAAAAAAGCTTATAGGATACGCGCTGATTACAATAACAAAACCTTTTCACAGTCTATGACTTTTATGAAGTCTTATATGTAAAGTGTTGACTTCTAGTGCAGCTTTTGAGCTTCATATTGTCCACTATATTTAAAAACACCATTTAGACTGTTTTGCGGTATCCATTTCTTAGTTTGGTAAAATGATATATCACTATATGCAATAAATATTTTGTCATTATATAAAAATACACTATCATGGAAATACATGCTAATATAAAACTAGTTTAAAACATTTTGTTGTTTGTTTTTTTTTTCTTTTGTTCACTAGTTGGAAGTTCAGTCCCCACCAGGTACAATAGCTGGGTATGTTGTACAGAATTGGGACCCTTTTCTGCCGAAGTTTACTATACAGAATCAAAGTAAAGAAGATGTACTAAAAATAATTGGCCCATATGCAACCTGTGGTTGTTTTGAAGATGTTGAATTTGAGGTATGTTTCTTATGAGTGTTAAGAATTTAAAAGTTTTAGTGCTTTGAATAGCTTTCTCAGATGAGAGGGAGAATGGGAGATGCTTGAAGAAACCTTGAATGGAGTTTTCCGATGTGAACAAAGTGCTTTGTCTTAGTTAAGAATCATAAAGGAACTTTGGGTTTATCAACTCATTAAGCAAATCAGAAAACTGAGTGGGTACTGTCTGAAATTTTTGAGAAGCATGCAGATGGCTACATAACTGAGAACGTATCTGTCCCCTGAGGGGACAGAGGTCCATGGCAATGTGGTGAGAAGCATATCAGAAACACAAGACAGGGGGAAAACCCAACACTATGAAAGAAGAGAAAAAGTGGTATAAGCTTTCACAATTGCTTTCCTCCACTTTTCTGTCAGTTCTAAAGATGCTGATATTTCCAAACTTGAGACCCTTTCTTGTGTGCCACTCCTAAAGGCAAATTTGACACTAATAGAACTTCTCAGCAATAGGAATAAAAGGAGAACCTGACAACTATAGCGTACTCTGCATGTCAGGGCACAGTCATTAATTCTGTGGAGATGTCATCAGTGTGCACTTCATTTATTTACATTTATGTCTGTTCCTATTTTTTTATTTGTGCAGGTAAAAGCGCTCAATGAGATGACAACAATTGGCAAAATTTCCAAGTACTGGTCTGGATTTGTAAACAACGTCTTTACCAACACTGCCAACTTTGGGATCCAGGTCCCCATAGATCTTGATGTGAGAATCAAGGCAGTAATGATTGGTGCTTGTTTCCTCATTGTAAGTGTGCACAGTGAAGAGGTAGACCTATAGAGGTGTGCAGGCTGGGGCCAAAGGGGCTCTTGTTATCAGCTGTGACCCTGCAAAGGTGTAAGTGCAGTGGAAAACCAAAGCCGATACCTAAAAGATAAATTAACTGAAAACATTTTGATTCTTATGTCTGCTTTTTTAGGTTCTTAAATTTCTGCTTATTAAACAGTTCTAAATAGTTTTACACATGCGATTCAGTATTTCATGTGGCAGGATCAAATCTCAACATACGTGTCAAACTTACTGAATTCCCCTAAAGCCCTTATTGTGTTTGAACAAGTGTATGAACAAAAAAAAAAGTTATGTTGTTTTTAATGGTAATTTCAAACCAATTGAACAGTTCAGTGTTGCATGTAAGACCTTCAGGCCATATGAAAATTCCTATAAAAATTTTCTTGTTAAGATAATTATAAGAATTTTACAAGCAGAATACCCAGTGTTAGGGGTAAAGATGAAGTTAAGATGCCTGTTTTCTAGAATTATAAAGTGATATTTGCTGTGTACCTCTTCTGCCATCTTAAATTGTGTCAATATTAACATGCAGCAATTTCAAAATCATCTGTGATACTTACAGAAAATGTCAAAGAAAATTAAAAAAACTATTTAAATTATTCACTGAAAAGTGTTTGCTTCAAAATTGCAACAATTCAGAAATTTTGCTTTTGTTGGGATAAAAATTACAGTTAAGATTTTTGGATTGTGCCCTCCAAAACTCTTGTTGCTCAGTGGTAGAAAGTGATTGACTAATCTAATTGCATTTTGTAACAACAGCCTACAAGTAAGACTTTTGATAGTAATTGCTGCATTTTTGCGCCTTCCGTCTCTAATTCACAGTTTATTTATTTGTAGGACTTAATGTTCTTTGAAAACTCGTTGGATGGATTATAACAAGATGACAGAAACAATGAAATATGCAGAATGTGTTTCAGTAGGTAAAAGTGAACATAAATTGATCTTCTTGCTTTGAAGACTTATACATTAGATACTTTCTAATTCTTTTTCATTTTCTTCCAGAAATCGCTTGAGCTTTGGACATGAACTGCAAAAATCCTTGTTCCTTATAGGAAAAGACAGGAAGCTAATGATGATGTTTATTAAATTATGTCTCATGTAAATAATAATTTGCCACTTATATTTTGTGTGTGTTGCAGCTAAACACATACTTTTCACACAGAGCACTGTTGCTTTGGAACAGTGCTATTCTCTTCTTTCTCTTTTGATGTTCCTGCATGGGAAATCATGAAAGATTAGATGAAGGCTTGCAGTGTCATTGATGAAAGTCTGTGTTTAGAGAAGCCTTTGATGTTTTGGAAGTGCTGCTACCAGTAACTAACCACATGAGGGTGTGTTCTGGGGGTTTTGCTTATTTATAATTTTAGAAGTAATTTTCTGATTTATTATTTAATTAATAGTAGCAAACTGATATTGAAGTAACAAATATAAAGACATCACCCTATGGGAAGTTCAAGATGTTGTCTGTTCCAGTGAGTTGAAAGAAGGGAAGTTATGTTTGTTAGTAAGTTAATTTTATGACAAAGATTGTTTTAATGAATGGCTGTCAGAAATTAGGCTTCCAGAACTAGACTTGGAAATGTTAGCTGTATTCAGAAAATCTGGGCTTTCACTACTTCCACTGAAGGCAGGCCATACACAAAGCTTGAGAGTGTATGAGTGAGGCTAGAGGCACGCAAAGCACTTTGCTTTGAACTATCCAGTGTTAAGGATTCTTGCTGCCGTCCACTCGAGGTTTTCCTTAACAGGTTTGTTCCTCTTTATAAAATCTGGTGTTTGATAATTTTTCATTCAGACTTGCCTGAGGCCACACTAGAACAGAATTATTATTTTCCTTTGGCAAGCTCAGGTGTTTTCTATGATAGGACTGTGCAAAAGGAGCGTTTTCTAGATTATACATAGCTGTTCATCCCTGCAGTCACACCTCATCCTGATCCCAAACATTCCCACCAACAGCTTTTTACTAGTACAGGCTTCCTTTGTTGGAACATCCATGATAAATATGCAAGATGTAAATAGAAATGGGGTTTTTTTGTTGCAAAACATTTGCTGTATGAACTTGCTTATGCCTTTCAAAAACTCCAGTGGATCCTTCAAGAAGCAAACCAGTACAATACTGGTGGTAAACCCAACTGCTATCATAGTCACCAGTCAAGTTTCTAAGGGGAGCATTTCACAAATTACTGGAAATGATGGATTTTTTTTTTTTTTTCAGTGTGAACCAGTAATTCAATTCTTGCAAACAACCAACACATCACCGGAAAGAGAGGAGATTATGAATAATTCATAAAAATGAAAAAGAGCTAAATTTATCAGGTGATTAATTCTCAACAAATATTTAGACTAATTTTAAATTAATGTTCATGGATATGAATTCAAACACAGTGAACTCAGGAAGTTGCAACTAACGTTCCCATAGTGAAATTAACTCAGGAATACTTATAGATTTAAACAGTATGTTTTAGATTATATACCACGCTTAGGTATTTATACAGATTTACATATGTCTTGAAAATAATTGTGGTTAACAAGCTCTGACAATCATCATTATCTGTTAACCATTTCATTACTGGCTCTCGCTGTAACTCTCAGCAGTGCAATCAGGCTGCACGAGTTACGAGCTCACAGGGAACCATTGCCGCCGCCTTTCCCCAAAGGAAACACTCTCTGAGCTTCGTGGGCAAGAAGCTCCCTCGTGTGGAAATTTGTGGTTTTGCAGAGGAATAAAGGATGCCTTTTGCTATTCTCGCCAATTTCACACTCTTCAACCCTTTCACTCCTGACTTACTCTAATGTAGACTGAGAAAAAGAACCAGGTTTTTATATAATTTTTTTTTTCTCTTTAAATCCCTTTGCCATCTTAGACAGAAGTGACTATTAATGTAGCCCATAATCTTGGATCTTGAGCAAAACCACAATTGTGCACTGTTTTTGAGCTGCGTGTGTCTGATCACTTGGTTGGATACAGAGAGAGCCTGGTAAGATCAGCAGGATCCCCGCCTATCTCCCACTTTATCTCTGCAATTTTCAGTCTTCCTATGACCCTTAAGAAGCCAAAGACATCTCTGAAGCAAATGTGTCCTACCTGCATTGAAGTCAACACAAAAGAGGGTTTTATTTACCTGCAGGGCTGAATTTGGCTCTGAGTATCCATGTAAATACAGTGTAGATAAAGAATACATGCATATATTTTTTTATGAATTGAAACCAGATGATAATACTGGATTTCTTGCACTTAGTGACTTTGTTGCTGTTTTGTGTGTTAATATGACTTTTTTTTTGTGCGTGTGTGTTTATGTGTATGTATATGAGTATGTTTGAATGCCCTTGGCTACACTCAGAGGCAGCCCCTCTGGGACTTACAGGAACTGGCTCAGCTCCCGAATAAAACAAGCGCTGGGGCTGGGATAGCTCTTGCTGGTAAGAACTCGCTCAGTGGCCTGTTTGGCCTTTGTCCCACCTGTCAGCATCCTGGTAGAAATTCAGTGCCAATGACAGTGCTTTTCAACTGGAAGGTCATTTGTCCAAACCACATCTGCCACACAGAGGCAAGTATTCATCCTCAGCAATGATGACGGAGTTCTGAGTGATATTACTAAAGAAGAGCTAATATGTACTAAGATTTTAATAACCTGCAGCTCTACATAATAACTCTCATTTACAGCAACGTGTTTTACATTATGGGAGTTATGCATGCTAACCTTTCCCAGTTCCCCCACAGCTGGGACTGGATCTCCAAAGGAGAATTCAGTATCTCCCAAAGGGTCACAGGTATTCACTAAAGCAAATTCAGGTTCTGGGTATTAGCTGGAAAGAAACATGATAGTTCTAATGAAACAAAATTTTTACTTAATCCAGCCAAGCAAATATTTTCACTCTTGATCACTAGCCAAAGTGTAAATCTGTGTAGTACACACTCCTTGTGTTCAGTAGATGGCAGCAACAGCTCATTATGATTATAGTTAGCTTTTCCTAGGTAAGCTGTACCCAGGATGCTGATTAAAGTTCAACACACCTTTAACCTCTAATTGAATTCTACTCTTAACTAGAGGATTTTATTTGCTATGTCTGATATTAAACCTTTGTCATACAATGCTGGGCTATCTTTATTGTCTGAAACTTACAGCTGAATTATTGGTTATTTTATGAGATCTGGTTGAGGCATGGGCAGAATACAGTCTACCACAAAGTGAGCTCTTCTGGTCATCACCAAACCTATTTTTTGCACCTGGAGTATCTCACCAACTTCCACAGGTGGAAAAAGGAGAAGCCTTAGCCCCAGAGCACTCCCCACTTTCTGCAAAAACAGAAAGTGCCATGTGTAAAGGAGATTGCTTTGTGGTGGTGTCCCTAGAAATGCAGACATTTTCTAAGGGTAATATGTCATGCCATGTCATGACTGTCTGTCACTATATGCGGTACTGGGACAGAGGGATGGAAAGCCCCTGTAGTGCCACAAAGCCAGAAGATGCCAGTACTTGGGGAGGAGCTGGTTTGTCTGTGGGAAAATCAGCCAGTTTCTGTAAGACAGTGGAGAAATAGCATCTCTGTAAGTTCTGAGATTTTTTTTTTGGTCTAATAATTTGCTGGGTGCAAAAGTGTACTTCATAAAGTTTGATGTGTGTGTTGAAAAAAAATCTTTTTGTGTCTATTGGGTTGTTTGGTTTAGAATTAGACAAAGCTGGAAATTATTCAAAATACACATTTTCTAATCGAGTTGTATAAGTGAAGCTGTTTGGACAAAATATATGAGATTTCATCCTCCTGACCCTCATCTTAGTTGTATTGATTTCAGTTAGAATGGTGTGTTCTATGTTAGAATGATAAATACTAGTTTAATTCAAAGATCCACTTTAGGTTTCTAAATGTGCTTTTTCTTCCCTAAAACTGGATCTCTTAGAGGGCAAAAACCACTTTAGCTCCCTAGGGAAAATTACCCCTGTACTGTGAAGGGAGATTTTTTTTTCCCCTGGAATCCTGGGTGTTTTCCTAAACTTGATCCTTCTTAGGAACACTTTCCTTAATGCCAAATCATCATTGAAGTACTCTATCAACACCTGTCATGAGACATCTTGTCCATGATTTGTCAGCATTTTATAACTTCAGTCATCTGCAATGCAGTTAACAACACAATTTTAAAGATAATAGTAATTACTTTTTGGAGAGAGACAGCCCAGGGCAGATACAACTTGCTGCTTTCTTATGTATTTGTTAGTATTATGCTTACAAAAGCACATGAATGTTTTACAAAAGAAAGGTTAGAAGAACGGAGACTGATTGGATTCCCAGTGACTGTTCCTCCTAAGTGTGTTCCTTCCTTTATTCCAAGTGACAGTGAATTCCCACCACTGTGAAAAGGAGACCTGCAGGTGACTTTACATTTCTATGCAACGTAGCACTGGTACTCGCAAAGCTGGTTTATCAGTCTTGATTATGGAATAAATTAACTGTATTACATGGATTAAATCTATCCCCTTCATTCAATATCCTCCTTCCTGAGGAATAAATAAGTGAAGCAATCTTGTATAGACCCAAGTTCAATGCTTCCACACGCTACAGGTTCAGTTCTGTGTATTTCTTACCACGTGGGATCTGGCACAGAATATGTCCTAATATCAGATATTGGCAAACAGATAAGCATGGAGATAAGCCTAAAAGTAAGTGAAAACTTTATGGGCTCTTATTTCTAAAGAGCCCAGCACCACACATGTTTAATCCTTGAATAACGATGTAATAAGAATGTTGATGACATACAAGCTCTCACATAAAATTTTAATTGGAAGGAAAGTCCCCACTTGAGTGATGATAACATTTCTGCTGTTTATGTAAAATAAGAGGAAAGTTTGACAGGTTAGGCTTGCAATAAAACAGCAGTGCTCTGAAAAAATACAGAATAGCCCTCTTCTTCATCCCCTACAGGCGAAGTTGCACATAGGGTACTAAGTTAGGCTGGAAAACACAGAAGCACACACCACACATTTTCCATCATTAAGTGTCTATAGGCCAATCGTAGTATGTCCGGTAATGTTTTTATTCTGGCAGATGGGTGAGTATCGAAGGAAAAAAAATCTACCTGCAAGTAATTTCATCAGGACTTGTTAACTTGCTGTGCTTTTCCGCTTTAATTTACTAATTTGAAGGACATACTCTCTGTTCCAGCCACATTAGGTAAGTGCTCTATTTACATTGCTGATGTTTTGTATTAGAAAGGCCCATACACAACAACAACAAAACCACAAAAAACCCATAAACTTCTGTTACAGACATTGCTGTGTTGAGAAATACCTGTTTCTATCCAGAGCTGACCTGGGCATTTTCTCTTTCTGCCCCCTCCTTTTTCCCCCAGATCATAGAATTACAGAATGGTTTGGGTTGGAAGGGAGCTTAAAGATCACCAAGTTCCAACATCCCTGCCATGTGCAGGGACACCTTCCACAAGATCACGCTGTTCAAAGCCCTAAAGAAAATGTCACAGTGCATGTGTCATGGTCCAGTGTTGCTTTGTGACTCTTTCCATAGTCATTTATGGGTTGCTTGCAGAAGCCTGGGGAAAATGACTAATGACTGTATTAGTTTTCTATCTATGTGATTTTATTAGATCCTTGAAAAATTATATTTTATCATCAGGAATAATTTTGGGCACCTGTCATGATAATGCTCCTATACACCCACCAGGACTGAGAAAAGAAATGCAGCCTGTAATGAAAATAGGGATCACTCCTAGAAATACCTTGTTTGTTTCACACTTTGCTAGAATTCAGATGAAAGTTTTGAGGATTTTGTTTTTTTTTTAATTCCTTCTGGGTTTCAAACCAGTGTCAAAATACTATCTTAACCAAAAAAGAAAAATCCTATTTCTTTTGCAAATCCAGGGGAGGTATTTTGGCTATTGTATAGGATAACTTGCTGGGTATTTAGGATAGGAGTGAAAAATGTTTTTTTAAAAATTATTGATAATTAATAATCCAGAGGGCTGGACCACCTTTTCTATGAAGAGAGTTGGGGTTGTTCAGTCTGCAGAACGGAAGGGCCTGTGAACACCTGATAGCACCTTCCAGTACTTAAAGGGGCTACAGGAAATCTGGAGAGGAACTTTTGACAAGGACATGTAGTGACAGGACAAGAGGGAATGACTTTACAGTGAAAAAGAGTAGGTTTAGATTAGATATTAACAATAAATTCTTTACTGTGAGGATGTGATACTGGCACAGGTCACCCAGTGATGATGTGGATGCCCCATCCCTGGAAGTGTTCAGGCCCAGGGTTGGATGGGGCTTTGAGCAACCTGGTCTAGTGAAAGGTGTCCCTGAACACAGCAGAGGGTTGGAACAAGATGATCTTTAAGGTCCCTTCCAACCCAAACCATTGTAGAATTTATTTTTTTTTCTCCTATCTCTAGTTCCATATAGTTGTAGCCTAAGGATCAGAACCCCTGGGTAAAGTAAGACCCACATGAGATGCATTCTCTAGCCTTTGGCATTGCCCAGGACCAGGTCATCAACACTGCACCTGGAACCATACTATTCCCTTGAAGATAAGATTAGTTTTCAAATGTTCTGGTTTGAAATTCAAAGGAATTTTTTAAATGGCAGTATTCAAAACAAGAACTGTATGTGCATTTGAAACTCCTTAGAGTTTGGAACAGTTTTGAGTTGATAAATATTTGATTCTGAAATGTTTTCACTTAAGTAAGCCTATCATATGGGAGCAGCATCACTTCAATGCTCTGAAAATGCAACAGCTCAGAGAAAAACTAGTTTAGCAGAAGCCAGGACAAGTGGGTTATTACTTAAATTAACAATTTCATAATTAATTATCTGGTTCTCTGTCACATCAGTTTTATCGCAGATTTTACTGCTTTCAGACTCTCAAGACCTGATATAAAACAGTGTCATCTAAATACAAACTCTCAGAAAAGCAAGACCCCACCAAGAATTAGGGGTTACAGAGTATTTCATCCTTCTTGAATCAGTGGCTATTGTCTTGGCAAAATCAGTACTGTCCCACAGTTTGATCCCTTTCCTTTCCTAATTGAGCCTAACAGAAACTTAAAGAGATTTTCTTTTCCTTTTGATGATCTGCAAGATGGGTCATTATTGACGTCTTTCATCTACCTGGATACTCATATGGTATTCAGCATTGTGATACCAGACCAGTACTTGCATTGTTAAAAAAACACGCAGTGCATGGTGATTCTGTGCTTGCCACTGAGGAAAAAGGTTGAACAACTTCATTTGCCTCCTTCTTTGCTAAATAACTGCAAACGGTGCACTAGAATATGATGTGAAAGTTTCAGGGCAATAAAATAAGGACAAGAGACACTAAGTCTAGGGAGGACTGTAGAGAGAAGCACTTGTGTAAACAGACAAGGTGTGCCTTTGGGACTTTGTTCAGTAAGAGCGGAGAAACACCAACTGATATGCCAACATCAAATGTGCCAGCAGAAGGGGCACCCAGTAAAGCATTTGCATGTGATCCACAAAAGCTTCTGTCAGATGAAACTGTTTGCTGCAGTGGTTGGAACCAGTGGGACCAGGTGTCTTGTCCTGATTTGTCTTTTTTCAACAGATGAACGTATCTCCTCCAATGCGTATATGCTTTGACTTCCATACACAAACCACACCTCTGTTGTGATAGCGTGGTTATATGGCTAGGGCATAAAATGGGCATATATATGACCTGACTAACCTGCTTGCCTGACTAACCTTTAAATGGTCCCATAAAATGGTTTATCTCAATTCTTGCAGTCTTTGGCACAGCTCTCTCTTGCCAGTACTGTGTTTGACCAGTTTCATTGAGCAGAATGTTTTAGTTGGACTGTTTAAAGCTGGGTGAGGTCCTTCACCCTGTTGACAGGGAAAGGGTAAATGATTATGGAGCTTGGGAAGAGGAAGACAAGACAAATCCTTGCAAAACCACAGGGTAACCTGAGTTAAGGAAAGAGCAAAATTAGCAGGAGGTGGAGGAGGGCACAAGGAGAATAAAGTAATTTTATCAAGAGTAAATGAATGCTTTCAACCACCTTTGAAGGTCTTTATAAATATGTAGTCAGTGGGAAAAGAGCAGAAATGGATCTTCACTACAAAATAAGCATCTGCTTGGTGAAGTCATGGTAATCTACTGCACTGCTGATGTGTTCAAGCTATAATGTTCCCTTGTACTTCAGGAATAACACTTGATAAGAGATGATTAAGGGAGAAAAATGTTTAAGAAAATCTGCAGAGATGGAAAATGCCTCATGCAGCATTGATGTGCTTAGCACAACATATATTTATTACTACAACTATATGTTAGCTGTCTTGGTGAACTTTTTAATCTAAATCACTTAATTATAAAAAGCGGAACTAGAAGCCTTTCCTGAAGGAGATATATCATTGAAGAAGTAGTAAAAAAACCCCAACAAACTGTACAAAAGGGCTCAGATTCCTGTCTTCTCCCATGCTGTCCCAGAAATTAAATTTTGTCAATAGCTTTGTTCAGTATGTCATTTATAACGCAGTACCATCTTAACTGCAGTCTTGACATAGAAGGGTTTAGCGTTCCAACACCACAGTGAAGCATTAAAATCACAGGGCTTTATTCAATCCTGATAAAATAAATGTTAGCCTTTGGATCAGGTCATTAAGGCCTTTTGTCAGATGAGTCCAGAGTAACTGTAGGCAGTTTCTACCAGCATATATTTTATATTACTAGGTCAGAGATAATAACTAGTAAATGGTGTAAAAGCTTTGTTCTAAAGCCATAGAAAATGCTGATTAATGCTAATAAAGATCTAATTAGGCAGAAGTCACATGCCTTGAAATTCTGGGAAGGGTCACTGAAAGATAACCATATTGAATAATTGTAAATACGAGTGTGAAAAAGACTTTTACTTCAATTTTGAAGACCTGCCTTAGGAGCACATTGGTTCCAGAAACCTTCTGGAAGAGAAACTGTAGTCTGGCCAGAAACTCGTCCTTGTGCAGCAGAGACATGGTTAAGGGGAGAGGAAAAGAGAGGAGAGGGCATCTCCTCAGTCAGTAACAACCAACAGCTCAATAACACTAAAAAATTGAACCAAAGACTGGATGGCAAATACAATTTATAATAGCACATGATACAGCAACCAGGGAGAAAAATCTCCTTGGCTGTGAGTAACAAATCTTGCAAACTTGATTTAAGAAATAATACTGCTAAAAATTTAAAAGCTGTACTCAGAATTTCTGAGGAACGGTCCTGACCTGAGCATGAGGTCACTGCTTTGATTACCAATTTCTTGAGTGATTACTCCACATCCCAGGTAATCTGTATGAGATTAGAGTTTACAGTACCTGACATTGCTGGCTAGGTCTTAATAGTGAATATGGTTTATGTCTGATGTAAATATTTTCCATTTTCCCTTTCCTATGTTCACTTCTCTCCAGTTTCCAAACCTCCCCAAATCCCCCAGCTGTCTGTGTGAGAAGCAGTGCTGGGTGCTGGGTTTCCTCAATTCTCATTCTTAATTGAGCTGTAAATTCACGTCATAAACTCTTGCAGATCTTGTGTTTCTTTTACATTTACAACTTCTTAATTATCTTCTTAATTAATGAAAGCTTCAATGTCCCCAGTACATTTTTATCAGATGAGCCTTATGAAACACATTAACTTGGACTTCATTGGCTTTAATAACATCCTCTCCTCAGCCTGGTTCTGTGTTTAGGTATTGCTCTATTTGTCCTCATGTTGATAAAAGAAATGCCAGTGCGTATCACAGCACAATCAAAACCAGTCTCATTTACAGCTTCTCCTTTATCAACAGCTCCTGGACAAGACAAGAGTGCCAAATCAAGAACAGTAAAGTTAAAAGGAATTATTTTTTCATAACACTGAATTCAAATGCAATGCTAGTGTCCAAAAAACTAAAATACTATACATGAAAGCAGATGTGGGCCTGGGTGCTGCATGATATTCATTGCTGTGCTTAAACAGTTGGGGAGTGGGAGCTCCAGAAGATGGGCAAAAGGAGTAGAGGGGACTCCTTCCCTCAAACCAGAGGGATCCTGTGTACCATGGCAATGGGCTGCTGCTTACAGGCTTCCTTATTTTACGTACATTTTAAAAGGGAGCATGTCAATTAAAGACCCGTGGTGTCCTATCATAACTGCTTTATACAATTCCTTAGCAACCTCAGCTCTAGAGGAGTTTGGCCAGTGAATCTCGCCCACGCATGGAATGTGCTTGTGAGGAAATATACTGGAGGGAGGGGGTGTTCAAGGACTAGTAGCACGTCACTGCAGCTGTATGATCTAGTGTTGCCTGCAACAGCGCTTAAATGAAAGAACTGGGCTTTGCAAAAAACTTCAAAACCTCCCCCCCCCCCAAAAAAAAACCTCCAAACCCAAATACAGATAATTTTAAGCAGCCTGGGAATTCAGAGTGCCAGCTTTGACACACAGAGCTGGACATCTGTCCAGGATGGGGCATGTGGAATTGTCCTGAGTTGATATTTTTTGTGTATTGTAATTATTATGCCGGTATTAATTACGCTTCCCTGTAAATATCTGTTTGCAGTACCAATATCCCTTCAGCAGAAAACAGGATTTACACAAGCTGCATTTTAAACTCTTGGTATCACAGTTAATCCTAAATGCTGTAAACTGTAATGGCCTATTTCTTTATGTCGAGTTGTTCTTTTTCTCCCTATATCCTGTTTTCCGACTGCAAAGCGGCTTATGCCGGTTCATCTACAGTGCTGACATTCAAAAACTTGCATGACTGGCAGCAGTGAAACTTTATTTATCCTCCTTCTCAGTCTAAGGAAGAAATTGCTTTGGCACAAAAACATTCAGTGGCAAACCAAATGTGTTGTATTGTTTCTATTGTTGTTCAGTTGTTGTTTTCCCCATGTGTTCAAATATCTTGAGGAAAGGCTGATGATGGTGGCTGACGGCTCACTGCGGGAATTGCTTTTCCTCTGTAAGTGATTATCACGATTGTCACTGACAGCCTGAGGGGACGTGTTGCTGGTCAGTATATGTAGAAATATAAGGGCTGCTGTTTGGTATGGTTTGAAACTCATGACTGCTATATAATCATGCTATCTGGATGCTGAATTAACAAAGCTATTACAATACTAAACCCATTTTCACCCAGTTTCCCTCTCAAAGGAAAACCCAACCCTCATTTGTTAGACTGCAGGCTTGATGACTGACATGACATTGTTAAATGAAATCAAATATGCAAACAGTTTTGTTACCACAGTTACAAATCTTTAATACAGAGATGATGTGTTAGCTGCTCTTCTGGCTTCATGAATACATATTTTATTATCATGGTGAAGGCCTAATTACCAAAACAAAAAAGAGAGCTACACTGGGACTCAGGGGATGTCAGGTGCCTGTCAGCTGTTAGCAGGATGGAATTCATTTGCCTCAGTTTCACATCAAAGAAATAATAATAATAGCAATTTATCCACTTTTAAAAATGTTTGGATTTAAACTGCCTTTTACTGCCTGTACATCATGACTGTCACATTGGTGGTGGTCTGATATTAGACTCGTCATGTTTTATTAAAATCTAGATTTTGCCTATAGCAACATTTCTTTATTTGTCTATCTGCTTCCAAAACCCCTACTAGTTTGGATATAAGGAAAAAGGGAAAAAAAATACTGATTCTGGATAAGATTCCTTTAATGTAAATAATTGGGTTTGGGGTCAGTCTTTTAAAATCTAAAATCTCCCAGCAAGTTCTAAGCATTGTGGAAATTGTATCAGGTAATTGTCACTTTAATCAGATTTTGAAAGTGCATTTTTGTGTGACTGTAAATTGTGTGGTCTTCACCAGCAAAACCTTTGCAGTGCAGAACAGCCAATACTGCCATCTCTGGTACAGTCAGGGTCTACTATTCACCCTGTAATCACCAAAAATGTTTCTGATATTTTATATTCAATTTCATTTTTGCCCTGTAATTCACAGATGATAACACTGCTTCCAATTTACTTCATCCTGCCTTATCCCTGCACCAGTTTCCATTCAGTGGTGGAAGGATTTTACAATGTAGATGTCCAAGCACTGACTGGCAAGCCCTAAAAGCCCTAAGGTCAGAAACTGAAGTTCCTGGACTTGGCCAGTAGGTTTTCCATTCCTCTGTGTGCACAGTCTGAGTGTCAACAGCCTTTCAGAGCTGTGCACAAGTGAGGGATGGGAAACGAGAAAAAAAATGTTCCCTTTGGGTGGGGCTCCCCGCAGTGTAGCTCAGGAGCCTTTTCTGGCCGGCCACAGGAAGGGGGGAAACTTCATTTATTTCCTGTCAGCACTCTCGATTTTGTGCCTCAAATGTCATGTCCTTTGTCTTTTCTATATTGAAGACAACAATAACTACTCCCAGCTTATCTTTCCATCTCCCATGACTGCTTTCTGTTTCAGGTTTGCTTTCTAGATCATGAACGCTGGAGAAGTGAGTCTCCTGTGGGATTATGTTCACAGGCAGAAAAGGCAAACCCACAAGTAATCACTTTTATTTCCTTTATCAATGCCAACACTGCCTTTCCTGAGGTTAATGCAGTTCAACAGATTTTGAGCTGCACAAAGACTATTTGCTCTCATGTACAGCCCTGAGTGAACTTCCTCCCATACTCCCTCACACAAACCACTGCCTGAGCACTAAGGGAAAAGGAGATGCTTAGGTGGTGTTATGAAGAAAGATGAGAGCTGCTCTGGTCAACTCAACTCAATCCAGCAAATCAGGTTACTGGAGACCTCTGTGTGAGAAGCTGATGGAGGAACTGATCCTGTTTCTGGTGTTGGGCATCACAGGATCAGATGAGGTGGTGAAGATGGGGGCATTAGAAGTTAAGGAGGAGAAGGTAATATTCTAAATATGCAGATCCTAGAAAATGGGGTCAAGAATCTACAAATAATGTTTCTTTTCAGGTAAACATGCTCAAATCTGACAGACTAAATTACTGGTAGTATGGTCACTTTCTCATTTCTCTTGAAGCAATTCCAACTTCTTATTCTTTTAGGTGTTTCCCTGCAACACTGATCAAATCTGTTCACTGGAGGAAATAAAAAGGTACTGTGCATTTCAACCCACTGATCTAACAGAAAAGCACTGACTGACAGTCACAGCATCAGTGATCTTAGTTGGATAAGAAAAGAAATCAAACATTATTTGATATGGGAAAGACCGATAAATTACTCTGTATTGTGTGAATCATGGCATCTTTTCTTTCTGCCACTGCAGGTGAATAGGTATTTTCCTACTGATAAATGAGTGAAAGGAAGAGGAAGATATATGCTGCTATCTCTGTTCTCTTTGATAAGACAATGATATTCTCATTTAAGAAATAGCATTCATCTCTATGTCAAAAAGTCATGTTTGCTAGATTTCAGCATGTAAGTCTGAACTCAGCTAAATATAACTATGCTATGTTCCTGTAAAAATTAAAGGTACCATGTATTTCTAATTTCCCAACCATGTCGAAATAATTCTATACCTATTTCTTAAAAGATGTTTAAAACCTATTTCTTGGTGTCTGCTATTAATCCTCTTAGTGGGCTCAATGCAGATGTGTGGAAAAATACTAGTCAGCTTTAGATTAGATTCTTCTGTACCTGAGGAAACTAGCAAAATAAAATCCCCAAATCCTTGTCATATCTGGTGTTTGGGTAAAATTCAGTGCAGGGCTAGAATAATAGTGGGGGGGGGGGGTATATTTTTGTTTAGTTTTGTTTACAGAAAGTTCTATATTGAAGTGGAGACCTTATTTTGGAGGGTAGAAGACAAAAAGTATGTAAAGCTACAAAGTGACCTGCATTTACTAATTTGTGTTTTCTTTATTAAGGATTCAAACTGAATCCCCAGTCCTGAATTTCATGCATGCACCAATTACTGTGATCAGATTTGTGTTCTTTAGATGAAGTACAGTTTCCTTTAAGAGGCATTCGTGGACCCTAGCAAGTACAGTAGGATGTATGTGAATATACAGAAAAGTATGCAAAGGCCAGTTCACGAACACTGTTAATCAGGGCGTGGGCCAACCTGCTCCAAGTCCTTTGTTTCCCAAACAATTCAGTATTGTTTATTTGTGTTCCTGTAACTATGAAGTCCACATAAATATATATATTTTTCCCCCCTGAGATGGTGCCTTATAAGCAAGGTGAAATTGTTTCAAATCTAATGAGGCCGAAAAACCTCAGAATAAAAGACAAACTGCTTAGAGACAATTGTATCTTTAAGCAGCAAGGTATTTATTGACAATGAGGCGGAGCAAGCAAGCCAGTTAACACAGTCAAACTTGCTCTGAATTACCAGTGCAAAACAGGCTATTTTATACATTTCAGGTACATGGTTACATCAACTTAACATGCATTATTCATAGTTAGGTGGAACTGGGGTGGAGTTTTCTAGATTCTTCTCTTGGCATCATCTTTAGGTGGTCTCTTCCTCTGACTTTATCTCTCAGGTGGTCATTCTTCATCTTTCTCTCTGTTGAACTTCTCACCTTTCTTTGTTAAGTGACCTAGATCTCTCAAGCTTGCAAAACTTTGGCTCAAACCCTTTCCTATCTAATCTAAATGCCCAGTTTATCTAATTTATGACTTAACAGTTTACTGTACAGCACTCCTAGTATTCTTCTAGGCTTTTGGTCCAGTAAGCAGAACAGGACAAGTTATCACCTAGTGCCAAGCAGAACAAGCATTGAGCAATTTCTTCTAACAGAGCGAGGTGTACCTTTTACTCAGTTAACTCTTTTAGGCCTTGGTCTGCTCTCAATAATTTACTTTCCTTTCAGGGTGGGCATGCAGCTTGGAGTTACCACCTGTATGTAATGAATTAATTAAGTAAAAACACACGGAATCGGCATTGATGCTGAGGGAGACTGGGAAAGTAAAAGCCACAAAGAGAAGAGGTCAGTAACCTCCGGAGGTTTCGCTGTTTCTGGGCAGGAGCCAAAGCCGCAGTTTCCTGTCGTGGTCAGGACCTGCCGCTGCTCCCGCCCCGGGGCGGCCCCGCATCCCCCACCCCGCAGCGCGGTGTCCCCGGCCGGGACGGGCACGGGCACGGACGGAACAGCAGAGCAGAGCAGAACCGCGGAGCGGCGTCTCGGCCTTGGGAACGGTACAGTTTGCTGTGGCTGCAAGTGCGTTTACCGCCCGTGATTCCTCCCAGGCGCGGCCCTCTCGGGCGTCTCGGGTTTTTCATCACAGGGATGCTTCCTGACCAGCGGGGCTGTGACAAGGTCCTGACATTAGAAGGACCGCGTTTTTCGGCTTGGGATTGCAAGTTTAGTTAGAGCTTACCTCTCTTTAGCGTAGTAACTGGGTTGCAAAGGCTGGTTTAAGGGCAGGCTGTGCTGGGAGGGCCCTGCCCGCGGGAGCGGCAGCAGCAGCAGCAGCAGGAGGGTTCTGGCAGCGGTGCTCCTGCCCCCAGCGGTGAAGCGAACGGCCTTAGCGATGTGCCCTCGGCTCAGTGAGGCTGGATGCCCCGGGTGTGACCCCATATTTTGGCATTCCCATGTTTCAGGAGAGATGTCAGTGTAAGCGGAGAGGGTACCCTGCAGCATCAGAACAAAAAGATTTTGCGTCAACTTACAGCTTATTTCAGTCATTCTTTCTGGGAAGACTGTTTTGTTAGCTTTAGATCAACTAGAAGATTTTTAAGTATACGGTTTCAAGGTTAAAATCAGGTGGCTGAATAGTCTAATATAATATGACGATGAGAAGAAATGCCACAAAGCTGGCTAGGGAGAACAAATGCATGTCTCACGGCTATTTGGCTTTCTGAGCCTGTTTTTTGAATATTAAACCTCCATTGAAAGGGCCATGTGGAACCATGCGTAATGTTTGTGCTTGGGGGCTTATGTCAATATGCTCTTGGCCGCATTTTAATGAGCTGGACAAGAAAGGAAACTGCCTGTTATTTTAGTGTACTGTTTTCTGATAAAAAGCGGAAGCTCTGTAGTTAACATAATTGTGACATCTCTGAATTACTTGCAGCATTATCTACTGACACATGTCAGAGTAGGCTGTGTGATGTAGTTCTGAGAATGCAAAAGTGACTGAAAAAGAACATGGACATTTTGCCATTCATGAAAAAGGAACTAACTATCTAGGGATTTTATTTCCTTACTCTGTAAGGAAACTCTAAATGAGAGTAGTCTTCTTCTGACTTCCTTTGAAGTGAGTATTTCCTTTCCAAAAGCTTTTAGCTATTCTTAAGTGCCTGGGATCAAAACTCCTGGAGAGGGAGTGCCTGGGTACTGGGATGCATCTGAAGGTTGTCTTTGTGTTACTCCTTTGAGTAACAATTCCAAAAAGTAGGAAGAAACTGAGGAACCAAATAGGTGTGTATGTCCTGGGTGAGAGGATCTAGGCTATCCCAGCAATTGACTGCTACTTCTGAGAGCAAAGAGAGAAAGTCTGGGAACTCCTATGGATGTGGAGAAGGGCTGGGAGTCTGGGTTTTAGATAGTACAATATAGGGGGACCAGGTATGAAAAATGAGAGTTCTCGGTATCAGTTCCTTTCCCTCGCGAGCAGTACATCAGGTGAGGTGTAGGGTCTGCTGCCAGTGTTCCAACCCACAGCTGAATGGCTGCACATGGCAGGTAAGGACTGTCTGGGGGGTTGGTCCATTGCAAAGAAATAGCATTCAGCCTCATTTGCAGTAGTGGGAACTAAATGCAAATACTTTCACTTCTCCCTGCTGAGTAAGTAACGTTTCAATCACTGTTCCCTGTATTTATTTTAGAAGTGTTACTGGAATTAGTAACACCTAGCTGTAGGTAAAGCCATTTTATTAAACTGAAATGAAAAGGTATACTTCAATTCATTGCTTTGTGTAACCCAGGCAGGTGGATCCAGCAGGGAAGTGCCTGCCAGAGTTCAAAAGGTGTTTGGACAATGCTCTCAGGCACATAGTTTGGTTCTTGGGGCTGAGCTGTGCAGAGCCTGGAGATGGATGTTGATGATCCTAGAGGGTCCTTCCCAGCTCAGGAGATTATATGATTCTGTGAACATACTTTCTTCCTGTAATTGCTTCTTGACTGAAGTTTCACCAGGTGGAAATTTCATGCCACGTGACAACCTGGCTGAAAAATACATATTGTGTAATACAAAGATTGACAAAAGTGAGTTTTTGTTCCTCATTCCTGTGGTGTTTCATACTTTTATGTTACTGCACAATCTTTATAAATTATCCAGATGAATAGCAGGGCATGACTGACAATGTGTTGATCTTGATGACCGAATTTGAGGTATTAGAAGGAGTCTGGATAAAAGGCAGTAGAAGAATAGAGACAGTTTTAATTTAAAAAATAAGCTTAAGTATTCTCTTTAGCATCATGTCTGATGAAATGGGGGCTGAGCTTTGTAAAATCTTTGTTGCTTTTCTAGCTATAGAGCAGATTAACATTTTCTAAATCCTAGACTGTACAATGGCATATATGTGTGGTTGTAGGGACAATAAAAGATTCTGCACTGCTATAAAGCCTTTCTTTTAAATAAATCACATGATTCTGTCTTTACTTTCCTTTTACCAAACGGTTTATTTTTAATTCTCAGTATTTCACTAAAGCTCAGGTAGCTGGAACATCTCACAGTATAAACTGATCTTTTGCTAGTTTAACATTGTTTATTCTTTAATTTCTGATATTCCTACAAGCTGGTAGTTTTGTCAGCATACTTAATATGGTCATGAATTGAACTTGTCACTCTATGTTAAAAACTGTGAAAACAAAGTTCAAGTTACATAGTTTGGATGTGTTTTTTCAAGTTTTTAAATCACATATATAATTGTAAATTATTTCCTATTACTTTTTTTTTAATCTACGTCCATATGAGGACCAGATTCCAGGCTACCTTATGACCAGAATCCAACTAAAGTATGTGAAACAGGATGGTGGGTTTGTTAATAAAGTTAGTAAAGTAAAAGAAAAAAAAATAAAAAAGGAATGCCTTAAGAGCAATTTCTTAAACAAAGAGGATGTTGTGTAGGTTTAGTAAGTCAGATAGTTCCATGACATTCCAGAACAGAAGAAGAAGGCATCTGCTTTTACTCTGGGAGTGAAAGCAGGAAGGAACTGCTTTCATTTTCAGTTCCATTCCCAGCTTTGAACGACTGTCTTCATTGAAGTAGTTAGAAGAACCGTAACAGACAAAAGATACTACTAGTTTAAATTGAACTGGACTATTTTTTAAAGAGTAACTTGGCTTTTTTTTTAATTTTAAAGCTTTTAATTCTAATGAAAAATAGAATCCATTCCTTTTTATACTATTCCATTCTTTTTCATACTACCCCTGAGGCTTAAAAGAGATATCTCTCAAGGTTGATGCTGACATTAGTAAATGTTCTTTCTGGTGTGTGTGGGGTTTTTTTTTAATTTGTTTGTTTTGTTTTTTAAACTCCTTTTGGCAACCTGGAAGAGCAGAACAAAAAAGACAAGCAGTTGGCCCTTTCACTCATGGTGTTCTGCTTGGCATCGCACTCACCTGTGCAAGCCCACCTTTGCTATCATGTGAAGGCAAAAACTGGATAGGTGATATTGAGCAATACCACCTCAGAAGTGGAATAGCTTAAAGAACTGAATAGGTGGTAGCATCATGACACGGCTGCTCCAGAATGCCCCACATGGTTTGCAGTCAGCATCAATACACTGACCCAGCAGTTCTGACATTACTGCAGTAATCTGTTCATATGAATTGCATGATGTTTCTGAATGGCTACACAGTGGAGTCTTGCACATCCCACTGCTTTCCTCTGAGTTGGGGATGATTTCAGGATACTCAAAACATGAATGCAGGCATAGATAATTCAGAATTATGTGGTGGAGACATAACTTAGAAGAAAGCTGATATATTTGAGGTTATTTTGCTTTGTATTTATAATTCAGCTTTCCCACACAGTTTAGACAGGCAAATATCTTTTATCAGTAATAAATAGAGAACTCTGGATAACTCTTGTGTAAAATTATATATTAAAAACATAATGAAATAAAAATGTTCTTTTGCAGAACAACTATAAGCAGATCTGCAGTGATGCAAGGTGAGTAAAATATAAACAAAATATCACCTTTTGTTAACATCAAAGATAGCATAGGTCATTCCAAGGTGTTCAAGCAATATTGGCTTAGCTGTTAATTTACCTTCGAATTACGTGAAATATGTATCAATGTTTTGAATTGAAATTGTTACGTTTTAAAATTGAATATTTTATATAATGTAGAGCTTTAATTTTCAGACATTGATTTCTGAAGTTAAATAAAATTAATAAATAAGTAATCTTGAAATTCAAGCTATTTCTGCTCAAAAGCTGAAGTTGGTTTTTAAATTCATAATCCTCCCAGTCTGCCGGCAAGGCAGTAGTACAGTCCAAACTTGAAGAAGTTGTGAGACAATGTTTGCCATGTTCTGTACTGGAGAGCAGCCTGCCACGCTTCTGGCAGTGCTTTGAATTAAAGCCTGCTTCTAAATACTAGTGAACAAAAACATTTCTGGTCCAGACAGAGAGAACGGATCCTGCTTGAGCAGGGCTTGGACTAGGTGATCTCAAGAGGTCCCTTCTGAGCTAAATGATTCTGTGACATCTTCATGACATCATAGGCAATACCTGACTCTTTGCTGTGCGTTAAGGACCAGAACTCCTTTAAGTTATACTGATGTTTAATATATACATTGTTCATAAATATGAGCTTGAGGTACAGTTCTTGCTATACAGAAAACAACTGTGT
Source organism: Acropternis orthonyx (assembly GCA_035583155.1). NCBI lineage: Eukaryota > Metazoa > Chordata > Aves > Passeriformes > Rhinocryptidae > Acropternis > Acropternis orthonyx. Next base: position 13,773,581 of record JAWWEU010000011.1, read on the forward strand.
GTACTCTGGAAAAGGGGGCAGTGTTGGGGATCTTTCACCCTAGGGTAGGAAGAAATGATCAATACTCAGTGTGTGTTCCGTTCTTCAGGACCTCAACCTGCCACAGCACCTGCAGTCCCCTATGGCTCCCCTCAGCACGTCCCTGGGACTTACCAAGGTAGGTTGCTTGGTTACAGACCTGCGATACGATTAGGAAATAAGCATGGGGAATATGGGGCTGTACAAGGGTGATTATCGCCAATTTACTTCTCCGCTATTAATTCTATAGATCTTCTTTTAATTTCTGTTTGGCTGGAAAGTAATTTCTTTCCTCTTTGAATATGTGCTGAGCAGTACCAAGAGTGGTAGGAGTTAAAATTGTCAGATATTCCTCTGTGATCACTGTGGGGAGTTTGCTAGGGAGGTGTTATTGATGCGAACTCTGCTAGGGAGCTTAACAGATGAAAGGAAATTAATGTATGGCAGTTTCTTACTGATGATCAAATTTTTTAATTATTGTGTTATTTCAGTATTTCACGGTATTTTTCTCATGAAATCCAGAACTGAAGAAATTGTTTTCCTCTTGCAGTTCTGCTGGTCCACATATTCTGTTCCTGTTCCATACTCTGTTGCTTACTTAGCACATGGTTATACCTTTCACTTTCTCTCACTTGCTCTTCTCTTCTATCTTATTTTCTGCTTTACATTCAAAATGCAGCACTCCTAAACAGCTGCTCTTGTTCTGCCAATGACGGTTTTCGGAAGAACCAAATCACAATGTGCAATATCTAATAATCAGGCTCAAACCATAAGTTATAGATAAAATGCAAAATGTGTGGTCTAAGTTACCATGCTGGACATAAGTTAGAGCTTGTGCATCTTGTGACAAGGCAATCTGAGGTCTGTAAGTACAGTTGGCTTCAGCAAGGAACAAGCACTCACCTCTCGTGCCATGAAGGTCATGGGACCGTTTTTACATGGAATAATTTTATGTGCATACATTTGCACATGATAGCAGATTATGTGCAAAGCCTGTGCTCAGACACAAAAGTGATTTTGCACTCCCAAAGGGTGGATTCTTCCCTGGGATGAGTAATCTGGCCACTTATGAGTTTTAAGCCACAACTGTTTACATCACCCAAGGTACTGGTGTGCTTATCAGGGCACAGCCTGATCTTTCACATGTAATGGTCCATGTATTGTAACGTAATGTGAAATTTGGTGCTGAGTTGTCACGGGCTAAAGAGAAGTTCTCCAAGTCAGTATCTAACTACTTGTACAGCTCCGCAAAAGTACTCTTTGTGCCTTCTGCATTATGCTCGCTTCTGAGTGAAATACAGAATTCCTCTGTGTATGATTGAAAGCCTGTCTACCTTTCAGGAAGGTAGAGGGGGGGAAATCTAGTTCTTGTTGTGTGACTTTCAACTGCAGCTTCAGCGACCAGGGTGGTGTTGGTGGGAGGAAGGCAGGGCTCTGAGCCCAGCGGGAACAAGGGATGGGCAGTGGCACCAAGGCAGTGCTGCCTATGCCATCTGCTGGGCTGCTCAGCACTTACACCCTGAAGTGCTTCTCTTTTCCACTCAGCACCAACAGGGGACTTACCTGGCATTCACAAGACGTGGAACTCTTTATTCCTTTCACACCTTCTCTGTGAAGGCATTGTGCATTTCCCGGGTTTTGACAGAGAATGCATTAATCAAGTGGGAAGGTGCAGGAAAACTTTTCTCTTAAAATTACTCATTTACTGACAGCTCATGAATTGACAACTTGTAAAATTACTCATGAACTTACAACTTGTAAATGCCAATGCTTTTCTTGGAATTTGAAGTATTCTGTCTTCTCTACTTAGAAATAACCTTCATTTGTTTATTTCTAATTTTTGAATTGCCTATCTTTATGTGAATGAAATTTCTGCTATATTCAAGAATGATGCACTTAGTTATTTTAGTTTGAGGTTTTGTCTGAGGCATTAGAACCTCCCAATCCAATGTAACTTGCTTCACGAATGTTGTTGTGTTTATAACTGAAATATAGAAGGTGTAAGGATCTCCATAGTTCAAAGTAGTGCATAAATTAATCTTTTGTAGATCAACGGGGTAATTCTTTTCCAACTCTAATAACCATATCTCTCCTACCATGTTAAATGTCACAGGCGCAGGGAACTATGCCTTCCAGGCACAGCCCATGGGATTCCCAGGTGGACCTGCCATTCCACCCGTCCAGAACCAGCCCATGGTGCAGGAGGGGACAATCTGGATGCCTATCCCTCCGTCTATTCCCAACTGCCCTCCAGGACTGGAATACCTCACGCAGGTATCTGCACCTTTCCTCCTTCCAGAAATCAGGTATTCACCTGGGAAGCAGCCTGCATCCATGAAAAAGCTAGTTAAAGCATCTGGCTGTGTTGCAGCTCTGTGGGTTGCTGCTTTTGTGCTGCTAAGGGAAGCCTTTTGTGATGGGATTGATGCATGTCTGAGTGTGGAGGTGCCTGTTACGGCTGCAGCCATTGTTCAAGTAAGACTCTAAAGGATGAGAAGCACAGGACTATTGTATATCCTTCCCATTTCTGAAGCTACTGTTTGTGAAATGTAACATGATTTGGCAAGGTGTATACATCAAACATCTGTAATATGGGCAACTGTAGCACATTAGAGGTGCTTAATTTTCTACATGATATTTTCTTCACACCTTCTCATAATGTTGTGAATAGAGGCGCTAGTCAGACATCACAACGTGGAGAATGCTAATAGCAAAATAAGAATTGTTTCCACATTACAGAGTATGTAAAATACAGTTTGTCTCATCACTGGCAAGATTAACACTGATGTATGGTTGCCAGTTCTGCAAATTGCTAAAAAATAAAATAAAGCAGTGGTGAGGAGAGTCTGGTTTTCCCTGAATTTCCCTCAGAGCTGAGCAATAACTGAGCTTCTGCTCTAAAATGTGTCAGATTCCTGCTTTTGTCTGCATGGAGGCTCTGGGACCTGTGACGTTAAGAGCTCTGTCAGGCTGAGTCCTGAAAGGAGCACAGGCACGTTAGCCCTTCGTGCTTGTAACTGGACTGGTTTGGGTACAGCTCCTGCCATCAGCTCCAGTGCTCTGGAACACTGTTCTGCTGAACAGGACAGCACAAGGAGGGGTGTGAACTATGAGCTACTCCCACAGCTTTACTGGTAGATGATCTGCCTCTGGACAATGTATGGGTCCATGAATTTTCATTCTGAAATGAAACAGCAATGGCTCTTAAAATGACATTTCTCTTAGTTACAACTTGTTAACTATTAATTGTTTAATTTTTGAACCATGAACAGATTGACCAGATACTAATTCATCAGCAAATTGAACTTCTTGAGAGTAAGTACAAACTATTTAAATCTAATAATCCCAAGAGTAGTAAAATTTAGACTTTTTTTGACACTATATATTTAAGGTAGATGATCACCTTTCTCCTTCCTGTTTCCATTACCTGTCTCAATTCCTGCACAATTTGTGGAGGAGAGAAAGGAGAAGCTAAGAGGGAAGAGGATTTTAAGCAGGTTCTCTATCTTAAAAGATACACAGCAATAAGACTGAATAATCTTGTAGCTAGTTATAGATAGAAGTAATAAATTTCTAATGTTATTAATTCACAATGATTTGTACTCCTCTCTTCCCTGCTTAAAGAGCTGTCCTGTTATATCCCACCTAATTCCATAGACTGGCATGTGGCTTTGATCCTGTTTACAGGCAATCCTGCTGTTTTAGCAAACTGAATGGCTTTACTTCTGTTCCCCTCATTCCATTCACTGTAACAATATCAAAGTCATGTTATCAGTGTCTTTCAAGCAGAAGAAATAAAATAGACCATACATCTCAGCTGACACCTAATGTTGCTGCATCTTCTTTCCATAAAACTTAGAAGAGTAATTTCATTTATTAGAGAAATTAATTAAAATTTCTGTCCTGGTTCTTGGTGCTTTCCATGTGTGCTGCTGTGAATCTTGACTGTGAGGCTATTTTGTTAGAACGTATTTGTGCCCTTTTCTGGCCTCACCCCCAAATTCACAAGTCTCTTTAATTGTCATCTCTTCCCTGAGAACTTTCCATGCTGTGTTGTTGATAACTGTGGTGCTTGCTCTGGCAGCAGGTGTCCATATCTGGTGGGAGGGACTGGGGACTGATGGAAATCTCCATGCTCTTTTCATGTGTCCTGGTTCATGGTGACGACTTCTCTCTGAACTTCTGCATCAGGCTTCTCTGCTTGAGGCTCCTTTCCTTTCCCTTTACCAGTAGCTGCTTCTGACAGACTTTGAGTGAGGCTTGCCTTCCCAAAGGGTAGCTCTGCAGAGTTAGCAGGGAGGGATTTCTGACCAGACACACCTCAGAAATTTAACAGTTCTTTTCCTGTTTTGCAGTTTTGACTGGCTTTGAAACAAGCAACAAATATGAGCTCAAGAACGCACTGGGGCAAAGGGTGTACTTTGCTGCAGAGGACACTGACTGCCTTACCAGGAATTGCTGTGGGCCATCACGACCCTTCACCATCCGGATTCTAGACAACCTGGGCCGTGAGGTGATAATGCTGGAGAGACCTCTCCGGTGTTCTTCTTGCTGCTGTCCCTGCTGTTTGCAGGAGGTGAGTTGCTGCCTCTCACCACCTTCCTTCACGTGGGACATGGACCTCCTGTGCAGTTTTAAAATGAGGTTGTCTTGAATCAGGAGGCGAGGTGAAAGAAGTCAGGTTTTGCCTGTAAGTTGTGGAAAGACAGATGTGTGGGATTTGTGCATGGGGTCCTTAGTCTGGGAAGAAGGAAGTGTGCTGCAACACTTGGACTTGCACTGGACATTTCTGATTATGGTAATGAAAAATCTAATTCAACAGCCTGTCAGGGAACTTGTGGCTAGTGCTGAAATCTGCATTGGAGATGGAATGTAAGAGTAAGTCATAAAATAACAGCTAGAGTTTTCAATTTACAGCTGTGAAAGCTATAGTGAAATTAAACGCATGAGATCTTGAGGTTTTTTTAATAGTAACATAATTCTGGGATGATTCAACTTTTGCAACTTTAAATTTGAGCCTACTTACAACTCTTACTGAGGGATTTGTAGTAGCTGCACCCTATAATGTCTTCACTTGCAACCTTTCTTTCTTTCACTGGGCTTTGATCTTTTTACTGTAGATGCATAGCTTCTGTGCTCCGTAGTCTGAGGAGTCTCTTACTGTTTGCTTCAAGGCAAAAGTTGCATTTGAGGTCTGAAATCTGAATACAGTCTTCTGAAAACACTTGCAGAAAACCCCATGCAGCTCAAAAGACAGATTGCTGTGGAAAAATAAGTTTTGTTTTGTTTGTGTGCTAGTGTGGGTTTTGTATCACAAGCATGTCAGAGCATGAACACTCACTTGGAGGTTTTCTCTTCCCTGTGAAGGTGGAAGTTCAGGCACCTCCAGGAACAACAGTTGGTTATGTTGTCCAGAACTGGCATGCCTATCTGCCAAAGTTCACCATTCAAGATGACAAAAGAACGGATATACTGAAAATTACTGGCCCATGCGTTGTCTGCAGCTGTTGTGAGGATGTTAATTTTGAGGTATGCAATGCTAAAAATTGTTTGCATGTATCTGTTTTCATATAGTAGTTTGATAGTTTGTGGATTGACTTCAGTTGACAGGTAATATATTAAGTAATTAGTATATAATCTTTGAATGCTGGTATAATCAACTCACTTTTCTAGATATCTAAATTACTCTAGATAAAACAGATGAAATTCCAGAAATTATGTCTTAAAGCCACTCATCCCTGATCAGTGAGAATAATTCCCTGTGGCTGCAAACAAAGCAGTTAATATTGAGGAGCAAGTCTTTGAATCTATTATGTTAGGCCCTAAAAAATTATTAATCTCAGCTGTATTGGGTATTTATTAAAATTGTTTCCTACAAGCCCTTATTTAATAATTTAATAATCATTCAATGAACTCGTAAATCAAAATAATTTAGACCTAAAATATACATTTGAATGACTGAAGAATTGCAACTTTCACTTTAAATTAGAAGTGATTAATGCACATTAAGTAGTATATGTATGCTAGTCTACCATTTAATATTTAAAATAATGTTGCAAATAGTTAACTAAAGGAAATTTAGTGTCCTTTTATTTTGGGGACTAGTCTTTCACATGACCCAGAAGACTGGACCTAACTTTAGGAAACGTAATGTTGACAAATGGCTAAGCTCTGCTTTGGAACAGAAGAATTTAGTTTGCTTAATTTTCACTTGAGCGGTATCCTGATACATGGCAGGAGCAACTAATTCGCTCTCTTGGCTAAAAGACGCCACTTGCAGCAGAGTGTGTGTGTGTGTTTTGTGGCTGTCTCCCAGCACCATTAAAGCACTGAATTTCACAGTCAAATTCAGAATTGAGTTCATGGCTGTGCTACTGAAGAATGACTTTCTGAAAGCCTGATTGCCTTGTGGTATAAACACTTGCATTCAATAACCACATCAGTTCAAATAACATAGTCTGAAGCTTTCAAATGGACCTATCCTGAAATGGGTTTGGGAATATTATGAATGACAGATTTCATGATGTTGTTTTAATTTTATATTAAACTAGGTGAAGTCTCTGGATGAGACTTGTACTGTTGGGAGGATTTCTAAGCGTTGGACTGGGTTTGTGAAAGAAGCCTTTACAGATTCAGATAAGTTTGGAATCACATTCCCAATGGACCTTGATGTGAAAATGAAAGCTGTCATGATTGGAGCTTCCTTCCTTATCGTAAGTCTGTCATTCACTAATACTTGAATAGGAACTAACTTTTTCATCTTCATGTTCAAATTGTGCTGGTAAAGGATTTCGTTCTGAGCTCTTTAAGTGGGTGACAGTTTCTGAACTTCTGTGTGTAAAACTGAGCACAAAAGGCAACACAGAATTATTTTAGATAATAAGCTTGTTCTAGACTACATGAAGTGCTAATTGAATTTAAGAAGAGCTTTGTATGTAATGGGACTGAAAAACTCCTTACAGACTCATTAGCAGAGGGAAGCAAGTTTATATGGATGGTGAAACCAGAAAAATACAGATCAACAATAGCCAAGAGACCCATCCAAAGCCAGAACAGCCTGCTGAACTGGTGGACAGCTGGGTGCTGCAGCCAGTTCATCCCGACTCTCCTTGGAAGTAGAGAAAAGCTGAGCAGGATTAAATGCTCTCAGAGGAGTAATTTCCAAACGGAGGGATTGCTGTGAAGGCTGAGCACATTGAACTTGTTAGAGCACTTCTCATCTGCACTCAGGCTCTGCTATGTCAATACTGCAGTGCAGTTCTCTTTGCTCTTTGCAAACAGTGTGCAACACACTTTTGTTTCCATTTACCTGTGCAATTCTGCACCGGTACAATTTCAAAATGTGCAATGCTTCTGTGCTGGCAGCTGCAGAGGGGGAGGAAAGGGACATGTGAAGTGCCTTGGGTTTGGGAAGGTCTCACCAGCCTCTAATAGCCCCGTGCATGAACCAGACTTTGTTTAGCTGTGTGTTCCTGTGCATCAAGTACAGCATTAGCGAGTGTGAGCAACGCAGGGCTCCAGGCACAGAAAATGGGGCCCCCACATGTAAACTAATCATTATTACAATGGACTCATAATGTTGAGGTAAGTGAAAGGGACTTCGTTAGGTTGAACAAAGCCAGGGCAGGAATCCTGAGTAAAGGAAGCATAGCTTTGGCTAGTGATAAATTAAAAGTTTCCATGTTGGTCTTTCACTATCTCTCTCTGTGGGTGTCCCATTCTGAGAGACCCAGGTGATTGGCGCAAGGCAAAAGGCACTCCCACCTTATAACCTGAGGTTTCATAGAGGGAGGTGAACACCTTGCAAAGCAGCCAGGAGATCTCTGAAATAAAAACCACATTAAGAAGTATTTGTTTTGTTTGCTTTTTTTTACCCCATAAGGACTTAATGTTTTTTGACCATGGTGGCGATGGGAACCAGCGAACAGGAGTTTGGTCATGAAATCTACAAGTTTTGTATAGAAGAAAAAAGAACGTGGATCTCCCAACTTACCAGTGAATTGCAGAGCTCCAGTAAGAATGCAAGAAATGTGCATATTATAGTTACATTTCTATAAGTGAAAAGCTTTATGGTTTTTTTGTTTTTTTTTTTTTTGGTACTCTGGTGAAGTGATTTGAAGCATTAAAATAGGAACCCTTTATCTGTACAGATCAATACTGTGATTTATAGAAATATATAACAATCTTTTTTTTCCCCAAGAAATTTTGAATTGGAAACTTACAGTGGTTATTTTAACTACTTATATTAATACTTTGATGCCTAAAAAAGAAGACTACTTCTATATTCAGTATTAATGTTAGCAGTGAACCTAATAAAGAGGTGCTTATCTCTTCTTGTGTATCCTTTGGTAGTTTTGCCTTTGTGTTCACATTCTGTGGTTTCTAAGTTCTTATCAAATATACCAAATATATATGTTCTAAACAAAATCATGCATGTGAACAGAACTGCATGAAATCACTATAGAATTGTATTAATCTGGTATATTGGATCTGGCTTCATTTTCCAGTAGCAGCCCTCCCAGTGCTGTGCTTTGCATGGTAGCTGGAAGGGTGTTGGTAACACACCAGTGTTTTGGCTACTGCTGAGCAGAGCTGGCACAGCATCAGTGCTGTCTCTCAACATTCCACCCCACACCAACAGTCTGGGAGTGGGCAGGAACTTGGGAGAGGACACAACCAGGCCAGCTGGGATATTCAATATCATGTGATGTCAGCTCAGATATAAAAGCTAAGAAAAGGAGGAGGAAGAGGGGCATTAGTTTCTTATAGTGTTTGCCTTCTGAAGCAACTGCTACATGTGCTGAAGCTGTGCTTCCCAGGAATGATGTGGCCAGACATAATTTGCTGCTGGAAAGTAGAGAATTAAAAAAAAAATTCACTTTTACTTTAGTAAAGTGCCTTATCTCAACCTATGCATCATTTTCCATCTGATTTTCTCTCCCCTGTCCAGCTGAGAAGGGACAGTAAAAGAGCAGCTTGGTGGGCAACTGGCATCCAGCCAAGGTCAACCCACCACATCTAGTGATAAGCATGTTGTCAAATATGACTCTCCTAAGTGTAACTTAATTTCCTGATTTGGGTTGTTTTGAAACTTTTATTTTCACTGACGGAAGTTTAGAGGAGATAGGAAATATAAATGTCTGCGTTTGCTTAATAATCCTTCAGTAATTGCTTTGTGCATGACTGTGTCCTGAGGCAAGGAAAAACTAGTCAGTTACTTTTCAGTTTCTCCGCTTCTCTCTCCTCCTCATTTAGTCCATGGTTTTCATGGATTATAAGTGTGTCTGTTGGTGTGAGGGTGCAGGAAAAATAAACAGAACAATTCCACTTCAAAAGCAGACACATGAGATGGCAGGTGTATTTCTTAGCATTTATAGCTTTATTTACACGTTCAGACAATGGATAAAGTTTATATTTCTTAGCCCAGCACAAAGGCATGTGCATATAACAGTCCTTGGGATCCAGCTATGGGGAGAGGACCTTGCCAATAGTTTCAACTGTATTCTAGTTCTGATAAAGATTCCTTTAGTTCAATATTTTCAATTTATTCATTGCTCCTGGGCAGTCAAAAAGCAGAGGAAAAGGCAAGTGCCATTGCTGCTATGTACCTGGACTCTGATGTTGGAAGAATTGTACAGACTTGGGACAACAGTCCAGACTGCTCTGAAAGCTTTTAAAAGTGTATATTATGCCTTTTTAAAGTTAGCTTCTGCTGCTAAATTTCCTTGTACATGGAATTGCAAGTGGTGCACTTTTGATTGATCAATGCTGTTCTTAGGGAATTAAATTATTATTTTGAAAAAAATTTGTGCTTTATTGACCAGCTGTTAATTAGATACCAGAAACTCAGCCTTGCTAAAATCAGCTAAAAGTTTGTGATTGCATGAGTAAGGAATAGAGGCTACATATATTAGAAACTGAACTAAAAGACCCAGGAGCAGTCCTGTCCTCTAGGGATTTGTATGGCTAAGTCCACCATTATCACCCCTGCAAAGGGATGACACACAGCTTCAGTTCTGCCCGTAGCTGTGAAGTCCCAGGCTCAAGTACCTTTGGTAGCTGACTTCAGCAGGGAGCAGAGGTACTCAAAGAACTATTCCATAAGCATTGTTTTGGAGATACTTGAAAATACCTATTTACTTCTGTGGCAAGTGCTGCATAGAATTTAAATTTATAGTTTGCATTAGAATGAGGCCTATGGCTGTTTGAGGAATGGGTGGAATAATATTTTGCAAGTAAGCAAAACAGGGATCCCTTTACCTTTGGTGAAAAGGATCTTGGCATGATAAATTCATCCACTGACAATAAACTGGGGAGTGTATGCAAATTTAAGTAAGGTATTAGGAGCTTGGGCTAATACAGCATAACCAGGAGACTTTATTCCTTCAAGTCATTCAAAAGTTTTTGTTCAAAAGTAGTTTTTAGGTGTTCACCATAAGTCCTGGAAGCACCATTGTCTCAACAATCTTGCATACAAAATTACAAAGAAAAATTCATGCACATCTCTGTAGAGCAGTAAGGGAAGGATGTGAGAATGCAAATGGTTAAGAATGATCAACTATTGCAACTCTTGTATCTTGAGAATTGCAGTTCTGAGCAGTAACAATTCTGTGAAGTATAATCAAAGCAAAGCTATCTGCTTACAAACAGATTTCTCAAATACAGTGAAACCCAACAATGAAGTTGTGATGTTGCCATTTAGATTTTTCGGTTTTGTGCTGCTCAAGTCTAGTGGTCAAATTACTACAGTTTATTCCTTTACCACATATTTAGCAAAATTAGTAAATAAGGTGAAGAATTAGGTAACCCAAGAGAATATGTGAATCCAGCTACGGAGTAAGAAGTAGAAGCTAAGCATCCTAGATTTACCAGAATTGTGATAAGAACAGGAAAGAAGTTCTGCAACCTCGGATCATAAAAGGACAGAGAGAAAATTGGACTAGAGAAGCTTTCCATTGGTTCAGTAACTGGATAACTCTGATACTGGTTACACAGCTCATAAAATTCTGTCCTGTGACACAGTTCACAGTCTCGTGAAGGTGAAAATATTGCATGGAAATCCTAACTAAAACTGTCAAGGAGTAACTCTTTACTTAACCAAATGGTATCTTATCACCTTTGTAATATCACTTATTTCTAGTGCTAATTTAATGGGAAAATGCTTAGTCCTTAAATTTTTTCATTTCTGAATCTGATTGTGCTAAATTCAGAATAAATAATTCTTTGAGCTGTCTTTCTTCATTTTAAGAGAACCCATAACAGCATCCATATTTAATAAATCACCAGACTAGAACTCTCCACTCTTCATCCATCAGACTATAAGCAATAGAGTGATTTACCCCCCTCTCCATAAATCCAGGTTTTGGAAAGCTTCAGAAGACTTTCAGCATGCTGCCTGTTATTCAATAGCATCTCAGTGAGATTGAGCTGTTACATAAAACCTGTACAGGGTGAGATTTGCAGATGGAGTTCTCTAGTTCTGTTAATGACCTTTCGATCTGTATCATCCCTGTAAGTTTTCCAGCTGAACAGGAGATGCAGTCACTTAATGAAAACCTAGGGTCTCTATAGCATAGAAAGACATAATTTATATTATGTTTCTCAGTAGAAAAGCATAGTTAATTCTAGTTTCCAGAAACCAAAATTTTAAGTGTAAAAAAAAAATTAGTTAATTTACTCCTTTAGGCATAAGCAAGATTGGCTTTTTGCTAATTGAAGAGAGAGAATAATCTTGCTAATTGAAAAAAGGAGCATTGTTTTAAAATACATTGTATAACATTTGGCCTTTTAAGAACATTTTAATTCATATTTGCAAAGATCATAAAAAGGTCTCCTTGAGTCTTTTTGTTGACTCAAGGGCAGGCCTTACATCCCTCATGTACCTCATGTTGGTCTTATTAACAAGAATGACCTTGACCTGAAGCTGACAGTGGGAACAGGACTGCACAACAAAAGGTGAGTCATGACAGGATAAAGCAATTGTTTTTCCTTTAGCTCTTTTACTGTAGGTACAGGGGTAACTCATTGGAAATGTGATAATAAAATCAAATCATTGTTCAAGGGGATTTATTGAAAAATAGCATGGCTTAAGTGTTCGACTACTAACGGGCATTGCATTATATGGATATTTATAATTTGTGACAGGAATACTTATGAAATTGATAAATGGTAAAGGTAAAAGCATGATGTAGGGATGAAGTTGTGGAACCAGGAAAAGGAAACAGGTACAGGTTCCATGGAGGGGAAACCACCACTGCACCACAAGATGAAGAAACTATGTCAAGCAAAATGCAGTTACGTGACTTGATCTTAAAATTACTGAGACAGGAGGTAAAAAAAGGTGTCAGAGCCCCACAGAAAATAGAAAGAGGTCAGAGGGAGAGAACAACAAAGAAAAAAGTGCAGCTCTCCCAGGGTGGGGGGAAGGAAGAGCCCAGCCAGTGGAGAATTCTATTGGGTTAGATCAGGGCTCTATATGTACTTTAATGCTATACATGCTCATATATGCTATGCTTACCTACTGAACCAGATTGCTCTAGGGCTGTAGTAGCGCCCTGCCACCATTCACAGGGAGACATCCATACATTACTGATTTTGTACTGGAGAGAATTTATTTTCTGTTCTATAGATACATTTGACCTATCCCTTAGTTTTATTTTATTTACATTTTTTATCTGATAACACTATGTTATTAAAGACAGCAGTGACGAGAAAGTATACATGAGAGCATTTCAGCATACCCAGAGGGAGAAGAGATGAAAACAGGGATATGATGACCGTGTCTCCTATTTTTCGATGGGTGGCAGTGTTAGCACAGAAATTATTTCTCACTGCTTAAAACCTGGTCCTGAGATCCACAGGCGGTTTGCTTAGATGTCATTCTGATTTTCTCAGTGGAAGAATTTCAGATTACACTATCTCCAAAGTATGTATTCCCTGCATGAGTGTAGAAAGCTAGATGCGTCTTTCCCACCCAAGCACCAAAATCCTAAGCTTCATGCAATTATGCACCACTAGGAAAATTAAAAAATGTGCAGGAAAGTATGTTAAATCCTGATTGATATAGAATACTTAGACAAAATACTGTGTAATGTCCTTAAAGTTGCATTAGACTTGGTATAATTTGGAACTGGACTATGATTTCTGACAGAATTTACTACCCAAAGCAAAAGTTATTAATATATCACACCAGGGTACATCAAAGTAAACAGGCTGATTTCATTGCAACTTTAATGTCACTGATTTATGTCTGAGGTGCATTTAGCCCCCTAGGCATGAGTTAGGCTCAGTGTGCAGGGCTGTGACACGGAGCGCCAGCACTTGGGGGCAGTAGAGGAGAGGGCGAGGGACAGGATACCTGTGCCGGGTGTGGCCTGGGAATCTGCTCCAGGCTTCCCCCCAGGTGTTGGTTGTGGTTTTCTCTCTCTCTCTTTTTTTTTTTTTTTTTCTTTTTTTTTTTTTTTTTTTTTTTTACTTTGTGTTAGATTTAAACTTACTGTTCATGCCTCAGCTGGTTTAACTTTTAGCTGACCTAGTTACTGAACCAGGGCAGCTGGTAGCATCTGAGGAAGTCAGTATTTCTCCTCTGTTGGTTACCTTTTACCAAGGAACAAACAGAAACACAGACACTGGTGGGAGACTGAGCAGCACAGAGGGGAGCCCCTGTTGGTGCTGTATGCACTCCTGGTGTCCCTGCATGATGCACAACCACCATCACTCCCTGAGGGCAAATGCATGCCAAATAAAAGGGGTGAGTGAGCTAGTGCAGTGCAGGTACTGCTGGTCTGGTTATCTTCTGGCCAAGAGCCGCCTCTTTCTTGATTCACATGCTATACAGAGAGGGAGTGACATGGAGATGTTCAGCAACAGGAAAATTCCTGTGCAGCTCTGCATCACAACTTCAACGACCATGGGCAAAGGTGTATTCCAAAGGTGAGTGTTCAGGTACTGCAACACTGCCATAGCACTGCATGCCAAGCTGGGGGTCAGCACTGGCACTGTGGTGCTGCAGTTTGCTGGCACAGGAGCAGTGGGCGGCAAACACCGCATGGAAACTCCTAAGCAAACTGGCAAGGCTGAGGTTTGTGGTGAAGACTAAAGCTATTTATAGGAAGAGAAGTAAAAACAAAAGGTAAATTGCTAATTTCAATAGCCCAGTCATACATTTTGACCCTGGAGACACTAAAGACTTTGGGGCTGCCTTGACTTCGTGGCTTACAGCACTGTTTTGCTGGTATTATGTATGACCTGCATGTCAGTGCAATAGTGTTTTGTAATTGAGGTCCTGGCTGCACATTCCTTCTCTGAAGCATAGCCCCTCTTGTGTAAGTGCACGGTTCCTCCTGAATGCTGGGATTTTTTTTGGCACAATTTCAACAACACAGCCTCCCAAGGTATCTGAACTTGCACAAGCATTGCTCTGTGCTGGTCCACTTTCTGTTTAGTTATACCCTGCTATACAAATGAGCTGTCATGTACATCATTCAGGAACTCACTCCAACAGTCTTTACATGCTGTAAGTTGTTTCTCCAGTTCTTTATGAATCTTTCACAACCCCAGCTGACATTTCAGTATTTCAGCTCAGGTTCTGTCTCACTGTGGCTCTCTCCAGCCATGTAGTATTACACAGAGCAACACTTGCCCTTGGGAATTTGAACAAAATGAATCCTAATACTGCAAGGACTGTGTATGTTTGCGAAAGATCCACAAGTTAGCACCTAAATCCTGTCTTTTACTGCTACAGCCAATCCTGCTTTTTAACCAGTATAAAATTTTTTTTAATCCCATTGAGTATGACTGTACAATGGAACCAAGGGACACTGTTTATTGTGTCAGCAAATGTCTCATTTTTCTAAGAGAGAATTTGTGTCTTCTGAAAAATATAGGTCTTTCAGCAGACAGGCTGAGCTTTCCGACACTCTGTTTATGCCCGTATTCTGTTTGTTGCCAGACTGGGACAGAAAAGCAATACAAACAAAGTTATTCAACATAGACAAGGGCTCACTGTGCCCTGTGCTTTCCAGTGGAAAAACTTTGGAAAGGCTATGAGAGGTAGTAAGCTAATATTAAAATGCAGCAAGAATTAAAGCCAGCCATTGAAATGAATAAGGTACCTCTGTGTTGTAGAACACATGGGGGAGGGAAAAAAAAGGAAAAGAGCAACTGGTTAATGTTCCAATAGTAGAGAAGAGCACAAGGCAGAGAAAGGCAAAATTTCAGTTGAATAAATCAACTGAATTTATGTGCATTGTTTGTGCTCCATTTATAGTATTCAACTTTCTAAGCAGTAAGTTTGGCTGAAGGAAATATTTGTGCAAAAGTGCATATTAAAGAAAAAGAATGAAAAATAAATGTTAAAAATGTCAGTGGTTATGTATGCTCTGAGAAAGCTACTACAATGTGGTGTCAGAGTAAAACAGCAACTAATCAACACCTCCTCTTAAGCTGCAAATATGAAACCTTTACAGTGAATTGTTTTTCCTGGGGATTTGCACTTCAATCATTATGTGGTGAAATTTGGCAAAAGCTTTCACTATCAGATAAACTCAAGCTAAATTTGCAGACAGAAGTATGCACAAGTTTTTATCTTTTCAGAAAGGTGTAATGAGGCGTAAACATCTATAAAACATGTTTGACTTCCAAATCCTTTGAGCCAAAGCTCAGCAAAGTCAAAGGCAATTAGCTACCTGGTCCAGAGGGCACCTAACACCACTGATAAATCCCTGCTCCTCAGCTCAGATCCAACCACAGCAATATTTCTATCCAGGTATAGATGATTTTTGGTTAATGTACCTTTATGATTAGGATTTGACCATTTTAAAAATGCAAATATACCTGCTGACAATGGCAAAAAAACAAGAGAAGGAGACTAAAAATACTAGGGCTTGAGATCTCAGCATAATCAAGCTGCAACCTGGAGTGACTGGATAAGAGAGTGTGATGAGTGCTTTCCTTTGAGGTGTGCTTTGATGCTGCCTAATTACAGGTGAAAATTGGAAAACTTGCAATTCCTGAAACGTCATTCCTTCCCTGAGACCATTATCATCTGCCCCAGAAAGTGCCTGAGCTATCTTCCTGCAATTCATATTGATTCAGGTGCTTTTTCTTCATCTAAGGAGGAAGAACAAGGTATATCCACCAAGGCCACAACAACTGATGCTGTCTGTTCTTTTGCTGCTGAGGTAAATCTGTATTGATAAAGCATTTGCAAATTCCTTCCTACAAACTCCCACAGCAATTCTACTAATAGCTGATGGATCTTAGCAGGTTGTCAGAATGGTATCAACAGTTTACTCTGCTGAGGACCAAAATGTTTTAATTTAATGCATGTTCTTTTTTGGCTGTAATATGAGTGTATGTAAGAGGAATGAAGTGAATGTGACATTCTGGTCAGAACACGTCAAGTGTCTCTTCTCATGTTAAAATACAAGAACTATATTATTTTCCTCCCTAAAGAAATAAAAAATGCAGCCAGGTAGAATTATGAAGATGCTTACATTAATCTAGCAATTTTGTGCTTAAGGTTTTTATATTTTCATATATGATGGAATTCTCTAAATAATGATACTTGAATTAATGATTCTATTAGATTTAGTTAGACAGTGCCCTGTTTACTGGAAATTTCTGTGACTGTGGAGCAGTAACTAAGTTCTTTCAAGACCCATCAGTTCCATCCTAACAATGGGGCAGATCACAAGTGGAAAAGATTGCTTGGGTTTAAAAGTTTACATATGCAACTCACAAAAGAGTTTTGGTGCAAGACTAAGAATTTATTTAATAAATCTAAAGTCTGTGAAAGGCTGGAAAGCATTCCCAGGAATCGTCTCCTTAAAAGTACCATTTGCTTCCTCTGTCACCCCTGAAACAGCACAGGGTTCCCTATAGCACTGCTGTGGGGCATGATCTTGGAGCAGGTGGGGAGGACCTGGTTGTTGTGCAGACGGGCTGCAGGTCCTGTTGCCAGTGACATGCTGTACCCCACTGACTTGTCATGAACAGGCATCTCAGGCACAGCATATGTGGAGAAACAAAGCATATTTGCTAGTACCTGTTTTCTGAATCTTTGCTTACTGCCAAATATTTTCCAGTGGGTTAGGGGGAGACCGTGTCACAGAGAGATGCTGTTCTTTGCTCTCCTCCACCTCTCATCCAAATTAGGTGTTTTATGAATGTTTAATCACCCATGTGTCAAAGCCTTTCTCTGCCCAGTCATGCTCTCTGGTTATGGAACCCCAAAATGATGGGAATCACAGACTGAAGTTTGTGTGGAGTTAGAAGTGGATGGACAAATTCAGAATCAAGCCTTCTCCATAATGAGAGACTGATAAATCACGACTGTCTTCCTCTGCAATGCAAAGAGGGAAAAAAGCAAAGGGATGACCTAATTTAGTCATTGAGATGAATGGTGTGACAAAAAAGTGTTCCTAAAAATGCACATAAAATGTAAATCCTTTTTTCCTGTGAGTGCCTGGGCAGCAGTGGACTTCTGTGACTCACTTAAGAGAAATTCCATGGGAAAAAGGTTAGGCTTTCTCAGGGATGAAAAGAACAAGAGTAAATGATATAAACGGTGATTGTAAAGAAAATCCCTGCCTAACATCCCCTGTCTGCACTATATGAAAAGCAAACCAGACCGTAAAGTTTTAATTGCTGCAGTAGATTCCCTGTCTTTGAGAGGTGAAGAGCACAGACTCCCACAAACAGCGCTCGGCTTTGAAAGCCAGCCTGGGAGCGCTGATCCTTTACAGCAGAGAAAAGACGAGCATCTCATCAGAGGCACTTGGCATGCCGACTGAAAACCATGGACATTTAACCAGCAGCTTTTTCCTCATTCCAATTGGTTGTTGGTCTGATGTGGAATAACCTACAGTGGAGTCACAGCCAAAACATCTTCCTGAACTGGCTGCAGGGAGAAGCAGTCAGAGTGGAAAGAGTGTGTGGATGGCCTACGTGCCGTTCAGTTCCAATGTGCAGCATTTGTTTATGGAAGCTTATATTCAGCTACACCATCAGCTGTCTCAAATAAAGTCCTAGAACACAGGCGGAACAAAAGGCTAAAATTAGGTTTGAGAATTAGAAAACTGTTTATAATAGTTCAACAGAACAAATGCATTTGATATACAGCAATCTGGGCTACTTATGAGCAGCAGAAGGAAGATAAAAAGAGCAGAATTACATGGCCTGCTCTTACTAAAACAACAAGAATATTCATTCTCTCTGATACTGATTGGCAAAAAGACACTTGAAATATCAAGAACAGAAGGAGGCTGCTGCTGAGATTTTGCAGAAGTCTGGCTTTAGTGGTGTATGAGTTTTCTTGAATTCCTCTGATTTAAAGAGAAATTTTTTCTGCCTTTATATAGTCTTTGTTTTGCTTTGGAAATCATGTCATAGTTCTCTCTCTGGCTTTGGTAGCTATTTTGAGCTTGTTCCAATTTAAAGATTATATTTTGTTTTGGGAGCAAGTGGTTTCTATTCTTTAGACTGGAAAGCTGGGGAGGTTATCACTGTTACCTCTTGGGGAGTGAACCTTAAAACTGGGTAACAGGAATAGCCTGTGGCAATAATAATACCTTGCAACAGCTTTATATGGTGATTTGAGGAGTCCTGCTGGCTCAGTAAATATTTAACAGCCGTCTCAATATCATCCTTCAGATTGCTAGCTCCCTACTAGCACAGGTGGTGCTCAGTAGGCTTTTGCAGGCTGTCACCACAATGCTGTGCACAATGTGTCTGATGCTCCTCCATAGTCAAGCAATACCATATTTACTAAACTGATAGCAATAATAAAATCAAAGCAATAATAATCTACTAGGATTACTTCATATTCCTGCTGAGAAAATATGTTTACTAAATACTTTTTATCTTGGAAAAAGTTCCAAAGATATTTATAATAGAGATGTGTTATTTAGGAAGGCAGGATTGAAAACTAAAAAAACAATTGCCTTGCCTTGGGATGAGAAGCCAGTAACATTTGTAGTAGTCCCTAGTTTCTTGCATACAATACAATTTCAAAATTACTTTCATGGATGCTATTTGGAGAACTGGAAACAATGGCTTTTACATTATCTAGTAACTTGAAATCTTCCAGATGGCACTAACCTACAGGGGCCTGGTCCAACAACTGCCTCCATCTGCATTCAGTGCAGCTACAAACACTCCAACTAGAGTATAAAAGTACATGCAAAGTGATCCACAGTACTGGGATCTGATTCTTGCTTCTCATGAACCAACAACTTCAAAAGGATCTTGATATAAAATGAAGGCCATGTGGAAACGCTGTGCTTATGGCTGAATGCATTCACCCAAGGGCTGGAAAAGGGTGCTGATGATTCTGAGCACTGTTCCAGGCTGGAGCAGACTGGTGGACTTAAGAGACAGTTGAGTCATCTCAGGCAGAGCTGGCAGAACAAATAATTATACACAAAAAGAAAGGCAACATAGCTGTCCCTGTCATGAAACACAGAGGATGAAATACACACGGACCTGTAGAGCTTTTATACTAAGACTGGGCTAATATGGTTCTGGATACATTGCATGAGCATATTTCAGCAAAAACAAAATGAGGAAGAAGAAGAAGCATCCTGAAAATGAGGATACATTAAAGGGAAATATGACAATGACTGGTGTAAAAGTTATTTTTTTAATTACAATTTGTAGGAAATATCCCTGGTTAGAAACAATTTTGTAGCTTTACACAAATATTTATGTAGGTTTTCCAAGCAGAGTAACAAGAGTAGTATTACTGATACAAGGAAAGGGGACTTGTGTCCACCCCTTTTCTTTGCTATGACAATAGAATGACTTTTACTTGGCTATTTAGTATGAGTGTCCTGGAGATGTGTGCTCTGTGCCTACCAAGTTTCCCTCCTCCTTTAGGTACCCTGGAATAGAGGCTGCCTGCACAGTTTATCTAAGGATACTATTAGCTTGAGTATTCTAATTTTCATTCTTCTAAACCCTGCAAAAGTGATTTTGGCTACAGGAAAATACACTACACATATCCTTTTGATGGAGTGAAAAATGACTGAGGAAGAGGAAAAAGCTGAAGGAGACAGGGAACCAGGCTCGCCAGCGTGTGATACTCAGTCTACGTGCCATTTTGGCCATTTTGTTAATTCTGTTTGGGATTCTATAAACAGCCACTCAGACAGTGCTGGGGCACTGCAGGGCTACCTGTGACTCCTGCTGTTTATCCATCACAGTGTTTCTCCCCACCCTGGAGGAGGTTGCTGCCCTCTTCCTATATTTAAAGTAAGTTTGTTTAGTTTAAATAGGAAGGAATTTCATTCCATCACATTCCCTAATGTAGAATCAATCTGTATGTTGCCTTGAACAGTACAGGCTTCAGATTATCTGGAAGTGAAGCAGCCAGATCACTTCTGAGACTACCCTTCCTAAAGCCCAGACTTCAGGAGCAAGATGTACTGCCAATGTCAGGTTTTGCCAACCTTGACAAGTCATCAGAATTGTTTTAGTTAGAGACTTCGTCTTCCTGAGCATCCAAGCTAAAGAAGCACAAATTGCAGTCTTTGAGAAATTATTTCAAAGATTCAAAGTAGCCATCCTCCTGGCTTGTGTTGAGTGATGTGCTAAAAAGTAATTAAATTTCAAAATCTTTTGAAAAGAGTCCTCTTGAGGATCTGGTGGAAGTTCTCAATTTATTCCAGTCATTCCACGAACAGCAGACAGGTGAGTTGTCTTGAATGCAGAGTGGATAACATTCATCAAAACTATGCTGCTGTTCAAAGTTTGCCTCCTCTGTGCCCCTTTCCATGTAAGCTGAGAACAGTCAAGCTCCCCGCCTTAAAAAAAGGCATGTGTGCTTTTGCTCACTGCCCTGAAAAACACAGTTGAGAGGAGGTATCCAGACGGGATCTATTTCCCTTTCAACAGTACACAGCCTGTAATCTAAAACTATGTATACACACAGTGAAAGATGGGAGAAGAAGATTAGGAAAAAAACTCTCAAAGGTGTAAAGCTCCTAAATGTTCCTAAGTTTGAAAGCACATTCTGCTATTCATTCAGTCATGAGATTTTCTTGCTTGCTTGATTATGCCAAGGAGGCTACTCACAACCTCAGCTTTTCTGGTAACTGTATTTAACTGTTCATTTAAATATCCTATTTTTACTTTCCATGCCTTGTTTTTATTGGCCACCACCTTTTTTCCCCTGTAAAAGGGTTTTTTTTGTCAAGAGGCAAAACAGTTAGGTATTGCAAAGCCATATAATATTTTGACCAAGGACTAAATTAGGAAAAACCTGTGGTTCTTAGCTTTTCCTCACCTTTCCTGTGGCTGCTCTTTTACACACTGCCTGCTGAAAAGTAGGAGCTGAAAGGCTCTGTGCAAGGGGACTTTGCAGCAGCAAAATAATAGTTTGTCCATCTCCTTTCTTTCTGTCTTGAATCCAGTGCTCCAGAAATGCTGTTAGAAGTTGTTTGGGGGCCATCTGGGATTCCTCATTTAGATCATACAGGAAGTATGAAATAAGACTGATTTAATGGCAATTTTGTTATAAATCAAACAAAATTACTAAAAAGACCTACCTGTCAAAATTAGGTTTTGTCAGACAGCAGTTTCTATTTACCTTATACAAGTCAGCTGGAGAGAATGAGATCATTGTGGATAGACAGAACAGACACAAAAGTCCCAGTGCAGGGGCAGGAAAAGAAACTTCAACCAAAACCATTCCAGTAACAGAGAATATGAAATCTGATGTCTTCCCGTAGGGGAATACTTGTGGGACATGCTTTGCTCCAGCAGTTTTCCCAAATTGCCACTCTAGAGTTCTCCCCTAGGCTTCTGAAATCACAAAAAAAAAAAAAAAAAAAAAGTAGGCTTTAAGGCCATTATTGTAAAACACATACTGACCTCCCCTCCTCTGTCCGTGACACACTCCAGCCTGTTCAATATCACAGGCAAGTTCAGAGGAACACTTTTACATTACAATGGTTTGTTGACAGACACAAAACTTCAATTGACTCCCAGCTTCAGAAAATTTCTTAACGGCATTTTTCCGCTATTAATCCCACAGTAAATGTTTATTTTTCTTTTTGCCAGTTTTCTTGAATGTCAATTCCTTTTCTATTTTATTCTCTTCTGCATCCCAAACTAACAAAAGCAACACTTTAAGTTAGTCATTATGATTAATTGTGCATTTCAACACCTCTCATTTGAGGCTCTGGGAAACATTTTATAGTTTATTGGTGATGGGAGTGAAATCTTTACAAGATCCATGGTGATCAGCAGGGCTTACCCTGCAGGATTTAATTCTCAGGTTTTTTTGCCTATATGAATCACATAAAAATGAATGCAGTGAAAGTGAAAAACAGGGATCAGATCTTTGTGTCCACCAGAAGCAGTGACGGAGGTCTAATGCATCTGGTTTAAGGCCAGATCAGCAGGATTTATTCCCTTATGATGCTCACTGACTTCTGTAGCACAGGATAGGCCTTTGAGGCTGGAGAAATCATGTCATAGTGCCAAAGGATGGACCACAAACAGAAATTTAGTATGGCTTTTCATGAGCATTCATGTCTTGCTGCTCCCATCTCAGGAAAGGAATGTAACTTTCCTTGTAATTTCAAAGCCACTCATTCAAACTTTTTGAGTAATTATGGGATGACAGCCGATTATACCCTGTAAATGCTTGCTAACACTATTAATCTTTTGCTCATATTGGCCATTTATAGCTATAATTATAAATGAGTGAATAGAATGGAGTAATTTCTGATTGGGTGTTTTGGGAAAGAAAATATGACTATAGCCCAAGGGGATCACTCAGTGCTCAATAGCAAAAGGTGCTGAGCATCCATTGAAATCACGGGGGGGCTCAGCATCTCTGAGGAGCACTCAGCACATCCTGGCAGTGGGCTGGATCACACCCATAATAACAAGACCAGGGCAGCAACTCAAAGAAATGTTCTTATTGAACTTGAGGATAAATTAAAGGGAGAAAACCAAAGAGGAACTATTTTCAGACAGCGAGACTAGAATTTCAGTAACATTTAGCCTGATTCTTTGGAAATAAATTGTCTGTGGAAGATTTCTTATTAGGGCTGAAGTACTTAAGGGGCCCTTATTACAGGCTCGCATACACATCCTAAGTCAAGCAATATGATGCACATTTTAATGGCATATTATTGCCAGATGGACTTTCACATTCATATTGATTTAAAAAAAAATAAATTATTTCTAGTTTGATTCTAGTGTTTCATTGACTTGTGGTCAAATTCAAACAACCTCAGGCATCTAAGCAAAATATATCTGAAGAAGGTTTCTTCCTGTAATTGGAAGGGGATATTTAATTTTTTTATTACTTTAGAATATCAATTTCTATTACTTTTGTTCTATAATAGCAAATATCTATTTTCAGCTGCCCCTGACTCATGTAAAATACTGATATTTATAATTCAAAACTAGCATTTTCTTTTTAGAAATTACACAAGTTAAATAATTTAACTGGAAAAATAGGTATGACTTGTTAACTCAAAGTGTTTTACTAATCTGCTTTCAAAGATGAACTCATAATTAATTTGATTAATAAATTAGATCAATGATATATAACCAAAAAAAGTCAAAACTTTTTATTCAACTATGTAGTTTGTATCCACTTGAGCCAGAAAGTGAAATCACAAGGCTATGAAACTATTGCTGTAACACAAAGAGAGGACAAACTTTATGAAACAAAAAAGGTATTTCAGAGGAAAAGCTAGAATAGGAGAGGAGTGAATTTGTTCTTTGTAACAAATAACTAATGACTGTTGCTATTGAAAATACGTGGGGAATATCTGACTTTTGCCCAGACAAAACTTTATTATCTTTTAGAAAACTCTTTATAATCTTCATCGAGGTAAGGGACTTGGAATTCTTGCATGGAGATTTTATTTAATTCTTGGACTACTGCTGCTTGGATATTGTTGAAAATTTCTTCTGTCACGTGGTTTTCCGCAGACCAATCTTTTTATTTTTGTTTTGTTTTAATTACAGTATAATGAACAATGTCAGTGTTGTAAGATTAGGGAAGGAAGTTCATGTGACCAGCACTTCTCCATTTTAGCATTTGAGGAAAAGATATTCTAGGGAATCTCTAGAATATAAAAATAGCCTTAGAGGCCTAGATACAAGATGAGGTGTGTTCAATGACAGGCAAAGCACAGCAGGAGCACAGACTGTGTTTTATAAAGACAGTGAAGAGTAGTTAAAAGACGTGAAAAAGGTCTCATAAGACGTTTCTGTGATTTAGAAGGCAGCTTCCTGCAACAGGATCTCTCCCTTTGATTGCAGTGGTGGGCTGGTAATGCAATGAACTGTCTCTGTTTCCATTCCATGTGGCACCAACTATATGCATTTTGAAATATAAAATTGGTGGTGGTTTGGGGAAGATGGAAGTTGCCAACCTCATGATGATTTCCTACAGACAATTAGGAAAGAGACCTACAGATAGGCAGATACAAACAGGGAATTACTGAGACCATAAAAGAACTCTCTGCATATCTGAGAAAGAGGCACTGAAGGAATCAAGATTACAAACAATTCAGGAAGCTGTGGTTTTTTGCAGAGGTCCTGTAGAATTTTCCTCAGATACCTGCTAGCTGAATCATAGATACTATTGCTGATCTGTTGAAAATGCACAGTGTCTGAAAAAAACCCCAAACATTGGCAACTAATTATGAGGTTTGAAAATCACTTTTGGAAGTGAGGACTCCTTGCAGTTCCTCCTGTTCTTGTTTTCCTCACTACTGCTGTAGTTTTAGGACAAGAAAACTCCTGGGCTCCCACGTTCAGAGCCCCACAACTAAAACTCTTTCCCTCCCTCCATGCCTAATTAATCAAACTGATTAATTTCTTATGAAGAGATGGCCTTGTTGCAGAGAAAAAGGAAAAAGACTTTATAAAGGAGAAAGAACAAATAGTGACAATAGCAAGAATGTGAGCCTGTTTCTTGGGATGCCTGTAGGAATTGTTTCTGGAGTTAACCTCACTAGTGTAACAGGCATACTTGCATGTTACATTACACACTGCCTATGGTATTCTTTCAAATTATTTTGGTTTGAGGGTAAGTACCTGCTTAGCAGTTCAGAGATTTAAATGTTGAGTATGCTGTAACAATGATAAAGTATTGAAGCAGCTTTCAACAGCATCAGGAGAGCTGAAGACCCTGCTAACTACCAGCTGCCAGTTCAGGCCTCGAATTCAGTATTTGTAGACCAAAGTAGCATTTCTAACCCGAGTGTCTGTGAAGGCAGGGCGAGACAGAGCCCTTGGGCACTGCACAGCTGGTGGAGCTCAGTTCTGGAGTTTCACAACCATTTTCCTTTCCATCAGCCAAAGTCCAAGTGAAGCCTCTGAGGGGAGGGAGATGTCTTGACCACATCTGTCACTTTGAAAGCAGTGTTTTGGGTAGCTTTCAGCTCTGTTTTCTCTCTGGAGACAAAGCCTGCATTTTCTAAGAACAGCCGAAAATGAAACTAGCCTTCAAGAGACCAAGGAAAATGACAAGAAAATACATAAGCTTCTGTTCCAAGTCTGGACTTGCACTTACAGGTATGAGCTGTGTTTATATCATAGTTCTCTCAACCCATTTTCCTCATTCATTAGAAATCTGTCTTTTCCAGTGATTTCCTTTCCTTTCATTGTTGCATATTTACGGAGTTCTTTCACCAATTCTTTTCATTCTTCTCTGCTACTGTTTACATGTACATTTTGATAACAAAATGCATCATAGAATTTCTCTTAGTTGCTCCCTCCTCTTTATGCCTGTTGGTTTCCACCTAACAGTGCTGTTTCAGGATCTGTGTATTTTCTCTGGGGAAACTACCTGCTTATGGCAGAGGTGAGTAGCTGGACTGATATCCCAGAGCGCTGTGTATGTACGTGACAGTCAGCTGCTGATTTTACTCTCAGTTCTCAGGGCCAAAGCTTCATCTGCTTCCCTCCCACCCATGGGAGCCATGACATCATCTCTGTGGTATTCTGAAATGTTACCCAACATTCCTGTATTTTTTCTCTGAGACTTTATTGAAGAAATTGGTCACGTCTTTCATGGCTGATGGTATTAAGTGTGTTCTACATGTCTTTTGTGATTTAATACCTTCTCAATTTTTTAAAATTTTTTCAGCTTTGTAATTCCACTTTCTTTATATATCTCAGTACAAGTGTTATCATTAAGCTGTTCTGGATCTGAGGTGAGGTTTGAGCTGTTGAGAACCTCTTTTGAAATGCTTCTTTAAACTGTTTTCTACCTTAAAAGTGTAGCTGTGATATATTAACTATTTTTTCCATCTTCATTTTTCACAAGTCAAATTTCTTGAACTTGTTTAAAAAAACCCAAACTAACTTAAGATAGATGTGTTTGCAGTATCATCCCAGTCACAGCACCACTCATTTCCAGCTAATGTGGTCTATGTACCTATCCTGTGAGAGTTGAGCAGCAGCAGTGGTGCTTGTTCTTTGAGGAGTGAGCACAAGTAGCTCATGGACATGTGCATAAATGTGGTCATATTGTCTTCATTCAAAAGATATTTGTTCTCTGGTGAATCTCTGCGTGCCTGGCAGAGGTGACAGGAGAAAGTACATCATGAGAATTGGAGGATCATTTTTGTTTCTCCATAGTTTGCAGCTGCACCACCATCAATTGCATGATTACGTTTTCAGTTCCCAACTGTTGCTTTCATGGGCATGTGTTGTAGGAGCTCCTTCAGATCAAGGACACAGTCTTTTTCTTTGGTTTGTTCTCCCTCCCTGCCTGACGTGTGTGCTGCCTGATCTAGCAAGAATGCACTCTCCCAATTAACTGTAAAGGTATCTGGGTGCATAATGCAGGCTCTGATCACTGCCTCGGGTTCCAAATAAAAACACATAGTTCATACAGCTGCAGTAGCCCAGGTCAAGTTTCCCCTTCTTTCCCCCTTTTTCTTTCCTTTGTGGCTCCAAGAAACCACATCTGTTAAGCCCATAGACACATTTAGGATGAAAAATGAGGTGACTAATTTGACGATTATATAGGTGGATTTCAAATATGGGACTCTTGCTTTCACCACTAATTTTTGTTTTGGATTATGTCTTTGGTCTTCAAATAATATTTCCGAGGTGTAAATCCACACCAATTCCAATAGGTTGACATCTGCCTTTTTAATTTTACATGATTTTAAAACATTTATGGTATTTTTTGAACATACTTTGTATCACAGTAAGAAAAAGAGAGGAGGTGGGCCAGTACACCTCCTTTACCAACACCGTGCTTGCCTTTAGTGATTTTTCTGGGCATTTCTTTAGTGTTAGAAGTATAATAGTTTTGTGTGTTAAGCTGAATGCTGAGGTGATAGACAGGTTTGTCTGTCACAAGCAGAGCAAATGGGCAGTGCGGTCCTGATGCCACCAGGGCACACAGGCGTCGCATTGTTTCTATTGGATCGTGGAATACCGGCTTCAGGTGCTCACAATCTCCCGAAAAAATTCAA
This sequence comes from Acropternis orthonyx, assembly GCA_035583155.1. Taxonomy (NCBI): domain Eukaryota; kingdom Metazoa; phylum Chordata; class Aves; order Passeriformes; family Rhinocryptidae; genus Acropternis; species Acropternis orthonyx. The sequence continues at coordinate 13,801,063 of JAWWEU010000011.1, forward strand.
ATTTTGAGAAAGGGGTTTATAGTAATGTAACAGCCAATGAAAGCACTGAGCAATTGTCCTGAGGGGCAGGAGAGTGCAATTGCCCGCACGGCCCCGCACCCGACGGTGCTGGCAGCGATGCGGGGACACCGCGCGGGCGGTGCCGGCTCCCCCCGCGGCAGCGGCAGCCCCCGCACTCCGCTCCGCTCCATCGCTGCGGGCCCGCACCTCCGGCGGCGGGGCCGAGGCGGGGCTTGGCCGCTCGCCCCTCCCCGGCGGCGGCAGCGGCGGCCGCACCGGGTGCCGCCAGCGGCTCCTGTTGCACCGCCGCTGCCCTCGCTGCCCCGGCCCTCCCACCGCCGTATAAAGCCCGGGGCGGGCGGCAGCGCCTGTCGCTCCTGCCCGCTGCGGAGGAGGAGGAGCAGCAGCAGCGGGAGCGGATACCCCGCCGCGGCGGCCTCCAGGCTCCGCTTTTCCCTCTGATTCTCCACGCCCTCCCCTTTCCCCCCCTGCTGCCGGGGGCTGCTGGCGCCGGCAGGCCGGCGGGTGCGGAGGGGGAAGATGGCGTGGAGCGGCGCCCGGTCACTGCGGCTCCTCCTGCCGGTGCTGGTGCTTGCCCTGGCGCTGCGGGCGGCGGCGGAGCGGCGCCCCGGCCCCGCAGGTGAGCGGCGCGGTGCGGTGCGGGGGCTGGGATGCGATGGCGGTGTGTGCGGGAGGTGGGGATGCGCTGCGGCTTCGTGACTCCCGGCTCGGTAACATCTGCCAGGAAGGGAGAGCCCTCCCGCCTCGGCGGAGTCTGGGACCCGCCGCTTTCCCGGGTTATTTGTTTATGTTTCCCTCCGGGGTAACGCGGCGCTCCGGGCGGCGAAGCGGCTCGGCTGTGCGGGAAGGGGCCGCGGCGCCCGCCGGGGCAGCGCTCCCCAGGTTGCTGTCGAGAGGAACCTCTTGGCTTGAAAGTGCCTTAACCCGCCCAGGGGGGTCATAGATGCATAATCCCCCTTGGGGGGGGGGGGGGGGGGAGGCAAGAAAAGAAAACGGGTTCTTTAAAGGGAACTGAGTCTCCTAGACTTTCGCCCTGCCCGCCCCCGCCCTTTTTCTTCCCTCTCCCTGAGACAAGGTGTTGATGAACATGTTTTTCCAGGGCTAGGGAAAGCAGTAGCGTCAGTCGCCGCTTTTCTGAGCTGTAGCAACCGCTGATGAAGTTTCCTACTTCGTGCAAAAGTCAGCGGGAGACTCGCCCCATTGCCCCTTCCCGCCCCGCAGTGTCTGCCTTGCCTTTAACTTGTGTTCTCTAGTAGCTTTAACTTCAAGGAATCGGGAAGTAGAAATAAATTTTATCTTCAGCATGTAAAACAAAGGAATGTATACAGGAAATTCCTTCAGCGAGAGGTGTTCAAGCACATGTATGTCCAAAGATATGCCAAAACATATTTTTTTCTCTAATACGTTTTAAGAGTATTTCTGATTTCTGTTCTAGGCATACAAAGGTATTTCATCCTGCTAGATTATTACCACATGAAATCCAAAATAGTTTCATTTCTTGGCTTGTTTACTCAAGAGTGTAATCAAGTTATTTTTAATATCCAGCTTAATTTTCTAGTGTGGTTAAGGAGGCTTCTTTATTTGAGAAGCAAGTTTTGTCAGCAAGTTCTAACCTTGAAATGAAAACTGCTGACTTGTTTGATAACTAACGTAAAAAGTTAAAACAGTTAAAAAAAGTTGAAGAATACCAGTCTCCAGTCAATGAACTTCTCATTTACAGTTTTCTTGGTACTTTGCTACTTCTGGTCATTCAGAGGATTTCTCTGAAGGATGTCGCGTGGTCACTGTCTGTCAGGGGGGTGTGAGTGTTACCATTCAACCTTTGCTGCCCCTTGGAGCTGCACTCTATGGGGACAGTGTGGAGCAAAAAGTTGAGCTCCTATACCTGGTTTGAGGGCAGTGATTGCAAGTCGAGCTTCTTTGGAAATCTGTTATTGCGAACTGCTGCATTTTCACAAACATTTCTATTCAAATAATGCTTTTTTTACCTATGGGCTTGAAATGTGGTATCTCAGGCTGATATAAAGTAATAGCTGGCATGGTAAGGATTTTTCTTTAATCCTGCTGCTGTTGAAATCTGCAAAAAGCTGAGTGCCTAGTCCAGACAGCACTGTATGATTCAGCAACCCAGAAATAGACTGCTATGTCTGTATCAGTGGTAAAAATGATGCTACACAAGTTACAATGCAGGAAAGCACTGATAGGTTTATATGTAGGTGTTCACACAGAAGACTTTAGTTCTTTTTGGTTTAAACAGGAGTAGCCTGAATTGTATAAATCTCTGCTGAGCTGAAACCACTCCATCAATAGTTTCTTGACCCCAGACACTGCCTGCTGTGTTATGTGGTTTTATTCCAGTGTTAACTCCTAAATGTTTTCCTCGAGTCTATGCTGTATAGCTTGAAGAGGGGCAGACCTTGTGGTGCCTAGTTCTAGAAATCTGTTTTCCAGTTTCTAATCTCTTGATACTTTACACAGTTTGGTGGAAAACAGCAGGCAAAGACACAATTTTCGTATCAGTTTTTAACACAGTCCATCGATGTTGCTTACTTGAGACAAAAGCTCTAAGAAGAGCATCTGAAACCGACTGCCAAGCTGCATCTTTATTTCTTAATAAGACTTCGTAAAGTAATGGCAAGAGAGCAGCCTGTTGCACAGCAGTGGTTACAGTGAGCAGTCAGTGCAGCCTTGTGGCAGTGTTTGCAGAAATCCCTCCTGCGCTCCTTCCTTGGCTGCAGATTTATGTTTCAGGCAGTTGCAGAGAAGTGCACTGTTGAGCTCTGAAACACTGGCTCCTGTGTAGTGAAGATGCAAAGTTTCTGTGTTAAAACATCAGCATTGAAATATTTCCATTGCACCGCGCCTGCTGCTTGCACGTTGCTTATCGTGACACACAGGAAGGCAGTGGAAATGACATTTGTCGTTGCCTGAGAGGTGCAGACACTGCTCTTGGCAACAGACACAAATGATGTGCTCACCTAAAATGTTTTATCAATCAGCTGTTTGCTGGGAAATGAGTTTGCTGCCTTTGAGTCTCTTCTCCAGAATGGCTGTGGAGACTTGGCTGGGGCATGGCCATGCTGAGGCATCGGGGCCCGGCTTGTAGTGGTGGCAAACGTTTTGGCAAAGGCTTTGAGGTGGGCCCCATGGTATTTGTGTGTGCTCGTGAAGTGGGAGGGGTGGGCTGGGGAGAAGAGGGCTCCAGCAGCGTGGGTGGCTTTCCAGAGCAGCCTGGCCAGAGGTGGGGCAGCACAGCTGGCTGTGGGACTGCTCGGAGCCAGCGGGCTTTCCTCCACCTCAGCCTCCGTCTGCTGCTGGTCACAAATGCTTCAAGCAGCAGTAATTGCTGACTGGTCTAGCTCTGTAGGGTCTCACTTGGAGGTAACAGCATGTACTGTTGCCGTTTCTGTTGACTTGTTTGGGCTCAGCCAGAATAGTCTTTGAGTGATAGCGATCCATAGGCCTTGCCTGTGGTGCCCAAACAAGAGAATTTTGCCATTCAACCATCGTGAATACTTGTCAGAAGTACTGACAGACTCAGCCTGCTTAGTGGAGGAGAAGTCCTGAATTCAGCACTCTATGCCTGCCTCTGTCTCTCTACCCAATTTTCAGTCTCTTGTTTCTTTAATGGTGCTACTTCTGTCCCCTCTTGTCATCAGAGTACCTAAAACTGCTGCATAAACCTGTGTTGTGGAAAAACCTCCTCTAATCTCTTGGGAGTTCGTACCCTTTTTGTGGGGACCATGTGAAAAAGCTGTCACCTGCCCCTTAGAGGTGAAGGGTAAAAACAGGGAGTGACAAACCCAAAACCGACCCTGCAGGAGACAGCACTTGGGTTACCTGTCAGGTGTGAGGCACCATTGGGGCATTTAACATCAGCGTGTGCCACTGCAGATGGGAAGTATCTACTTGCATAGGTACCTTTAACCTCCAGTTTTGAAATAAATAGTGAATGACAAATGTAACAGTGTATAGTGAGGGGTGTGGGTGTTTGGAAATAAGTCAAAAGTAAGAAAACATGGCTGTGGAGGTGCAAAACAACAAAGCTGTTCTTTCATCATGTATTTTTCCTGTGAAAATACTCATCCTTGAAGACACCCAAAGTTTGCAGTCTGAGTTCTGTGTAGCACTTTGTTTAGAGGCTGCACAATGCACAGGTATCTGTGTCAAAAGGAAAAACAAAAGTTGTAGACATTTTTGGTCAGGCATTCCTTTCTGTAGGTAATAGAGGGAATAATGAGGCTGTGGAAGTAGACCACAAGGTTGGATTTGACATTGCATCTCTCTGTGATATACAATGGGGTTACTGCAATTTGACTGTAAAATGCATTTCTAATTAAAGCAAGAAAAAGTAAGACAGTTGTGACTTTTATCATCAGCATTAGATGCTGTAAACTGCATTATAAAGCTACAGTGGAATGACCACCATGTTTATCTGAGCCAGGGGTGTTTTGTGTGAAATGTGTTCCTGTCAAGGATCTAAAACTAATACTATTTCTCAAGGTTTTCTTTATGTTGGTGGCATATTCTGGAGAGTCATGATTTATGTACAAGTTCTTGGCTTTTTCCCCTCACTGCTGCTTACTTAAGCAAAAGTGACTCAGTCACTTCTTAGGGAAGTGTTTAGTTTGTCTGTTGAATTAACACTGTTGTGTTGTGTAATCTAAAGCAGTATCTTTCCATTTGCGTAGAGCTGCCAGTCTGAATTACAAATTACTTGACATGCTGCTCAAGTGAATTTCCTTGTCATGGAGAGTAAGTATGGTTGCAGTAAGAGCATTTTTGTTTTCATTTATAATGTTAGGTTTTTTAATATTTTTTTAGGGACCAGTTGCCATCAAGTTTGAAAGTGAAGAATGTTTTTGATCCCTCTTAGTTTTAAACATGACCAAAGTTATCTCAAGCACACAGCACAACTTGACCAAACAGAAAATACGCAATCCTGCTACTGATGTGTGGGAGTATTATAGCTCTAGAGAATAAACAACACTTAATTACCAAGGAATACAAGCTTGCAAGTACAGCCTGACACCACAAGTGGCTTTAGGATTAATCAAATTGCTTCTGGAGTATTTCCTTAAGGTGAATTCTGTTTTAAAAATATGGGTGGTACTGGTAATGAGGAGACAAAATGTGTAAAGTCATTGTTTCATCCCAGATACCTATTTTCCAGGAGCTAGAATTCATTTGCAATTTGTAGTAAAAGGGAAAACAAACAAATGAAAAACAAACAGATTACAAGTCTACTAAAGAAACAAAGTTAATCTTTTATTTTATCATCACAGTAGTCTGACTTCATGTTTTAAGTGTGTGTGCATGCCTCCCTGCCTGCATACTTTTTTTGATATAATATTTTAACATTGGTTCCAAATGAACACTAAGACTGCAGAAACTTAGGTACCTACTAATGATTTAAAGATTTAGATTATTGAGAAAATATACAATTGACATATTTGAATATTTCATCCTGTTTCTGCATGAACCAAAATTGAAGATACTCTGTATTACTGTATAATTTCTTTTAAGACATTGTTGTTTTTGTAATGGAGCATGAAGTAATTACAGACCAATTTCCTTAATAGTTTAAAGCTAAACATTAGAACTCTTCTTTGGCTTAAAACATTATTTTCAAATTTATAGGATAGTTCTGAACAAACTGCCTCTGTTTTAGTGTTTTGCTCACCAGCTCTTCTGGTCTGCCTTTTGAAAATATTTGAGGGTTCTTTCTTGGACAAGTTACCAATCTATTGATCCATTGTGGATTTTATTAAAAAAATAGTTATTGAGGGGGACAAAAAAAAGGTTTGTGGGGAATCCTTTTTGATGGTAGTACTGATTTTTGCAAAGAAAGAGCATGTATGTTTTTAAAGCTTCAGTATTTGTTATTAATGCTAACAAACTCTAAGGAAAAGAAACAAGACAAAAGGAAAGTTAAACATAAATAGATCTGTCATTAAAGTACCACTCCTCTGAGAGTGAATTCTGTACCTGTAGGTCTAAGAAGTAGACCTGTATGAGCCTATTGTTGAAATCAGCTGTGCAGGAACTAATCAGTATCTGATAGAATTGGTTTTGTAATTTTTTTTTTTTTGCCTTTTTTTAAGTAAAAACAGATTGCTTAGTTTTGTAGTTCACATGAAACTTTAATAAAGTGTTTCCTTAGACTGTCTTTGTAAGCAGTTTGCTAATTCTGTTTTCCTTCACTGTAAAACAGTTGTACATGTGTTGGATCAGAACCAGGCCCACAGCCTTACAAACTGAAGTTGTTGGGTCAAGTGTATGATGTTAAAAGCATCTTTAAATATGCATCATACATGACACGTCCTGTTCTTTTGTGTCAGAGGTAGATGGAAGGTTTTGGTGCTATTTCATGATTTGATGGACTGAGATGTTCTAAACAGGGCGCTGACCTATATCCCACAAGTGTGGAGTTTAAGTTGCTTGTTTACACAGAAAAGCGAACTTTGAAAAGTATGGGATGTCTGTTCTTTCCAGGGTGGTGTGGCCTGTGTTTATCTGTTGAGAATTTTAGATGTCCAGTATTTGGACACAGGGCCAGATGTGAAGCTGTAGGGCAGCTTTTTCAAATGAACTGACTAATCCCGGTGGTAGCATCTGCTTACAACATGAACCACAGCATGGGCATGAAGGACAGCTGTGTGTCTTCAGGATGGCTCCAGTTCCAGCTTAAATTTCTCTCTTTAAGTAAAGACTAGTCTAAGGAGAAACCATTAGTGCAAGTCTGAACTGCTGAGTTTCATTGATGGATTGATCAAAAAATAGACTTCAACAACACCTGGTGCTGTGTGTGACCGCTTCTGTTTAAACAGCTGGATTTGCTAAACAACAGCTTAAGAAGAAGCATGCTTCTCTCTAGATACATATTTATGAGAGAGACAGAGAGGGCAAGGCTACAAAAAGGCAGAAGTTGAGTAAACTTTCTCACTTAGCCAGCTGATGCTAATTGTGTCCTACTCTCAGCTGCACAGCCCCGATGACAGTTTATAAGCAGGGCCATCCAACGGTGCATTCAAGCAAGACACAGCCTGTGCCATGGCTCCATCCATTCCCACTCTCAAGATTTTTGTGGTTTGATTGCTATCTGGGCACCAATAAACAGCTGTAACCTGATCTGTTCCCCATTTGTCAGGAAGTTAGGCAGTTCTGTCATGCATGGCAATGATGTAATTTACAAACAGTTGATTTTAATTTTTTTCTCATCTGGGAACTAAGGAACTCATCTTATCTTTGCTTTACTACAGAATAACTGACTCAGTAAATAGTCTCATCCAAGTCCTCTGAAGCTGACGGAAAAATACTTCACTGCTGCTTGTATTTGGCTTTGTTCAGCTATCAAAACAAGGAAATCTTGCATTAGAGTGAGTGCAGGCCTGAGCACTGGCCAGCGCTGCACCCAGGACTGATGTGTGTGATTGATGAGTGCACATACAGTTCTTAATGAGCTCTTGTTGACTGTATATTCAGTACTACTAAATTTAACAAAAATAAGTTAAGAGCTGAGACATAATCAACTTTCAAATGTTTCCTGAAATCAGTTGTTGGGAGTAACAGCTAATCTTTGAAACTGTGTGTAGGTATGTATGTGCATATATAGACAAATAGAGTTAGAGCCTGTGGGTTATGAGTTTTTATTTAATTGTTTTAGAACTAGCCATGTTCAACTTTTGATCATTTTAATGTAGGCATTTTAGATGCTGTATCAGTGCAGCATCAGAAACGATGTGATAATAGGCAGCAGTAAGCAGCTGCTCAGCAGGCTTACTGTTGGAGCCAGTTTGCGTGGGAGAGGGAAATGCATGTTCACACCCCTGCGTGCTGTGAATTAAAGCACAAGGGAACTTCAGTTTATAGAAAAGAAAAGAAAAAGTTTGTGTTCTGGCCAGAGGCTGTGCTTCCAAGTGCTAATCTAATATAGATTCTATACTAAGCGAAAATTCAGAGCAGATCTTGCTTGGTGTAAGCACAGGTTTCTGCTAACCAAGCTCCTTTAAATGTATGAGGAGTGGGAGAACGCTGTATCAGGGCTCATGCACTGTGGCTGAGGAAGTTTCAGCAGTACTAGCTATTTGAAAGTAACTGAAACTAGGAAATGACATTTCTATATATTTCCCTCCTTAGCTCCTGAAAGCTTCCTGCCTTTACTGGTTCTACTCCCTGGCTTGGAACAGTGTTGGCAACTTTGATACCAATAGCTGTTGCTCGGTAACTTCAGCAAGGTTTGTAAATAACCTGGAGGAGCACAGGAGGGATTATTACAGATGGCCCATGCATCGAGTGATCCTGGTAACCATTAAGGCCAGTTCTGGTCATAAACTGTTTGCAACAGGTTCAAGGTAGAAGTCTGGGGTTTTTTTTGTCCCCCCCCGACCCCCATGCTTGAACAAATTTAAGGAGCAGTGGTAGCAGAGGTGGTACCTGTGTACCTATAATAGTTCTGCAGTAACTTTATACCATCAAATTAAAGACTTCTACAAATCTGTTAATAGCTACCAATGAAGAATCTCCTAAGTTTTGGCAATTACATAAATAATGTTTGTGCTGCTCTCTCTATTTTGCAGTAAGACATGTATGTATTGAAGTGCAGTGATTAAAGGGAGGTTTGTGATACAGAGGAAGACAGACCAAACTTTCAGAAGAGGTCTGTACAGGAAGGTCTTGCTTCTTCAAAATCTGGCCTTTCAGAAGTATTTGATGCATTGGTTCTTGCCCATCTTTCACAAGTTTTTCAAGCATATTTTGCCTCCCATCCAGGGGTATTTTTTAGCATCAATCCAACCATGCTATTGAATTGCAGAGAATCTGGTCTTGCAATATGATCATGCTTATGTTAATGGGACTTTGAAATGAGTCTGCCCTTCTGGAAAGCACTACAATATGGGATGGATGGAGGAATGCAGCAGTGTCCCGTGCAGGGAGGAAGTTGACTGTATTATATAAAGACCAGATTAAAAAAACTTCAGGATTTCCAAATATGAAGTAGCATTGTTTATGCCCCAGTCATCTTTCCCCCTCCTGTGGTGTAAGGCACATTTATTTCCTGAGAAAAGAAAATGACCATGTTTGCTATTTCAGCACATTGTTGCATTTCCAAAGAATCCCAGGGAGAAAACAAACAGCTGTTGGATGGTTCTGTCTTTTCTCTCGTTATGCCAAAAGCTTTATTGACCAGAAATTCTTCCGTTGGCTTACTACTTTCTTTGACTGTATGTACGTCACAATAAGCTCACACTGGATAGATGTACATGTTTAAAGCTTGTGTCTTTCTTGTTGTGTACTTAAGATCTTGGTTTGCTGCTGGATTATATTAACCAAGTATATGTCTGTAGGTGTAATTTATAATCTTGGTTACATTGTATATGATGGGTTTCTTCTGTCTCCAGCTGTTTGACATCTTTTTATGGTATGTGGATTTTCAAAGGTTTTATTTGACACAGAATCTTAAGTTTAGGCAATAATCCTGTTTACAGGGGGAAAATTGTATTTATTTTTGAGTAATACTGCCTTTGTGAGTGATAAGTGGAAGATGGTGTTGTGCTAAAAGATTTGGATTTCAAAAGTGCTCTTTGATATTTTAGTTGTCCTGATAGTTTGGATTTTGAACGTGCAGTCTGAGTCCATATAAATAGGGAAGTTGCTGTGGGCACCGTTGATGACTCTCTAGCCATTTACAGAGCTCCAGCTTGTCTTGAAAACTTATGGAGGAGTTGTTTTTTGTGATCTGGAAGTGTGACAAGTGGAATCCAGACTGAAAACACTTTTTCAGTTGTGTTGAGCTTTAGTGCATTTCTCCAGTGATAGGGAAGTATGCTCGTATGGGGTGTAAAGGCAAGCTAAATCCAGTATTTGGGTTACTTGGAGTTTGTTTTTTTCTTGTTTTGTTTGTTTGGTTTTATGGGAAACTATATCTTGTTGGTTTCCCACATCTCCAGAGATGCAAGAGACACAGTAAGCAGAATTACATAGCTTAATCAATAGGCTTGGATGCATCCATGTGCTTCTTCCAGGTATCTATCTCATCCATCTTCTCTTTCAGGCACCTGCCCACTGTATGCTTTAATACTACCTGACCTTTCTTTGCCAGCGTATGTGCAATTTTTTCTCTTTAAATCCATGGAGGTATTCCTAATATTCCTCTGTTTTCCAAGCTATTTCTATGATCTCCAGCAACTTGTTTATTAGCTTGCTGGAAAGTTTTGGTGATTTTTTTTTAATTTTACACAAGTTTTCACATTTAATGGGAAGATTGATACACAATCATTACTCTGTTGAGCAGCTCTCCATGGGCTGTAATGTGCAAACGGGAAAGTAGATTGTTTTATGTAGGCATTAGGACATGGATAAAAAAATGTATAACAAGTGCAAAACATCATTTGTTACCATTATAAGACACTAGTTTTTATGATACAGATAGATTTTAATGTCATAATGTAGTACCATGCACAGATGTCCTTTGATCTTCCAACTTGCTTCTATTCCAGAGAAGTCCATGGTACTTCAATCCAAGGACTAAATGTCGGCTTCCGTGTGGCTGTGAGCAATATCCTCAGTTTTGGCTGCTCTGAAGCTACTATAGTAGTGTCCACAGCCCCTGGTAGAAATTATGTAGTAATCTCTGTCAGTGTTCATTCAAGATAAATAAGAACCATGTGGGTGTGTGGGGAATGACTGCAGTTCTTTGCATGCTTCTTTGCCAGGATACAAGGAGAAAAGTCACTGCTGCATAAAACAGTCCTGCCCTGGCAATTCCTGACTGAGACCTTGCCAGGCAAGTCACTGAAGACAAAGGCTCTGTTTATTGTTCTTATTTCTGGAAATAAATATTTATGATGCTGTCAGGTCCCTGAAGATGTCTCACTCTTCCACTCATTTTTTTGTGCTATTTTGATAAACCTTCATTGGATTTCCTAATGTGCTGCATGTGTTCTGTATGCAGTGTTGTCTTTCACAACTTGTGTGCTTAAAGGGTTTCCAAATTTGCATTAAAAAAATGAATTCTGTTTGTTACTGGATATACTTTCCTTGGCCAAACCCGTGCTCTCTCAGGCTTGTTTTCAAAATAGAACAGCTGTTTTTGTGGGTGTAACTATTGGAAATCTGCCTGAGAAAATTGCATTCTAGTAACTTAAGTACCCTCATACCTGGCATGGAGCTCCTGGGAGGTTTTTTTTCATGCCTTCCTGTTGAACTTCAGTATAGGGTTTGCATTTCCTTTTTACATAAACTGACTTTACTTGTGGAAATAAATGCCAAGCTTGGTAATCCCCTCCAGTGACTGCCAAGATGCCTCGGGCAGGCTATGCTGGGGGAGCCCAGCCCTGCCAGGCAGCTTTACCCTCTGTGGCATCCCAATGGGAAGGAATGCGAGTGGGAGGGAACACCTGCTGTGTTCTTGTGTTCATATATGTTTGCACTTTGAGGATGCTGTTACTGTTGGAAGGTATTACTGAGAGTGTGTATTCATCCCCTTGTGTGTAGGGGATAGTCAGACTTAAAGTGTAGAGCTCCAACCTCTGTGTAAGACCACAAAGCAGAGCTCCCTTGATGGAGGGTAGGGGTTTGTGCAAAGTGGATGGTGAAGCAGGAACACTGACTAGCTGCAGCTAGAATTCCTTGTGGGTTTTTCGTGCTCTCACTTGGGAGTGCTGGACCACAGTGGTAGCTTGGGGTCTGTGTAATTGCAGACATCTTTCCACCGTGGCACAGCTGGAGCCCTGGAGCTGGTGCAGCAATGCTGCTGGGGCTGCTGAGCTGGTCACTCAAACTCTTAGTGCAGGAGGGCTCTGGTGCAGCCCTGAGCTCTGCACTGACAGGGCTTGTCATGGGGCCAAACCTGCTCCACACACCAGGGACACTGTGGGTGTCTGCAGCTGAAATAGGTGTAGCTGAGCACATCCTGAAATGGAAACAGCACTTGGATAAACTGACTCTTGGGAGTGTTGTACTTGCACATTGACAGTCTTGTGAGATCATGAAAGTCACTTTGGGTTTATGTTGCTAAACGCAAATGGGCCAAGTGTTCTAAGAGGTTGTTTGATCTACATGTGGTGAGCAAGGAACAGATGTTTTCAAAGTAAAGGAATTAAAAGGTTAAAAAGAAATTAGCAGAAGTATTTAGTGATCGGAAGCATGCCAGTGAAACTGCAAGTTGTGACATCTAAATAAAGTCACAGCAGCCTATAGGAATTAGATTAATCTTTTTTATTAGCTAGAAAAGAATGGTTCTGCTTTCCTCATTTGGTTAATAATATGCTCTATAATGTGCCAAGGCCACTATCATTTAATGCACTTTGTGTTGTCTCTCCATACACACTATATATAGAATAAAAGCATGTTTCTCTGCTCTTTGGTCAGACACATCTTATTTAAAAAAAACCCCACACAAAATAAACTCAAACAAACAAAAAAACCACCACAAAACAACAAAGCCTAAGTAATCTATAAAGAATCTCTAATTCTCAAGGAACTTTAAATCCTATAATTACCCTTCTGCTGGACTTAAAAATTATTTAAGTACCACATGCATCTAAAAGTCAGTGTTGCAACAAAGATACGAAAATAAAGTCTTTTAAACCTTTTCATCTGTAATTTAAAAAAACTGACCATAGGGGCTTAAAAAGAAAACTTTTCCAACGTGAATAATAACTTTAAATATGGCTTTCTTTTTTTCTGTGACTGTTTGCAAACCTGACTTAGGCAGCCTACTCAGATTGCTTCTTTGGCTGCCAGTGCACTACATGTTCTTTTGCTGTTTCATGTCAATATAAACTGCATTATTTGTCTGTTCAGCTGTATTCATTTTGTATAGCTCAGGTTGAAATCCTTTATGATTTGGCACATTATTCTCTTTCCTCCTGTTCCACAAAAGTCAAGTAACATACCAGGCTTCATAGTGAATCTTGAAATGCATGAATAATGTGTATTCCATTAAGAGAGAGTAACGATATCCCATAAAGAACAGTAGATTATTTTTTGCTTGCCAAACTGTACTTGTAGGTTACTTTAATCCTTTTTTTTGACTTAGTGAGTATGAGGGGAACTCATGCAGCCCACATTTTGTCATTTGCATCATGCTGTCAAGTACAGATTTTTGAAATCCTTGCTGCTAGCATTCCTCAGGAAGGTGTAGGTGTGAAATATGCCTACTCCAAACCAAATTCCATAGTTCTAGTCTGTGCTTGACTGGTCACCTAAGCAATTTTCAATAATGGATTCTCTTGGCTTGGTGATGCAGTCTGGTATGATCAGATTTTTCCAGTTCCCTGTAATTTGAAAATGTAATGCTTGAACAAAAAAAAAGTCATAATTGAATCTGTTCCATAGAAGAAAACCCTATCCTCTGTCTTCAATTCTGTTTTAGTCATAATCTAAGATACCACGTTCTTTATTCATTCTGTAGTGACTTCTGTAGAATTACTTTGAATCCCATGACCTTTAGAATTAATGATTTTGAAGGTATTGAACCGTAATTGCTGTTTGTGTCTCTCTGTGAGTCAGTGTGTCTGAAGACCTTGCATTGGAATCCTCTGTGAAGGTACTCCTGTCCTTTTGAGATGTACTTGTGGGATTTTCTTCAGATTCTTGCCTACAAAAGTCGGCTAGCACAGAAAGGGAAAAAGATAGAGCAATTCATCTTCCAAATCTGTCTTTCCAAAATTTTATGTTTAAGTTGATTGAAGCATTTGAAGTGTTTCCAGTTTCTTCTTTGCTGTGTGTTGTATTGCAGGACTGTCAGTCTGGTTCAGTAGAGTGAGCAGTTGAAATCATCACTAGGACTGTTGAGGAAAAGGATTGTGTGACCGCTGTGGCTATTTCAGACAGACTTGAATTTCATGTTTCTGTACAATGTCCTCTGACAGGTATTTTTGCTTGACTGAGCAGAGGTACACTTGAAGTACCCTGGTACTTGTCTGCAGAGCATCCCATGAGTAACTTGCAAGGTGCATTTCTTCTACAAAGTGGGAAGCGAATCATCTCGTGTGTTAGTTTTGCTGGTGTCACATAGAACAAAATGGCAAACTGTGAATCATTTGAATACGTTCAGGATGTCTTGGGTGTCTAAGGGTTGCTGAGCCTGTTGTGGACAAGGCTGAAGGGTTAATAGGAATGTTTTCCACAGAAGCTACTTCTAGTACATGTTAATGGACTGGTGAAGATAAATCCAGAGGATGTTTTTTGGGAAAGTGGAGCAGCAACAGGCACTGTGTCTTGGAGTGTTCATTATAAGTGATTAATTTTATTTGCTTGTAAGGATTGATTTCATGGGCTCTGCTAAGAAGCAGCTGTTGCTTGAACTTGGACTGAATTGGGGAACTGCAGTGTACTCTGGCATCCCGGCTGGTCTGATTAAATACTTCATTTTGGATAGGGATCCTGTCTTTTTCATAGCTTGGAATTACGTAGTTCGATTATGCAGCATATTTCATGGGATTTTAAATATTGTTCAGTACTTTAATTGGGAAGCTGTTTAGTGGGATTTTGTGACCCTATTCTAACTGTGTTAAAAGCTCTGGAATATGAAGAGGAAATTGGTTGCACGGTCATTTTCCTGCATGCAGTAAGAGGGCAAAATAAGCACTGCTGTAATGTATGTAGGCTCTGAATAAAAAACCAACCAAGCAAACCCCTTGCCCTTTTGTCTCTGCCCAAGGACTTAAAAGCACTAAATGCGTTCTCTTGGGGGGCTGATTTCCATGGCTGGTTTTTTTTGTCTTGTTTTTATGAAGAGTATGAACCACTGGCTTTCAGGGCAGTTACTGTGGCTGGGTGAATTCTTCTGGCACCATTCAGTCCTGTGATAAGAAGTCATAGGATTAGCTCAGACTGAAAATTAGTAAGTTAGTTTTGTTTTGAAGATTCCTTCCTGTCCAGTAGTGTCATACTGGCTTTGTTTTTGTCTTGAACTACTACTTTTATAGAGTAGATAGGTTTATTTGCTTCCTCTCCCTGAGGATAATTTTGAACACATTACAGTGTATTTGCCTCCTCTCTTTGAAATAGATACAATCAAGTCATAAATCCCCTTGATCCAGTACTGTTCAGTGGATTTTTTTGTTATAAACTGTGCCCTGAAAACATATTAATACATGTTCCTTTTTTTTGTCCCCCAGATAAACTACTAGTCTTTACTGTAGCAACTAAAGAAACCGATGGCTTTCACCGTTTCATGCGAACTGCAAAGCACTTCAACTACACAGTAGAGGTATTGCATGTTTCATGCCGAATAATCTGCTGTAAAACAGAACCAGTAAAGAGTAACTGACCTTGCCTCAGCTTCGTTATGTGCTGGAACAAAGTTAAACAATTGCAGAGCTTGGGGGCAGGAAGGGTGCTTGCTGCTCTCCCTGTTGCTTACCTGCTGGTCCCCCTCTGAACCATGATGGGAGGGAGGGACTTCCACTGCCTTAGTAGCTGCTTTACAGACTTGTAGCTCTTGTGATCAGCATTTTCAGTCACTCACAGTCTCTGTGGTGATTCTCTGAGAGGACAATGCATTTCTATGATTCTTGCCAGCCTTTTCTGCCTTCCTCCATCCCTCCATGTGTCACATTCTTAGGCTGGCCTCTGCATGACCTTGGGAAAAGGGAGGGCACTAACTTTTAAACTTTCACCACAAATTGGTTCTGCCAAGAGAAAATCCAGGAATTCAGATGGCATTATGAAATTTTTCAGCTTACTTACCACAATGCCTGCACTATAAATAGGAAATTATTCAGGTCTCTGAAATTTGACTTGCACCACTGAATTTGGAGGACTGAGAGAACTTTTCCAAATCTGATAAAGCTGTACTAAAGCACCTGGGAAGCCTGAGCTCTGGATACATCTGTTAGCTTTACAGATTGGTCCAAAACATCATGCAATGTAGTTCTTCCAGGCTTTATACATTCCAAAAATATTATGTTCAAAATCCATAGAGAGTTATATTTTTCTTTTTTTGACATGTAATCTGCTATAGTGCTCGGCTATGGAGCAGTCTTTTGCTTAGCCAATGTTTAGAGTGAGCTGTGTATTGAGGAACCTGTCCTTCTCTTTTTGTACAAAGAGTGAAGCTTGCAATTTGAATTAGTTATATCCTGATTCATCAAAGTCTCTTGAGCTTCCTGTTCCTAAAGTGATCATATTGAATTTTAAAGGTCTCATTCAGAATGTTTTTCTAATAGAGATTTTGGTACAGTTCTTGGCTTTTTTCTTTTTTCTTTCTGCAGGAGACACATTAGAATAAATGACAGTAGCAGGCACTTGGTCGATTCTTATTTGGTTAAGAAATGTCTCTCTCATGTTTTTGCAGTGATGTCATTGTGCTGAATCCTACTTCAGACATGGAAAACTTAGGATGTCTGACTTGCTATGCTTTAGTGTGTTACTTCTGCTTTAGCATCTGTTTTCAATAAGGGTCTGCTTTAAAAAAGCCTCCTGATTTTGGGTACTAGCAAAAAATGCCTTTTTTTTTTTTTCTTATTCCAGGTTCTTGGAAAAGGTGAAGAGTGGAAAGGTGGTGAGCTGCCTAACTCTATTGGTGGAGGGCAGAAAGTTCGACTGCTGAAAGAAGGCATAGAAAGCTATGCTGATCAAGAGGACTTGGTTGTATTGTTTGTTGAATGGTGAGCAAACCTGGCTTCTCTTTTTATTTCAGTCTAGGTAGGCATTCAAAAATACGATATGCTGTGACATCCTGAAAGTTGCATGCTGCTTTGCCTCCCTGTTTTGTTTGAGAGTTTGCTTCTATTTTTCTTCATTCATAAAAACAGTAGATTGCTTTTGGAGCAATCATTACATTTTTAACAGATTTACAGATGTAAGAGTTATTCATAGTTTTGCTGCCTCAAGGGAGTAAAAAAATGTTACTGGGAGCTGACAGGCTTTTAGGCAAGTGTTTGTCCTCTCCTTGTTCGGCTGTGGTGAGAGCAGGATGTGGCTGCAGGCTGGGAGTGTGGATGGGAGGGGAAGCAAAAGCAGCTCCAGAAATAAAGTGGCCAGTAGGGACCAGAGATATAATCTTGTTCCATGAAGTTATTGTAATATGGAGGAAGCTGGAAAATGGGCCCCTGAGGAAAGCATTTAACAGGAGACCTTCTTTTACATGTTAGAGAGCTGAGACGAGACTTGGTGCCAGATGTACCCCATTGCGGGTGCTGTCGGTGTGATGGAATGATGGAGAGACAGTACTGCTGTCTGCAGGTGCCAGATTACAGCTCATAGCACAGCTATGCTTGAACATCCTCCCTGGAGGCCAGATACGTTTCTCCCTGTCACAGAAGACATGGAGCTCAAACATGTTCAAATTGCACTTTTTCCATTGCTTCCCTTTGCTTTTTCTTCTCCTCCTCCTCTTATTTTGCTCCTGTGACAACAGCATGATCAGAGTAGCTAAGAATCCAGCTTACAGCAGCACTTCCACACTAAAGTTAACCTGAGCAGCGTCAGGTTATCTCTGCAAGGAAGGCAAGGGACCAAGTCTTGAATCAGGGACAAGAAGCTCCAGTTGCGGACAGGCAGGCTTGGAGAGGTAGCTTGAGTGCAAGCTTGGAGAGGTGCATGCCTGGGTTCACACTGCTGGTACTGAGTCATGCTGGAATGTCTGCCCCAGAATTGTCTTTCAACTTTTAATCTGTTTTATTTCTTTATTTATTAAAATTTGACAGCAGAAGCATTTTAGGGACATTTTTTCAAGGTAGAGTTTTGGCATGGTTTGTACAGGAGACATCATCACAAGACAGAAAGTGGTTGGACAGTGATATTTTATGGAAAGTTAATTTGTTGTTTTGCTGCAGTTAATACTTCAGCAAAGTTAGAGTAGCCTATTAAACTGGTAGCAAGTTCAAAGATGTTACTCAGTTTTCTGTTCTAATTTTACCTCTCGTGATGAGTTAAAGATAGACCAAGAAAGCCAAAAATATAAATCATCTTCAGCAGTTTATAAGTAAGCATTATAAGGGAAGCTTACTATGCTGAATATTTTCTTTGTATGCTTTGACTGTAAAAGTAACATAGTTTAGAGGTAGATAATTAGTTTTTTGAATTTTTTTTTCTTCTTGACTTGATCAATTTTGCATTTGCGAAGTGGAAAAAGGATCTTTCTGATAGTAAATGTATTACATGTTTGTTCATAGTGTTGTTCTACTAATCATATAGTAACAGAAACTTCTAAAGATTAATTTGGAAGATTTTTTTTTCTTTACTAAAGCTCAGATGAATCAAGCATTTCCCAGATATTTTTAACCTATACTGAATTTCTTTGTTTTCAAATTTATTATCCTGATTGATGATTTTCTTCCTATATGGTAAAATATGCAAATCTGTTAACTGATTACTATCAGGGTGTAGCTCAAATTCTTCTGCATCATAATTTATTCTCTTGAGGGGCAGACTTGTCTGCTGGCATGGATGAGAGAGTACACAGCACCCATGTGTGTCGAAGTGCAGAGGCCATAATCTTTCTTGCCATGAAAAATTACAGAGTTAATGTCTCCTGAGTTCTTGAGGTTCATAATCCTGAGGATGTATTTCTTTAAAGCTGATGAAACTGATTCCAGATAGGAGAAAAACATAGTTTGCTGACTCTAGCATTATATTTTAATTCTAATGAGCTTTTTCATTTCCACAAGTCCTGGTTTGCAATTTAAGAGTTGGTCAATGTAGCAGTAAGTCTGGAAAAGACAAATGTCATGAACTTCCTTTCTTCTTCAAGTGTTTCCTATTATATTCATTGTGAAGCATTTGGAATATTAATCTTGGGGGTGGGGAAAGGAAATGTCTGGTTTGCCTACTGTAACTGGGTAAATAACTTCTAGGGAACTGTTTACTGAACAAACTTAGTTTCTTGGGTTTTGTTTTTGTTTTGGTTGTGGTGGGTTTTTTTGTTTGTTTTTTTTTGTTTTGTTTTTTTTTGTTTTTTTAGCAGTTTGTTAAATGGCTGAATTCTGGAAATAGTTTGAGTTTCTTCTGTGGACAGCTCATGTCTAGATGTAGATAGCAAAATGCCTACAGATGGAACACTATTTAAATGAAGCATCTTTTTGCTGAAGCCAACTACTGGTTTGTTTTGGACCATTTCAGATTGAACTGGATAATGGCCAGTATAGACTGGATAAATTGGATGATGCTGTGACTGTTCATCCAGAACTTCCACAGCCTTCTCTGTTTCATGAAAGAGTTTTGAAGCCTCTCAGTTTGTTGTTTGTTTTTTTGTTGGTTTTTTGCTGTTTTTTTTTTTTAACATTTGTCAGAAACTTAGGGATAATTATATTTTCTACATGTCACAAAATGTTTAAGCCATTTAACAAACTGCTCAAAAAAATGATCCTGTTTGGGATACAGTGTAAATGACAAAATAGCTGTGTGTCTGCACAGTGCAGTTAAGTAAGATGAGATACAAGACCTGAACTGCTAGTCACTAGTAGGCCCTCTCTCATTTATATTTTGAGATCTGAACCTGCAGCTCCAAGAGTAACAAGTTCTCATTGTTCTAAAAGTTGTGGATGCAAAAATTGCATGGTCAGTTTTAGGGGACCCGAGTCACTGTTGCTGTTTCCTGTGTTGCTGGGTGCATAGTCAGGATGTTTTGCTGCTGCAAAAGAGGAGGAGGGATGGGTGGATTCCAGTCCCAAACAATTGCCATCTGGGAGCTTCAGGAAATGGGATTGGGTTGTGGAAACTTTCTGCCTTTTTTTTTTTTCCCTCCCTCTTTTTTTCTTTTTTTCTTTTCTCCTTTTCTACTTAATCAGAAGGATTTATGAAGAATAAATAAAAGAATATCTGAGCTTTTCCTGCTTTCCAAGGAAGTCTGCTTTTTCCTGGATATATCCATACTCTGTGTTCCCTGTCAAATTGTGAAGTCCTGTTCAAAGTAAGCCATGTGCATCACCTTTAATAACAGTGTAAATTGTCGAGGATAGTCCTGGGACCTCTTTTGTGATGGTCTTAGCGGTGCAGACCTGAGACAAATCCTCCCTTACAGTAGGAGTTGAGTGCTGGATAGATGGAATGTGATAGGTAAACAGGTAAACAAGGCAAACAATGTGCTTATAGCTTTTCATTTGACTCCAGAAGTTTCCCAGTTGCCTGGAGAGAAAAGTGGGAGCCTCATAAAGCAGTGAATGGGAACACTGGCAGCAAGGGGCAGAGGGCTGGTGGAGGTCCTGCCCAGAAAGAGGTGTGGTGGCAGTAAGTCACCTCTTGATAAAGCACAGGGCCTTGAACATTAATGGAAAATGTGGGTTCATGCTGGATTAATACTCCTGCATAATATCCATTGCAGTTCAGCAGCTCAGTACTGTGCTTTGGATTATAAACTGTGCTGTATTAAGTAGCATATCCCTTTCTCAAACAGAGCCTGTGGCTGGCCCAGCATGTTGCTCAACTTTGGCTTTCTTTTACAGAATGACAGCGCTTGGAATCAATGTTCCAGGGCTGTTTGGTTCCTTCCTGCAGCTGTAAGTCATAGCAGCAGCAGCACTAACCTGATCAAAGAGGAGAAACACTGCCTGCCATAAGCTATTAAGTTGAAGCCTCAGACAAATCTCTTTTGTCTGCCCTCAACTTGTCTCCTGTTTCTTGCATGTTCTACAGGCTCATTCTGGCATTCAATCAGGCTACAGAAATTGAATGGAAAAGGGAGTGAAGTATATTCCTGTATATTTGGGCAGAAACAGGAATTTTTTGCAAAACCGAGGAAGCTCCAAAACGTACAATATTTCTTTCTGGCGTTCTTCTGCCAAAGTTACAGAAAAACATAAGTGAGAGTTTTCAGAAATCCACTTACTTATATAGACTACATAACACACTTCCTCTCCAGGGTTCATATTTTGCTTTGTGGTGAAAAGCCAGCTGTTGTTGGTTCTCTTATGCCAATTTCACGAAATCCTCTTTGAAGGAAAGACATCTTGAATAATTTCAGAACTGTAATAAAGGATTACCATAAGTCAGTAATGGTTGATCTGTTGGCATTATTGCTGGGTAATACATTGCAATGTAGAAAGTTCTGTGCACTGCAAGCTAAAAGCTACTGCAGCTAAAAGACTACGCAAGCTAAAAAGTCTTGGTAAAGGTTAGATCTTGATTTTTGGCAGCTGTACCAATTCTTTGCCCATTATCAGGGCTGATGATTTTCAGTTACTAAGGTGCATGTGTGGAATAAGAATATACCTGTATTCAGATGAGGAAACTGTGAGACTGAGATGCTGCCATTAAATTAAAATGTTGTGCTGCTTCAGCCAGAGATTAATCTGTGTCCTGATTCCAATTTTACTGTCAGTCTTCATGCTGTGTAAAGTGAACCTTGAAGTGGGAGGCAGTGGCACAGGTTTCCCAGAGAAATTGTGGATGCCCCATCCCTGGCAGTGTTTCAGGCCAGGCTGGATGGGCCTTTGGGCAAACTGATCCCCATGGTGGGGGGATTGGAAATAGATGATCTTTAAGGTCCCTTCCAACCCAAACCATTCTGTGAATAATACTGTGAATACTTTAATAATTTATGTGTTTTGAGGTTTTGGGTTGGTTTCTGTGTCTGGTTTTGTCTGTTTGGTTTGGTTGGCTGGGCTGTGGTCCTCCCCTCCAAGGCATTGATTTAGATATGGCTTAATGACAAGAAACCACTAAGCTTGTGATACCACATTCTTGCATGACCTTTGCCAAACCCATGTAGGTTTCTTTCTGTTTTGGGGTAGCATTGACCTTGGCTGTGGGTAACTGCTGAAGATGAGCCCTCTGCCTTTAGATCTTTGTGCTCAGTAGGAACTGAGACTCAAATGTGATCAACACACAGAGGCAGCTGAAGTTTTTCATGAGTAGATGTTGTGACATTTAGAGCCTTTTAAGGTCTTCAGCACATTAATGAGGTTGAGGGTGAAATCTGTGTGTAGTCAGGATGCAACACGGTTTATGTGCAACTAGACTTTATTTAGATCTAAGTACATTGCTGATAATCCTTTCTGAAGAGTCAGTGCTGTTGTGTTTTGGAATGAGATCACCTAGAGCTTTCCAGTGACAGTACCTAGATAATCTTTCGGTCCTACTCTTTCATCTGTTTTGATTTTTTTTTAAATCTAAACACAAAAGGTTTGGGGTTGTTTTTTTGTTTGGGTTTTTTGGGTGGTTTTTTTGGTTTTTTTTTTTGTTTTTTTTTTTTTAACTCAAAATACCTGAAATAGGAAAATCATTTTCTGGTAGATGAAACATGACAGAAAAAGAATGTTCAAAATGGGGAAGTTTAAAAAGCAGAGGGTAAACTGTTTTGGATAAATAGTGTTGGTTGAAAATTTTCTTCTAGAACAGTATAGAATTTTAACATGGTGGTAAAACATGATTTAATTGAGTAATTTTTCAGAATAAAAGGACTGTTTGATTTTTTGAAATTTGAGTAGTCCAATGATTTTTTTGTTTGTTTGTTTTAAACAGAGAAGCATTAAAATTAATCTAATGGTTGCATTTTCTTTACTTTTCAGCTATGATGTTATCTTTGCGGGAGGCCCTGAAGAACTGCTAAAGAAATTTCAGGAAACTAATCATAAGGTGGTGTTTGCAGCAGATGGACTAATTTGGCCAGATAAAAGGCTAGTTGACAAGTATCCTGTTGTCCGGAGTGGAAAACAATTCCTGAACTCAGGAGGCAAGTGTGATCCTCTTGTGAACACATTAAACTCCTGAACTTAAACATGACTCACTTTATCTGCTTTATGCATTTGTATGTGGAACTCTTCCTGAATTCTCCAGATATAAAGTTGAGGACTGGATTTGCTGTCCTCTTCTCTTCTCTTCCTGACTTGAATAGCTGCTCTTCTGTGCTTGAGTACAGTTTTCATTTGAATTTGCATAGAATTTGTTTGGCACTAACTTCTAAAAAGCAGGTAAATAAAGTAACAGCCTAGCCAGCAACTTCGCATTGCAATGAAATGCTGTACAGGGATGACCTAATTGCTTCAGAAACAATGTAGTGTACAAGCCCAGTCAAAGCAGCACATGTTATTAATAGGTGCAATTTAGATGGGTCACAGAATTTCTTGACTTGCCTGCCTTGTTCTTGTGGATCTCTGCATCCAGGGTAGTCATGCTGGTAGCTCTGCCCAACCTGTCAGCATGGCTTATGGAGTTCATTCCAAAGAAGTGTGTGTTACTCCTCTTAGTCTCAATGACTGGTTAATTCTGGAATCCTTCTTTAAATGCCAGCTTTGGTGATAATTTTGCAGTTGAATAATGCATGCACTGAGACTGATACTCTGACTGCTCCAGAGCATGGTATGTCACTTCTAGGTACATGATGTTAGGTAGTGTGTAAGTCTGGGAGCGTCCCTGTTTCTTTCCCTCATCCTTTACCTCCTCTAGCTGCCCTATCTTTTTTTTATTTTGGCTTAAAAATAATGTATATTGGTTTTGAGTTGAATTCTTTTTGTGTTTCTGGCAGTGTTATATTCAGGCATGGGCCAGCAAGAAGTGATTGATGAAAATCAAACTTTTTCCACAGACTGGGCTTCTTGGGAAAAGTGGTAGTCTAATCTCATGCTTTGGTGTTCTCAGGGCTATCCTAAACAGATCTGCTTTATTTTTCCCTCAAAAGACCATTAGTATAAAAATAACTGTTAATCTTGTACTCTTTAAAACAGAATCGTTACATAACACAGGAAGAAAACTGAATTCTGAGCCAAGTTGTATGAATTTCATACTTTTCCTTTGCTGGCACCAGTCAGAATGAAGTCCCTGACTGGTGGACAGCATTGGCAGGGTAGTGCTTTTTTTATGGAAATAACCTCTGTGTGTAATGTTGCAGGATTTATTGGTTATGCTCCATATATAAATCGTATTGTGCAACAATGGAATTTGCAGGATAATGATGATGACCAGCTGTTTTACACCAAAATCTATATCGACCCACTGGCAAGGGTAGGTTGTGACTGGCTTTCTCATTTCTTTCTGCTTGAAGTAACATGCTGCTCCTCATAAAACACCCGGAGAGAAAAAGAAAAGGAATGCTGTCACTTTATTCCAGCGTGCCATATTGACAGTGGTGTTTGTTCTCCTGAGGTTCCTAGTGCAGTAATGATGAACAGGCTTCCAGAGGGTCATGACTTGATATATTATTTCGGGCTGTCTTCAGATCCAGGCAGGTTGTGCTTCACTGTTAGAAATAATAGCTCTGAGGTATATGACCAGACACATTCATCTCAATGAGGGTCCCATGTACTTGGCAGTTTGATGGCCAGAGAATGTGGCATTTTTCCAGGGTGTCACTGAACTACTTGCTGATCCAGTGTTTTATATTTTGGCTTGCTGCCATTTCAGATCTACCTTCAACTTTTTGTGCAAGTATGTTCAACAAAGCTGCATCGTAAATTTCTGGTGAAGACCTCTTTGTGCCCGAACTTAAAGTTCTTTGCTGAGTAGCAGCATTAAAGCATGATAGATGTCAGAGGCATGTCCTTGATGCTGGAAAAAGAGGGCTAAGGACAGTTAACAATGTATTGATGCAAAAAGACTTTTAGAAGCTGATAAAGCAGAATTTTGAGAATTATTTTGATAATTTGTGTGCTTCAGGCAGATGCAAAGTTTTTGAAATACATACATGTTACTTCTGGCATAACTTAACAGAAAATCATGTCTGTTTGGATACAGGTTCAGAAATAGAATAGAACATTTCCGTTGGAACGGAGTTACAATGATCATCTAGCCCAACTGGCTGACCAGGATGGAACTAACCAAAAGCTAAAGCATAAAGGTCATTGTCCAAATGCCTCTCAAGCACTTGACAGGCTGGGGGCATTGACAACCTCTCTAGGGAGCCTGATCCAGGGATTGACACCCTCTTCATAAAGAAAGGCTTTCTAATGTCCAGTCTGAGACTCCTCTGGTGCAGCTTTGAACCATGCCCAACAGCTCAGCACCTCCCTCTCCCCTTCCCTTCCTCAGGAAGCTGTAGAGAGCAATGAGGTGGCCCCTCAGCCACCTCCTCCAAACTGGACAAACCCAAAGTCCTCAGTGGCTCCACATAGGATGTTCCCTCCAGCCTTTAATGTTGGAATTGATTTCATGAAAGTGAAGTCCGATGCCAGGTACACAATTGAAACGACAGCATGTAGAGCCATTAAAGCTGACTCTGCACCAAAGTCAGAATGAATGTAATTAGTTGTCTAAACAGATTGTCTTCTACACAGAAAATGTGTATCTCTGTGCAGGGCACTACTGCACGGTGATTCAAAATGCCTCCATGGTGCTTGCTGTACAGTACCACTGCTGTTTTGTATGATAATGCCCAGTGCTGTAGAGTATGTAAGAAAATCTTGGGAAACCAAAACGAAGTATGCTATCTGTATAAGAGTTTTTAAGTGTGCTTTAAAGGTTACCTGCTTTCATCAGCATTTTTAGAAGGGGAAAACATGGTACTCAATGTAAGAATCTAGGTAGGATTAATAATACAACATTAGGAACATGTTTTAAAACCACTAGTGTTTTCTATTCTGACATGACACTTAAATTTGACTTTGTATCTTTGAGACTGTGAAACACAGTATGTTTTGTTGCTTGGCCAAGACTTGCTAATTTTCTTAAGATACAATTTTCTTTGGCTTATACTGCTAAGTTGCCATTTCCTTGGAGAGCTATGACCTTTATCCTTCACGTTTAAAGTTTCTGCATCTATAAAGCTGATTTTTATACAGCTCCACAACTCTGGAATACAGAAAAATGTAACAATATAAAACAGCGTTATATTTAAGAGCTGAACGTGTTTTCCCTGATTACTCTTGCTGCCACTGTGGTGTAATTGCAACATTACTGTAAAGATAGTGGCTTTTAGAATGCCTCAGCATCTTTGGTACTTTTATTTCAGGAACGCATTAACATTACTTTGGACCACAAATGTACAATTTTCCAGACCCTAAATGGAGCTGTTGGTGAGTGTATGATTTCCACATTGTATGTTTTATTAACTGTTCTTAACACTTTCTTTGCTTAACCATGAATGTAGTTCCCTAAACATAAACTTGTTTTAAAGAAATACTTGGATGGGCCGACCTGATTACTGGATTAATTAAAGCTCTTTTGGGTTGAATATTAATTGATTTCTCCCATTGATAAAATAATTGATTTAAAATAGAAAAAAACAGTTTTTAATAAATTAGCAGTAAATACAGTTCAGAATAATTTTTCCATCTGCCTTTCACAAGCTTAATTGCAGGAGTAAGATTGGTAATTAAAATTGCATTTCTGATGTCCTCAAGCAAGTGACTATACATAATGAAATGCAATGTGGAATAACGTAGAATTTCCTTTTATTTCCTTTATTCAGCTGTCATGAATTTAAATGGAAAAATGCATATGTGCAAACTTCCTTTCTTACATTTAACCTCCAGTTATGGAACAACTTTTTACAGTCAGATCATATTTGAAATAACTATGATTTCTCTATAAATAGCATTTGCACTAAATTAGAATTGTTTTTAAAGCAGATTTTATTTCAATACTGGCATCTGCTGATTACAAACTCTGAAGTTGTATGTCACTTTATGTAGCATAAAGGGCTTAGAACTCAAAATCTAGTTGAACAAATGAACAAAAGCTTCCAAATAAGTAACACTGACAATGATAGCAACAGCAAGGTATGTTGTCTCAGCAAAGACTTAAAGAACTCTGAAATTTTAGCTTTTATTTATGAACTTATTACTGTATAACTTTATTTTGCAGATGAAGTCCTATTGAAATTTGAAGAAGGCAAAGTAAGAGCAAGGAATTCAGTGTATGACACACTACCAGTCACCATTCATGGAAATGGTCCAACTAAAGTGAGTGGCAGCTTGTTTTTATTGTCTTGCAAAACCAAAATTGTAATAGAAGCAAAAAAACTTGTAGTAGAAGAGTCTGAAACAAGCATAGCACACCACCACTGCTCATTTCCATTTCATATTATTAAGAATTGCAAGGATAAAACCCCCATTCTAATAGCTCTCTCAATCATGTTATTCTGCTGTCACTATAACTTGATATCGCTGCTGAAACAACTTGTTATGCTCCCAAATTCATTGTAGCATGGGATATTAGGAGCAAGTAAGCTTATGTTAATTTTTTCACTAACACAAAACAATTCTTTAAGCTAGTGATGAATGTCTATCTGGTTATTAAATTGTAATCAGGAGGAGAGGTTTTCAGGGGGAGGATAATCTAACCAAGAGTGACAGAATGGGATACAAAACAGTAATACATCTGTTCCTACCGTAGACCTGGGTGTGTGTATACACATATGTAAAAATATATATTGTATGTAGGCAAAAAAAATAAAATCTGTGTATAAGTGTGTGTATATGAACAACTGGCTTTTGTTTTTGTCTTCAGTGTCATTGATCGCTCCTGCAATGTGCCCATGGCTCATGATGAGCTTTGGGTTCATGGTAAAGCCCTGTCTGCCCTGTGAAACAGCTGTCATGGCAGATTCTGTTCATGTGTAAGGGTTCAGTGGTCAGAGAACCTTGCACAGCTTCTCTGAGAGAAATGGCTGTGTCTTAGTAATATGGCAGTTGCAATTTTTTGTTCTGTGTCAAAGAAGTGTAAAGGTGTATCATTTAGAGGAGAGTCTGGTGGCTGAAGGATTGGGGATGGCTACTTTCTAAATTCTGCTGAATAAGCATTCCTTACTATAGTTCCGTATTTTCAGAAAAACACCTTTCAGGAGAATTAAGTAAAGTTTGAAACTCATCAGTGTCCCACAGATTGCTGCTTATTAGTTTTTGCACTGCATTTCATTTTTGACATTAGTGAATATAACGATGACTTTTAGTTTGTAATTACTCGTTAGTGGTGAAATATATGACCAATTTCTTCCATATTGCTACAGTTCTTTTTGCCTCAATTAAATCCCCAAATTATTTGTCATCATTGGCTTTGCTGACACATTGCCAGTGAAAAGAAAAGTTCTGTATTTTACAGTTGGGCACACAGTTTTAGGATGGAACCTCTTATATTAATCCATGAGTTATGCTACATTGAACAACAGTTTCTGCATGTAGTGATGTAGTTTTAAAAACAAAGAGGAAACTCTGGCAATGTATCATTTTGCCAATGTGGTTAGATTCTTCTGTTTTAAACTTAAAGTAGAATTGAGAGGATAATAGTATATTAGGACTGGAAAAAGTTTTCATTAGTTAGTAAATAAACTAGCATGAAAGTAATTCCCAAAATTAACTCTAAACAGTTGAAAGTTTTTTTGTTTACAAGATAATTCTACTTTGTATTTAATCTCTCCAATTTGCAGGTTAGGAAGTAGCATTGGTTAGAGACATTTTCTGAAATGGATACCAAATTACCATCACGTTATGATTTGTAATACTTGTATATTTTTACCTGGAGTGAAATGTTATTTTTATCAAATACTCCTTTTTGTAGACTTTATGGTAGGTGTATAATTTGTTTTGTAAATAAAAAGAATAAGAAAAAGGCTTTACCAGCTATTTTTGTATGTTTGTTTCTTGCCAGTTGCCTTTAGTTACAAGAGATTAAATGAATAAGCCTGAATTGTTTCAAAGAACAGATCACCATTTGTGTGCATGTTTCATTAATCTGAATTGTTCATTTATTTACCAGATTCACTTGAATTATTTGGGAAACTATATTCCTAATGCTTGGACACGGGAAAATGGTTGCAGTGTCTGTGATTTAGACTTACTAGACCTGTCAACAGTAATGGTAAGAATACCGCTCACTGAAACAAACCCCTTTTGAATACAGCTGATAGGTGTATAGTGATTTGTGAGGCAATGTGGCTTTGTTATGCAATGTTATGTTCTATATACAAATCAGGACATTTCTTCTGCTGTGTGAAACTGTAAAGATGAAATGTTAACTTACTGGAATTATTAGTACTTCTAGAAATATTTGTATCCATGTGTCTTAGTATAGGTTTCTCCAATGTTACTGGAGATGATCCCATCCCCCAAACCCTTACAGATCTTTACCTCTGTTCACTGAGGGTGAATGAATAATTTTTGAACCATGCAAGGTTCAAGTGAATAATTAGAATTTTGGAGGAGGAAGAAAAACTTTAGATACTTCAGATTTTTAGTGGCAGATCTACAAAACACTCAATGTGCATCAGTTGAACAATTTCTATTATAAATAGAGCTTAATAGTTAACTAACAGTTAAAATTCCTATTTTCTGAGATAAACAGTCAAAACTGCCTTACTGTGTAAAGGACAGTACAGATATCTGTATTGTATGTGCAAATGTGTTCCTGTAGAAGAAATCTGATGTAATTGAGACTGGATTTCAGTGCAGTCTTCAGTATTCTTGTAGAACAAACATACACGTGGCATGCATGTATATCCACTATTTGGCAACTGCGGCACTTTGGCTCACATCATGATGTCTCTAGTGTCTTTATGAATATTTCAGCTCTTACTCAGTAAATTTTAGGCAGAGTTAAAACTAAGCTCTACCACGTGGAACTGTAAGTCTTGGTCTTAGAAGGAAATTCTGTTTATTTTTAACAGTCTGTTTCCATCAGCTGTTTCATTTCTGTTCTGTACTGAAGTTTTGAATGAGAACAGGTCTTAGAACGTCGTATTGAGGATAGCATGAAAGAAGTGGTGGCTTATCTTTGTAAGGAAAGGAGAAAGTGTAAGAATTTCTAAACAATAAGTAGATAATGGGTATAAATTTGGATATAAATTAAAAAGTTATTGCCAGAATTGTATCTTTCAGGTTTTAAAAATATTTTTTAATTTTATTTTTGCTTTTAAGGTACAGCATTTGAATGGTATTCTAACGAAAGTGTTTGCGCTCCCACCATAAAGTTTACTTGTGGAAAAGGAGTTGTCTAAGTTTTTTCTAATGGTGTTGGTAATTAAAACATGGTTGGGGAGCAGTTAAATCATAAAGCTAGTAATGGGGAGTAGCTTGCAATGATTTGCTGGGTAGTTTTCTATGGCTTATGTACATCTACTTGGAATGCGTCTTCTTTACTGTAATGCATTCTTTGGACTTCATACCTCACTATGCCAGCAGAAATAACAAGACTTTTCTTGGCCTCAGTGGAAGTGTTTACTTCAGGCATTTTGCAGTACAAGCAGTATTTCATTTTCTGAGTGTGCTGTCTGGTCAGGCCTGCCTGGCTGCTACTTAACAAGAAATCCTCAATGAAAAGAGCAGTACCACATTTTTATTTTTTTTAAGATTTTTTTTTTTTTTAATTTTGGGATTATGTGCAAAGGAGCTGAGAGCTACATATGCACAGTCTTTTGCTCTGTCCTAGTCCTCTTCACAGAAACAGGATCTCCAGGGCTGTGATCATGGCTGAGGTGTGGAAACACTTAGTAACTGCTTTATTCTGGTAATGTCAGCAGCCTGTGCCATCCCCAGATTAGTTACCTGTTAAGTAAAGGTAGGGCAGTGGAAAATATGTTGAAGAATGCACCTGGACAAAAATGTAAATTTTTGCCACTGTTCTTAAGGTGGGAAGAACCAAAACCTCTGACTTTATATATTCAAAATACTCACTGTGACCTAGAGGCAGATTATGTGGGGACAACTCTGTGGTAACCCAGGGTCTAGACTGGTGAACTATTTGCTTTGAGGAGATGCAGTTTACAGGAATTTTTACTTTTCATTTTTACTCTTTGCTATTTTTCTTTGATCACTCTCCTGAGATTTTAGTGCAGAGCCAAGTGGTTCACACTTCAGTGTACTGAAGCAGTGTCAGTAATTTCATTGTTCCTATAACCTTTGCAGGCCCAGCCTGAACCTATTTCTCTTTGTCGTGCAGAGTAAACGGGGAATGACTTAGAATTAAAAAAAATTTACAAAATGCAGTTACTGCAGCAGTTCTTCACTGGCAGCACATGTGTGTGCTTGGCTTGTTTGGATGGCATGTGCCTTCCCAGCCGTCAGTGGTACCGGTTCCTGTGAGACCAGTTTCAGTGGAGTGGTTACCAGAGAACATCACAGGCGCCTTTTTCAAGACATGTCAACATATGTCTTCCTCAGTTACTTTGAAGTTAGTAGGATCTCTGTGTGAGTGCTTATGAGGTTTGCAGATGAGGTTGTGACTAGGACGTAGTCAGGACAAACATTGGTGCCTAATGTTTCCGATCTGGTGCCTTTGCCAGGATGTTTCTGGATTTCCAATGTAGACAGTGACACTAAAAACCTCAGCAAGCATTGATGATTTATCCAGACATTCTTCAAGTGGGTGTTGGAAAGCTAAGAAAATCTAACTGGCAGCATTTTACACTTGTATAAGGTTGCTCTCTCAGCCTTGTAGAGCGTTAGACATTTATAATAATTCTCTGGGTTTGAGATGGAAATAATTTTTGTTAAAGTATTTCTTTGTAGGACTTGAGGCTTTTGAAGGTTAAATTTCTTTGTCTTGCATAATGTAACATATATAATATACTTCAGGAATACACAAAGGTGCTGTCAATGTTTGTTCTAGTGGTCGTGATCTCTGTCAAGCATGTACAACCCAGGAATTAATACCACTGTTCAAAAGGTGTGAATTCACATTAAGGTGGATAAAAGTTCAGTATCTTTGGATGTGAGGAGAGAAGCTCTAGTTTATCAAAGGTCTTTCTAAAATCAGTGAGCAGGGAAGTAACGCAGAGCCCACTTTAAAAAGATCATGGAGAAAGAGTGCATATACATTTATAGAGGGGTATTGCAGTTTTCATCTTGAAGTACAGATGAGTAAAATATTTTTTGGTTTTTTTCTTTAACTACTTTTAAAGAAAACTGCTCTGCCCTATATTTTCTTACAAATATCAGTTATGTATGTTATTTTCAAAAAATGAGTTTGCTGTGCCATTCTGTAGGTGTATTTCCTTAGATGCTTCTTTTGGTGCTTTAGTATTTTTTTAAAGTAAGAACAATATTTAAAAAAACAATAATCCAGTTTCTGTTAATGAATTCAAAGAGTTTCCAGCAGTATTAAATCCTTTATCTTTGCTTTTTTATGAAGCTAGTGAAAATAAACAGGGTACATGGCACTTTTGAGTGAGTTGCTTTTGATTGTTTGAAAGCTGTGTGGACTAAGTTTACTACAACATGACATTAGTTGCTCTTTAATGTAACTAATCTTAGAAAGGAGGCAAATCTTACTGGTTGTGTCAAAATATCATTTTTTTTAGGAATATCCAAGAGTAAAAATTGGTGTTTTCATTGAACAACCAACTCCTTTCCTAACTAAATTTTTAGACAGACTGTTGACTCTGGACTACCCACGGGAGGCACTCAGTATCTTCATTCATAATAATGTAAGTATGAAGTCACTATTGTGCAAAACTTCAATTTTGGAAATTATGTGATCAATCAAAGTGTGTGAGGGAATATATGGATTCTATATAGGAACACAGTTACAATATGTTAGAATTCTTTTAGAGTTTAGTATGCAGAACTGTGAAAAATGCACAAATTAAATGAAACTGTGGCAGGACTTACTGAAGTCTAGTTAAAGAAACTGCTTAGATTCTTTTACTAATCAAAAAGAATGTATTTTGAAGTGTGTGCTTCTGGGGGAGGTACTGCTTGACATAAAACAATAGAGTAGAATAAGCACAGAATAGTTCTAGTTGGAAGGGACCTACAGCTATCATCTGGGCCAACTGCCTGACCCCTTCAGGACTGACCAAAAGTTATAGCATGTTGTTAATAACTGTCTTCTAATAGTTGACATGGGATTTGCTTTTCATCCTGATGCCCCAATGCATTTGTGTTTCTCTTGGTGTTCCTACTGGGACCCATGGGAAAGACTGGTGTGTTCAGATATATTCTGATTGCTACTACAGATAAGCTGCTTTTGAATACTTTTTGCGAATTACTTGATGACCTGATATTGGTGATGCTTCACCAGTGACTCCAGTCAGTTTTGCTATTTTGAGCAGCCTGATCTAATGGAAGGTGGTGTTGGAAGGAGATGATCCTTAAGGTCCTGTTCAACAGAAACCATTCTGTGATTCTATGATTTTAATGAGTGAGATGTCAAATGTGTATAATTTTTTTGGAAGAAACTGGGCTGGAAGAGAAATCGAAGTACAACTTAATTGTACCCTTTTTTCACTGTGTGTGATATGGTAGCAAGAAAGGGATAAGTAATAGAAATAGAGATTACTTTAAAGCCTTGTGTGCTCTCCTTAAGGGGTTATTAAAAGTAGAAATGTGATATGCACATAGGAATTGTAGGCTATTTTGTTGCTTCAGCCAGAAGTCATATGGTATTTGAAGTGAATGTAAAAACTGAGTGGCTTTCTGTTATACTGGGGGAAAACCCCTATCCAATATTTTAATTATTCTAAAGTCAGCCAACAGCTACAAGGAGGGCACTGATTTGGAAGTATTGCATGCCACTAAGATCTTGTAAATAGAGGTAGGGTAAGTAAAAATTAAAGAAACAATCAGTGTGACTACATTTTAAAGAAACAAGGATTGTGCTTTTATGCTTAGGTACAGGTGGCAGCTCCCTCTCCAAAGTGATTTGGGAGTGGCATGAAAATCTCCTGTGTGAGGTTGTAGGATGGGTTTTAAGGATTGTAACATAAATATCCTGAAAAATACGTTGTGTAAACAGTCTGAATCTTGCATCATTGCACAGCTTTGATTAATATCTTATGTGTTGGATTATTTTGCTAAAATTTTGGACAGAAGACCTTCATTTTAATGACAGGTGTACTGGAATATTTTCAAATACTACGTGGCATCTGTTTGTTTAGGACAGAATACAATGTGTTCTTGGGCACTATATTTATGATTTCATAGCAGTGTACTTTACATTTCATATAAACAATTACAACATGATTGCAGGAGGTTTACCATGAAAAGCACATCAAGAAATTCTGGGAAAAAGCCAAGAACATTATCAAAAATATAAAAATTGTTGGACCTGAAGAAAATCTGAGTCAAGCAGAAGCCCGAAACATGGGAATGTAAGTTCTAATTCATGAATCTGTTGTATTGATGCATACACTAGCATTTTTTTCATCTTGCATTTATATTATTTTGCATATTAAACATTAACAGCTTTACATCTTCAGATATGAAACTGGGAACTTTTGTGGTAGAAAAGATCTAAGCATAACATTTGAATTGTTGAGTATTTTATGGTTTTTGTCTCATATAAAAAGCTGTTGGTCACTGTGAAAACATCTCTGGTTTGGAGTACTTGAGTAGTCTCATCTTGGCTTCTGATGGAGGCATAGACAATGCATAAACATAAATATTTGGGGATTTTTTGCTTTTTTTAATGCAAAATATTTTCAAGTTAACTTACTGCAGAGTTTTTTCATGGAAGAGAAGTACCTGTTTCATTGGATATGCTTTTAACTATTGCATTATGGTTGTTCTAGTCCCCACTCATTTTTCTTAAGTGATATTTTATTTAAGTAAACTTACAGTTAAAGCACTTGCCAGGCCTGAATCTGAATCTTGGAATTTATATCCCATGTCAGACCTCCCTGTCAAAAGGTCTCTTCAGTGGCTGCAGCACTGGCTACAACCACAGCGTTGCTTGTGGCTCTCCCAGTACATCAGTCATATTGTGGAGTTTTACAGACCAGGATCCCACTAAAGGCAGAGTCACCTGTCTCAGACCCTTGAGCAGGCTTTATTCTATGATAATTCTTTTACTCTCTCTTCTACCAAATTTTCCATGAATGTCAGAGCAGAGAAGTTAGTTTCAAAAGGCCATTTTTAGTTCAGAGGTTAATAGCATAGCATAGGCTGTTCATAGCATCAACTGAAAGAATGAAGGTCTAGTCTGGAGTTTCTGTGGTGTTCTTGGAAATCTGTTTGAATGGGGTTTTGTTGTGCTGAAGCCACTGGGAAACTGATCTCTGGCTGAGGTCCAAGCCTCTCCCCTCGCCTTTCTAGGAAATGCTGCAGATGTCCAGTGTTAGCCTAAGCAACTATTCACTTGTTTATAAATCATTCTTTCTTTATTTTCAATAGTCTGTAAAGCAAATGTACCGTATTTGAAACTCTTTTTAGTCTATGTTATGTGTAACTGAGATGGAGATTCTTGAGTTGCCTTTTCCTCTTTGTTGTCACATAGACAGCATAAGCCAGAATCTTCAGTGTAATCACTATCTATATGGTTACTAAATACCACCCAAAGATCTTTAAACTGTCATATTTTGATAGAACCTACCAACTTATAATGTGACAGAGCTTTTGATATATGGTCTTTGCTTGATCTGTGGATAAGAAATAGTAATTTACATGAATATTTAGCATGTTAAATAAATAAAAACCCTGTCAATTTTGATTGGACTTGATGATCTCAGAGGTCTTTTTATTTGGTCTTTTCCAACCTAGTTGACTCTGTGATATTTGCACAAAATTATTTCAAATTCTGTTTGAAAGGCAGGGAAATAATCATACATGGGATGTGTTATCCACTGTGTGGATGTAATCTGACCCACACTGCTCCCTTTTTGAAAGGCCCCTCTAATAAAGATTGTCTTACAGAGATACAGTGTATAGAGAAAACATGAAATATAACATGTGTGAAATGAGACCATGGCAAAACACTGAATCATCCAAAAACCATGAGTGTTAGTAGTAGTACCTTTCATGTGAACAATGTCGATATAATTCAATGGCTCCTTCCAATTTTTCTGAAGCAGATTCAGTTAATCTGCTTGGCTGCCCTTGTGAACCTCACCACCTTTGCTGGAACAAACACATTTTACATTTCTTTAAGAAGTCTAGCTTGGAAGTATGGGATGTTCAAGGCAAGGGCAGTTACTGTAAAAAATTACTTGCTTTCAGCCTTTCATCTGGCTTTGAGCATCATAACCTCATTAATTTCTCACTAATACTGCAATGGGAATGACTTAAAAAGAGTGATTCTTTAAGCTTGTTTATTGTTTTGGTTTACAGAGATTGATATATTTAGTCTTCTGTTTTATTTTATAATGCAGATAGAGGCAGGATAAAAATGATAGTTTTGTTCCATCTGCCTCAAACACTTGCTTTCTCTCCTTTTCCGAATTAACTGCTTTTAGTATCTGTTAATTTCCAGTAGATTTAGAATTAATTTGTTCTCCTCACTTGCACATTTCACACATAATCTATTTATTTGAAGAAGCAAAACAGGCTTCAATTAATACAGAGAGGGGGAACTTAAGTATTGAAGGTTTAGTTTGTTTTCAGCAGAATACTTTTGAGTATATAGTGAAGTTGAATCAGATTTGTCCTTGCCTCTCTTTTTCTTGTTTTTGGCTCAGTAAAAAGTGGTGATAAATCACAGTGAGATTCTTAGTAAGTTATATTCTCATTCCAGTACAAATGTGAGAAAATAACATTTATTCAATTTTACCCATGGCCATGTAGCAAACCTCGGTCTACTTTTCTCATTCACATAATAAAGAATAATTGAATAATTTACTTTCTTGCTGCTTCTTGACATGGAAAGCTCTCCTCTGCAGTTTTGAATGTTGGGTAGGGACCAAAAACTGTGCAGTCTGCAAAAACTTGTTAGAATTCAGTAACACTGGGGAACAGGAGTGCACAGCTTTCCTTTTTGTGGGCTGAATCAAAATGGAAACAAAACAAAGTAGAATAAAGAAAAGGAAAGTTCATTTGGATTTTGCTGAACATTTTGCGTGAATGTACATCACTTGAGACACTGAGGTGGCATTTTCATGTCTTTTGGGGTTTTTTTAGACTTTGTCTATAAGGTATACTTCTTACAGCTTGTTCTTTTTTTGTTGTTGTTGTCTTTTAAGAAAAAAAATCTATGGTTTTGCCTCACTTGCAGATGAGATTTCACCAACTGTTAGAGAATTTCTGATGACAGAAAACATCAAACAGCAATTAAATATGTTCAAGCAATAACAGAAAGTCAGGAAATATGGAAATCTATCTCATGCACTTCTGAGGCTTTATTTATACAAATGTATTTTTCATAATATTTTTCCCCCCAGTACTTACAGACTTCAGGATTTTTCTTTTAGGGGGATTGATTCTTTTTCTTCCTCCCTCAAGAACATTAATAATAGAACTGGGTAAGGTTTTTCCTGGACTTTTGAAGAAGTGTCCTTTACCTCAGCTTTTAGTGGTAATGTGCACATTTTAATGAAAGTTTCCATTGAGAGCTTTCAAGAGTTTCAGGAAGAATTGTAGATCAGAATCAGAATTCATTGACAATACTGTTGAATTTTGAGCTAAATTTGGGATCTCCTATATGTTTCTTGAATGAGGATATTAAATCATTGTCTCTGAGCTCCCATTTGGTGTTGATAAATGATGGCATAGACACAGGAGGACTCCCTTTCAGCCCTCTGAGTAGGGCAAGTATCTTGCCTGTGGTTG
Source organism: Acropternis orthonyx (assembly GCA_035583155.1). Taxonomy (NCBI): domain Eukaryota; kingdom Metazoa; phylum Chordata; class Aves; order Passeriformes; family Rhinocryptidae; genus Acropternis; species Acropternis orthonyx. The sequence continues at coordinate 13,838,379 of JAWWEU010000011.1, forward strand.
AAGGAAGAGCAGGAATTGAATCTTGGTCTCCCAGATGTCAGGTGTTTCCCATTAGAGACTTGGATTTTCTGGAGCTGCTTATCTGGGACACTTCAGCAGTTTTAGGTTTCAGCTTCAGATGGAGGAGGAATATTTTGAACTTTGAGTGTTGCAGAAAAACAACTTTTCCACCTGTACCTGATTACAGTAGTGCTGTGACTGTGGTAACAATACTGAAGCGTGAGAGGCAAAACTAAACATAAGTGCTTTATCTGTTTTCTTGGCTGCATTTGCTTGTTTTTAGTGAGGGTTGATAAAAGTTTCTTTATACTGTTGTGACTGCCTGGAGAGATGCAAAATGTAACCCTAAATGGCATGTGATGTCACCTAGTCTTTTGGTGGGTGTTGCAGAGTTGTATCCATCTGGAACACTTTTTCTTTCAGAGATCTGTCAAGGGCTTTAAGTGCTCTTGTGTTGGGCTTGCAGTCCGCATTTGGAATTGTATTACCAGACTGAGGGGTGTAAAAATGATATCTTGATTTAATTGCAAGTTCACACTATGTCAACAGAAAAGGTCAATAGCAAAGAAATTGGGTAGACCATATGTCTCACTGTTATAAACAACTAATTCTTTGAAATATCTCAGTGGAAAGTATGAAGAAGGCAAGAGCAGTGGCACTTTCCCATTTTCAGATGAGGTAACTGTTCCAAATGGGCTTGTGGTTTGTAAATGAAATCGAACATCACTCTGATTGCAAAACACTTTAAACTGATCTGCTGAGCTTCACTTTACACTTCCAACAAAAAAAATCTTGGCCATCTTACAAATTTTTTGTTAATCACTATACTGAAATTACTCTACGTACAAGAACGTTGGCTTTCTTTTCAACATTTGGTCTTAGTTTAGAGCAGGTGGAGTGTAAAGCAAGTAGATTGAAGGTTTTAGCCATTGAATTTAGATAAGGAAGCATATTACTATACATATGACCATTGCTAGAAAGCACTTTCCACTTGTTCCTTGCAGTGACCTGGATATACATAATAAGTAGTTTCAATATAATCTGGGATTTCTACATCTGGAGAGGTTAGCATATAGTGTAAGAATGTAATACTTCAAAGCATGAGAATATTCAGGATTACTTTTATTTCCTTGGGAAAGCTACTTGGCAACAATGAAAGCCTAAAGAGAAAATGCATTAATTTCTTGTGTATGCTTGTTTTATTAATTTTGACTGAAGCTTTTATCACTCTTTCTCTGTATCTGAAATCTATAGTGTTCTGGGGAGATTTTTGCTAGTAACCTTAAAGCAAGGATCATCAAATGCTAAAGCTTCATGTTTTAAAGCATAATTCTCCTAGCATTTTCAGAGACATCATGTCAAATGGAAAGTGCAAGTTTTGCCAGTCTTCAATGTTGTAGGAAAAGAAATAGGGGGACAAAAGAAGTCAGAATAGTAACCTTGAAATTTCTATTTAAGACAGTAATGCTTTCAAAGAGTTCTCAATAGATTACTGAATGAATGAGTGTGACTTAGACCAAAACTTTTAATTTAGTATTCTGTGGCTTGGATTACTATGTGAATGAAGAGCAGGAAGATTTCTAACACTAAGCACATGGGATGAATTGTAATAGAATTCTCTGGTTCTGGATTTAAAGGGAACAGGAAGGCAAAAGTTGAAGGACAATCCATTTTTCTATTATGTAAATAATTTTACCATCATGTTTACCTACAACTAACTATAAACCTGTTCCACTTTATCACATTTTTGCAATTAAAAAAATTAATTCAATTAATATTTTTCTTAGCAGCAAAAGGTTTACCTGCTTTTGGGCCAGTGCTGGCCAGTGTTGTAGCTGGAATCCTGAACTGACACTGTCTGTTGGCCTCTCTGCTTTATTTTCCTCATTAGAATAATGATAAAGGAGCTGAATGTTTTTGGAAGAGAATGCCAAGTGTAATATAGTAGTCAGGTTACTATTAATAATTGTAATTAAGCTAATGATGAAGCTACATGGGAACTG
>JAWWEU010000011.1:13842847-13869680 GCA_035583155.1 Acropternis orthonyx
GGAAACAGAGTGTAAGTAATTGTAAGCTAATTGTTAAAGTCAAGGCATCCAGTATGGTTATTAGCAACATACTGCATCTTAGGTTAGTTATATTGTTTTGCGTTTTCTGTTTTATAGAAATATATTTGTTATTTCCCATTCACAGCTTGGGAAAAAAAGCAAAGGGTTTAACTTAATCAGCTGGTGTTATTACAGGACACAGTCATTACTAGTACCTGTCTGTGTCTGGTTACTCTAGCAGTGCATAATACAGAAAAAGGCAGGACAAACAAATAACAAATCCAAAACACTATTCCTGGAACAAGTCACAAGGATGCTTTTTGCATTCTCAAATGACTTTGTCATCTCTTTGGGGCTAATGCTTAACCAGTGGAACAGCTATAATTTCTTAATGTGTTTCATCCTGTATGTTGTGTCAGATATATATCAAGGAGCTCTTCAGCAATAGTTTTGTCAAGGATAAACTTTTGGGTTTATCCTTCCCTAAATGATGTAAGTTGTTCCAAGCTTGACTTTCCCATGTGGTGGTGTCTTTTCATTGCCCTGAAAGAACAAAGTGGTCTGAAAAAGATTGAGTGCTCAAATAGGACTGGCTTGTTTTCAGTTGTACTGAAAGATGCGCTCGTGGCACTGAGAGGGAGGAAATCTGCAGAGTGAGCATTCTGAAAGTAATGCTTTTGTGTTGATATTGGCCCAATTCACAGAAATCCACAGCCTGCTGTGGACCATGGGTATTTGTGTGAGGAGGGCAGACCAGCTGTGTGAAGTCTCAGTGAAGTCTTTAAACTCACTTAAAAATCTGTTTTGGAATTACTTTCTCCATCTGGTAGTGCAGAATAATATTATAAGAGAGTTTGACTGATTGCCTTACTATGGAAACAAAAAGTACATTTGTAGTTAAAACTCTATAGAGAATTTGACCTTTCTACATTTTTGTAACAATACTTCATAAAACTTGACTTACTGCCTACACATATGTTTGAGATGTCCAGATGTAGTTTTTCAAATGTCTTGGGAACCTTTCAGCTCCTTCTCCTTGCAACTTGCTTAGTCTTGTCAGCAAATACAGAGATGCTGATTTAATAGAATAGGCAACAAATTAGCTTTCATAACTTGTTTGTATGTGTTAGTTGTTTTTTTCTTTTTCAACAGAGGAGTATGGAATATCCCTTATATGGCTAACATATACTTAATTAAGGGACAAACTCTCAGATCAGAGATGAAAGAAAAGAACTACTTCATGCGTGATAAGTTGGATCCTGATATGGCACTCTGCAGGAACGCCAGGGAAATGGTAAAGTGTATTTATAACAGCCTGCTCTCAAATACACTCATGTGTTTGTGTCCTGCTATACTTCACTAGTTTGCGTGATTGATCTTTGATATTATATTTTACTTATAATTAAAAGTACTGGCCAATTTTTGTGAGCTAGAACACTCTAGGTTTATTTCTTTAAATTGTTGACAACAGAAATTTTTGGAAAGCCGGTGCACTGGTGCACTGACTGCATGGTGGTTTCTAGCTAAATTCCCTGAGAATTTCTATGGAGGTTAAAATACCTTTCTCCCTGGTGCAACCTCAACAGATGAAAGAGGGCTTAACTTCTCTGCTGTGTTTGAATTAACAGTGCACTTGGACCATCTCTATTATACAAGTTTTTACAGAGTATGGAACTTGTTGCACACTAAGTTGGAATATTTTGCAATTTTTTATTTAAGTAGATATATATTTAAGCTAATGGTAAGCAGTATTATATAAAAGGCCTGAGTGATTTGTCAAATGGTAGGAATCTTCTTTAGGAGCATGAATTAATCATTAATTTTTCTAGATAGATAAAGACTGTATCAGAATTGTGATACTTGCATTAAGCTGTAAGTACTGAGAGAAAACTTATTTGTACTGTAAACTTATGAATATGTAAATCCACATTTCTACTGATACTTACACTAGTTTCAGCACAGAAACAAGTAAGACCAAAACCAGACCTATTTGCAGACAATATAGCATTGAAAAATAATTTTGCTGAATTGAACAAGAAAAGTTGGCAAGTATTAATTTTTTTATTCCCTCATAACAAGGCATGATCTCCTTTGTTTGTACTGATTCTTCAGAATGTCTCTGTCCAATCCTGTTGTATTCAAACCTTCTCAGCATCAGTTATTGCCAACCTGTGCTTTCCATGTGCTCATTAAACTAATCTGACTGGCTCCTCAGAAAATTGCTTTCTCTTTTCCCCTTTCTCAGTCTGTGCTGTAGAATGGTTTGGTACGTGCTTGTTTTTGTATTGGCAGCAGATAAGAAGGGGCTGGTGGAAACAGCTTTGACATGTGTATTAAGAGCTTTGCTTGGAGATGCATGTTGTCTGTAAAGGCATATCAGCTACAGAGCAAAAGCTGCTATTTACCTGATGTAACTGTGGAAACCTAATAGTAGTCAGAAAAAGAGAAAGATTATGTATCAGAAAACTGATGTGATGATTCTCCTTCATTTTAGACTTTACAAAGGGAAAAAGACTCCCCTTCTTCGGAAACATTCCATATGCTCAGACCCCCAAAGGTTTTGCTTTATTTTTTATTAATCAGTTATTATATTACATGCAGTATTATTCTACCACAGGAAGCTACTTCTCCTCTGTCCACTTACTCTAATGAAGTACTGCTGTAGCTTTCTCTTCAGTCTTCTAGCGTTCAAGTTTTTGACAGGGACAGGTTCTTCCTGAGCAGCGCAGAATATCTTAGAGAGGCTCGTTTCCTCAGGGAGGTTTCTCAGCTCTTCTTAGGTCAAGGTGTGCTGACACTGTCCCTCTGTAGTTAAAACTGATTCAGCAGTCCTAGGAAGGAGTAAAGCTCAAATCACTAGCAGGTCTGCCAGGCCCCGTAGTGACCACACTGTCACTTTGAGCTGTTTTTCTTGACCCAGGCCCTCCTTCCTGCTGCATCTATTTTATGATTTGGTAAGTGCCCAAAACTGGGCATGTTTAACATAATCATTATCCTTTTAACAGTTTAACTCTTTTTCAGACAAAAACTTAAACAGAAATACTAGGGTAGTCAAATGATAATGTCTTCATCCACTTCAAATCCAAAAGTCTCAAACATTTCTGAAATGAAGTTTTAGTCTGAAAAACTATAAACTAAGAGAGTACCACAGAACCTAAATTTCTTTTTAAAAATACTATTTTCTACTACTATTTCTAATCAAGAGAGGTCTCTTAATATCTTTTTTTAATAGCTTGATAATAAAGCTGTATCTTACCACACTTGATATCGTGCACCTAATTATGTGACCAGAGTGCTCAGCTGTTTTGTATGCTGATCTGAATACTCTTATATGCTGTATTTGCAAATACCTTTTTATTTCAGGCCAATTCACCAGATGGATCATATAGTGAATACTCTGAAATAAGTTTCTTGTTCTGACTTTCACGAGCCCTTTGATTTTTAGCTTATTCTTTCAGTTTTTAATTGGAAACTAAACCCTAGATGTTGGTTTTCTTGTATGAGCATTTTCAGTTTGAGAACAGATGTTTCCAGTGCGTCTGCTTAGGTTTTCTGGAAAACAAATCAACCACTCACTTCTCTGTTTTTTCCTTTCTTTAACTGTACATGGTTTCATGTTCTCAGTGATGTACAATGTGTTTAGAAAACGCATACAACCAAATGCTTGTAAGCAAAAAATTTTCAAGAGTAGGTGGTGATTAGAGTCTACCATTTGCAAATTAGGATGCTAAATGATCGGCACATGTATAATGTGTGTACAAGTGTGTGATACATTTTATGAAAGTGCAGTCATAAATAGACGTATTTAAAACTTGGTACTTGCCAAGGTGGACAGTTTTGCTAATGACACTTTCTCTGCTTGCAATAGGGTGTTTTCATGTACATTACCAACAGACATGAATTTGGAAGACTTCTTTCTACAGCCAATTACAATACCTCCCACTACAACAATGACCTCTGGCAGATATTTGAAAATCCTGTGGTATGCATCTAAGAATTAATGAAACCGTTACTTTATTTAAAAAAATGAAGTTTATATATTATAAAAGGCTTAGATTTTAAAGACTGGAGAACATTTGTTACTATGCACTAAGTATTGATTATGTACTAAAGGGTGTTTTCTAGAACTCATCTAAGCAAATGACAGTATATCAATAAGCTAACTGATGACCAGAGTAGCAAGCTAGAGGTATGGCCCTGATGTAACATGTTTCATGTTTTTTGGTATGATGAAACGCAGTTTGTTTACGGGTATAAGAAATTGTTTAATTGTTTCAGTGCTTTCAGTAGAGAAATTGAACAGATTATAAATTATTTTTTCTCAGTTAAATTTATTTATTTTGTAATGTTTTAAAATCATGTTTTCTTAGGACTGGAAGGAAACTTATATAAATCCAAACTACTCAAAGATCTTCACTGATAATATAGTAGAACAGGTGGGTACAAGCAGTTTTCTAAAAATATGTGGGACTGACTGATACTAAATTTGCATACAGTAACTATTTCCATGCAAGTGCTGTTTTGGCCTGTGCCTGAACAGTTTTTTGATGTTTTGGATCAGAACTGAATGTTTGCCATTTTGGTCTTTTTGGTCCAGACTTCTTCCTTTTGTGCAGCTGATCTGGTCAGAATCCTTGTGTTAAATGATCAGTTCTGTGACAATTAAGGGACAGTGACTTAATGAAATTTGCCTCCTTAAGAAGCTGGGATAAATTGACTTCGTGTTTAAAACAATGTTAAGTTTTAAAATGTTCCTCATAATACTTGTAATGTAGGAGATCAGGTTTTTTATTTAGAGCCATAAGGCACAGAATGTGTGGGTACACTGACACAGCTGTTAATGCTGGGTCATGACTTACAAGGGAGCTTGTAGTTTTTGCTTTTTTGAGAATGTACTTGTGGATCAAGTTTTTAAATTTTATTTTTTTTGTAGCCATGCCCAGATGTGTTTTGGTTTCCCATATTTTCCGACACTGCCTGTGATGAATTGGTAGAAGAAATGGAACATTTTGGACAATGGTCTGGTGGAAAACACCAAGTAAGTGTCAGCCTATATAAACATGACCTTAATGAGTGAGTACCTTTACAATAGTAAGTCACAGTGTACTGCAACAAAAAACATCCCAACAATTGCCAATGACCTGAAACCTCTGTGTTGCGGTATAAAATGCTTAGTTTAATCTACCATATATCCGCTTGTTCAGTAGATTTAGAGATATTCTTCAATTAACCCTGTGGTGGATTGACCTTGGCTGGAAACCAGGCACCCACCAAAGCCACTCTCTCAATGCCCTCATCAGCTGAACAGGGGAGAGAAAATAAAATGAAAGGTTCATGAACTGAGATAAGGACAAGGAGAGGTAACTCACTGACTGCCATCACAGGCAGAACAGACTCAACTTGAGGAAATTAGTTTGCGTCCTATTCTGATTTGATTGATGGGCAATGAAACCACATCTTAAACACTTTTCTCTCCACTCCTCCCTTCCAGGCTTAAATTTGGTTCTCATGTTCTCTACCTCCTCTTCCCCAGCAGCTCACATAGATGGGAAAATGGGAGATTGTGGTCCTCACACATTGTTTCTGCTAGTCCTTCCTCCTCAGGAGGAGGACTCCTGCTCCAATGTGCGTCCCTTCCATGGGGTGCAGTCCTCCAGGAACAGAGTGCTCCAGTGTGAGATGCCTGTGGGGTCGCAAGTCCTGCCAGAAAACCTTGCTCCAGCACAGGCTTCGCATGGTGTCACAGATTTCCTTGGCATCCTCCTACTCTGACATGGGGTCCTCCTGAGCTGCAGGTGGATCTCTGCTCCACTGTGGACCTGTATGGGCTGTAGGGGCACGGCTGCCTCACCATGGTCTGCACCAGGGCCTGCAGGGGAATCTCTGCTCTGGTGCCTGGAGCACTTTGCCCCCCTTTTTCAGTGACCCTGGTGTCTGCAGGGCTGTTTCTCTCACATATTCTCACTCATCTCTCCAGCTGCAATTTCTGTTGCACTGTGTTTTTTTTTTTTTTTTGCCCCCCTTTCTTAAAGACACGGCCATCACAGAGGTGCTGTCATGGATGGGCTTGGCCTTGGCCAGCTGTGGGTCTGTCTTGGAGCCAGTTGACATTGGCTCTCCTCTGCACCCCTGCTACCAAAACTGCCACATAAAGCCAATACAAACTTTGAATTAGCAAATTAGACACTAACAGCAATGCAGTTGCTGTAGGAGTTACCTGACAGTTTCCAAGACAGTTTTGGACAGCTGTTGATAACTGTTCCACAAGTTTTACTCATTTACCTCTTAAGTACTAATTTGTCAGATCCATTCCCCTAAGGAGTTACTCACAAATGTTACAAGCTATTGTGTCAGTGTGTTCAGAAAATTCGAGGTATTTATTAACTACCACTAAAATCAGATGATTTTATTTGCCTTACTCACAAATGTGTGCCATGGAAATGAGAATAGTTGTAGTCACAATTTTACTGCAGGAGGGAGCTTCCAGAAAGGATTTTACCATACTTTTATATGTAAATTATTGCAATGTTTGCCATGTCAAGTCCAGGCCTGTACTCTCTTGATCTGATACAAGTCCAGTTGCATCTGCAACTCAATAAATAAAACCATTACCCCAATCATCTTTAAAGGCAACATCATATTTACAGGCAACACATCCAATTATTGACTTATCCTTTAGAAAATTTCCAGTTTTTGCTCATTAATATCTCAGCATTTTCCCATGACAGTTAGGCTGTGGAATTGCTGTACAGCAAGCTCACATATGCTCCCTGAAGTATTGCTTTGTTGGAGTTCTGTGATTCTGCAGATTTCAAAAAAATATTTGTAGAAATGCCAGAAACATTCCATGTTCGTATTTCAAGGCTATTTGTGGTGTTTTCATTAGGACAGCCGTATTTCTGGAGGTTATGAAAATGTCCCAACTGATGATATTCACATGAAGCAAATCGGACTGGATAATGAATGGCTGCATTTCATAAGAGAGTTCATTGCACCAGTAACGCTTAAAGTGTTTGCTGGCTATTATACCAAGGTATGGGTTTAAAACTTTTGCAGATGATTACGCCATGGCATGACTAAATTTAAGTATTTTACTGAATATACCCTATTTGCTTTTGTTGAGGAGTTTATACAAGCCACAGCAGTAGTTAGAGATGAATGTTGCTGATTTTTTAACTAATCTTGAAAAAATTCCAAGAATCCTGTATGTGACTTGGCAGCTCACAACTTGAAGTCTGACTGTGTATTTTGTTTCAGGGGTATGCTTTACTGAATTTTGTTGTGAAATATAGCCCTGACAGGCAACGGTCACTCAGACCTCATCATGACTCCTCTACATTCACAATCAACATTGCTCTCAACAAAGTAGGAGAGGACTTTCAAGTAAGTTGACAACTTACTAGCTTAATGTTACCCTCTGAGTGTCTAATGTTATTTTCAAAGTAGAACCCAAATATATAGTCTTAGAGACCAAATTGAAAAGATGTGCATCACATATTGGGGTATATAATGCTTTGTTGTTTTTTGACAAGTACTAAATTTGCTCAGTTGCAGGATTCAGAACTGTTGATGCAGTCAGGCTGAATTATTCAAACTCATTTCAGATGGTGGGAGGGAAGGGGTTTAAAAAAAACTTTGAAAATGTTAACCATTTCATGGTTAACATTTCTGAACTGCTACACAGGTTTAAATAGTGCAAAGTTGAGTCAAATGGCTTCTTTTCTGTAGAACCTTTTTAATGATTCTCTTTTAGATCAGCCACAGAATGAACATTTTCAACTCTTCCACCTGTTTAGTTTTTTTCTGAGCTAAATTATTTTCTACTCTGATATTGAGTCAAATGAAACAGTCCCCAGAGTATGGAGCTTGGCAGGGCAGTGGCAGTAATATCCAGCTTTACTAGTAGAGTAAACCTGTTGTGTTTATAAACCTATGTCATTCACAGTTCTTAACACCAATAAATGTGTTTGCCACACTTACTACTCTAGAAAGCGCACCTTCAGTTTGAAAGCAGCAGGCAATTAATTAATTTAATATTTGTTTAATTGCTATCCTGGATAGAAGTGCAGTCCTGAACCAAGACCTATGAACATGATTTTCTTCTCTCTGGTATAATCTACAGTAAAGTTATTGAAGGTGTTTGTCAGAGTTGCTGCTTGATGAGTTGTTACCCAGCAAATGCTAAAGCAAAGCAAGGGGAAATATTTGATTGCATATGCATGTCTGTCATGTAATGCTCTAAAGGTGGTGTCATTTAAACAACATTGTTAAGGGATAGTAAAAGAAAAAAATTACCAGTCTCTTAATAATAGAAAAATATTGGAAGTCATGGATATATAAAAAAGACCTTTCTCTATTAAAACATAAGATAAATGTTTGGGGGTTTATTTTGTTTGTGTTTTTACTACAGGGAGGTGGATGTAAATTTCTTAGGTACAACTGCTCCATTGAGTCTCCCAGGAAAGGATGGAGTTTCATGCACCCAGGAAGACTTACACATTTACATGAAGGACTTCCTATCTTGAATGGCACAAGATACATTGCAGTATCATTTATTGATCCTTAATTTTATTTTTTGTTTGCCCTCTTCAACAGCAGTGTTCTTTACACAAACATTTATTTATAGATTTCTTCTGGAAGATGGTGATAAAAGAAACTTTAAGTTACTGTTCCTACACAACAAAGGTACTTCGGGCTAAAAGAATGAAAACCAGAAAATGTTCTGGTATTGTTGAAGATTTCTCGATATCTGCTCTGAGCCTTCAGTCACAAAGTAAATATGTCCTGCTTGTTTTTGCATTCTGCTGTCCTAAAGAGTAGGTAAGGAGGGAAAATGGAAAAGCATAGTGAATCCATTTCTTCGTTGAAAAAACCCAAACAACTCTAGATACAAAGTCGTCAGAAAAAATTATTGTGGTCTTCATTTGGTAAAGTGACACAGCTAAAGTTTGTGTGGTCTGTGTATTTGGTACCAACCAATGAAAAATTGCAACATAGAAGCAGAATGAAGTACATCTTGTTTACAGTTGTTTTTGATAAGCAATAATTGCATATGCTGGCATGTACTGAAGGGAAAACATCTCTGTAGCCGGTTTTCTTAATTCATTTTCAATACTGAAATGTACACCTTTAGAAGAAAAAATAAATTAATTGCAGAGATGGAACAAGGATTAAGTCATTTGTCTAAGGAAAAAATGGTTTATCATTTGTTTTGAGAACTCATCCTGTTGAAAACTTATTTTTCTTCAGCAAGTGACCTTCATTTAAAGTGAGTTATTTTTCTAAATGTGTAATTGCACCCAATTGATACTGGAAATTTGATGTTTATTTTCAGAACGCTGGTAAATTGTAATAGGATGTTTTATAGAGACAATTTTCTACTCTTAAAATTACTTGAATTTTGTATCAGGAAAGTGAAATGGTGGCAGTCTCTCTTTTAAAGCTAAGGGTCTTAACTTGACATTTATTTTAAAGAAATTGGTTTAAAATATTCCTACTGTATCTACTGTTTGTAATTTAAAGAAACTTGAAGCTGTCTCAAAGTCTACCGTGCCAAAATGCACAACATGTCAGAAAAAACTTGTGAAAAATAAAGGATAATTTTAAATTAATGTAACAGCTGTTGCTTGACTGTATTAGGTAGTTTCTTTGCATTTGCCATTGTTTTCACAGGAACTGGATTTACTGACAACTATTTTCTAACTATCTGTAGATACTTTTAGACAGGAGGTTTCTCTAAGTGTCAGATTCTGGTTTATTTACTACCGAAATTATTTATGTGTGGTGGTGCCCGTGTACCAAGCCCTGCATTGCACTTTTAGAATGATCCCAGTGGGAGTGATGGTTCTTGGTTTTGTTTTTATAGAGAGGCTATTTGATGATCTAAACAGTACTTCACTTTTTACCTGTGAATCTCCGCAGAAGCTTTATATCACACTGCCTAAATAGGAACTTTATTTTGCAGCTGACAGGACTGGGTGAGGGTTTCAAAGATTTTTCTTTCACTGAAAATGAGCATGTCTGCTTATTTTCCTGCTCTGCACTTTTTTCTACTTAAAGTTATGCTGAAGCAAATACATCAAAGTGAGGTAACCTCAGTGTATTAAAATGGCCTGGCTTGAAAAGGAATGGCTTTTGATGAAAAATTCTTTGCTTTCTTTTAACTTCTCTTTGCACTGCCTGCTTTTTTTCCTTTTCAGGCTAATATATAGAAATTGATATCCCTCAACTTTGTTTCCAGGCATGGAACAGCTGTCTTAGTCTCTCTGTCTCTGTCTCTCTCTCTCTCTATTGCCTGTGCTTAGGCAAGCCTTACAGATAAGAAAATCTTCAGGCATTCAGAATGAAAGCAGCCTTTGTTAATCATCTTTTTCTCAGAATTTGCCTATGGTCTCTTTGGCTGACTTAAAACAGAATAATACTTTTACCACTGGATCAGTTACAGACAGTTTGTTAGGAGGAACTTCCTGGGAAGAAAAAAAATCGCAAAACCACAATCCTGTAACACAGGGGGAGTTCTTTTGCTGACTTTTTTTTTTTTTAAATCCCCCCCATGACTTCTGTTTTAATTATGTGTTTTGTATTCTCAGTCACATTTCATTTTTTAATGTATATTTTTCTGTCCAAAAAACTTATGGCAGCTTTACTTACTGTTAAATTTTTGTCTGCAACTATTAATTCACTCTGTCATGTAGTGACATGTAATGCTGTGTTTACTGTGGTGCACATTTTGTTGGAAGGGAAAATGTGTTTACCATGCTGAAGTTACTAAGATTCTCACTTGTTTTTTCTTTATTGAAGTATTTGCAAAAGCTGACAGCTGCCTTTCAGGTGGAAGTATATGGAAGTGTTCTCATTAACTTAGGAACAGAGACATGCCAGGGAAAAAAGTTTGTTGTGAACAGTTCACCTGAATTGGTTCAGAAGGCTTGGCCAAACTGCTGAGTACATGAGCTCACACAGGCTAAACAGAATTGTCACTATTAGAATATTCTTTTAAAATGTCATTACTTTTAAAAGCACTTAGTCTCCAGTGTCTCCTTAACAAAGTTTGTTTGGGTGCATTGAAGATGTATGCATTAGGAGGAAAGCAGCAACCCTAACTCCAGCAGCATGTGAGAAACCTCGGGAGTACAGGGATATAAGGGTGCTCTGCAACAGATGAGGCATTTGTAAAATATTTTGTTTGCTCTGCTTTCATCTAGCTTTACTTTTCACTGTTAAATACTTGAAGAGATTGTGGTGTGGGTAAGAGAGCAATATATAGGCAATAGATTTCTTAAGTCTCCTTTTGGTTAAAAATAGAGTGTAGCTTGGTTTTATTTCATATTTGTGAACTATTCCATCTCTTCTTCTAAAAAATATCCTGGGCATTTAGTAGTATTTTATACATTTAATCTTCTTTAACATCACTGTTGAACAAGTAATTCCAATATGTATTTGTCACTTCATTGTTTTATTCCCAAAGGATTACTGTTTCACTCTTACTCGAAGTGGGTAGGAGTAAGACTATTACAAGCCCCGAAAGAAGATAGTTTTTTTTCAGTGAGGCAATAATAATGAAATCTATTTGATTGTGCCTGTTTCTTTTGAATGGCTTTTCCCCCATACCTGCTGTATTCATGGAATAAATGTGAATTCCCCAGCACTTTCTTCCGCAGTGTAGGAAGTAAGGAGGTCGGGATATTAGAGACAGAAAAGTCTAGAAAGGACCTCTGTAATTCTTTCCTCCCATGTGCATGGAGCTAGTTTTGGTTTTGTTTTTCTGCTTAAAAGAACTGGTTGAGATTTTTCTTTTCAGCTACTGGCCTCAGTGGATTCAGCTCTGGTATGAGTAAGTAGTTTTTTGAATCTTTACTTCCCTGAATCCTCACTTTCGTTGGCAGAGTAAGCTGCTCTGCTATTTTTGTGAGTGAAAGGGAACACAGTACCTGTCTCAGCAGCCCTCTGTGACTGAGGTGTCAGATAAATGACTTGACTATTGCTGTTTTTAGCTATGAGATGTTTTTGATTCCATAGCAGAGTATGAATTGGAGGGCACAGCTTTCATAAAATACATTTGTAGAACTGATACTGGTAGTTTTTAGAAAGGAGATATGCACTAGTAGAGTTAATTGTACAATTGCAAGAATAAGTAATTAATTTATGACTGCCAGGATTTTGTTGTACCTAGGCTTCAAATGGCTTTCCAACGTGGTTTCCCAAATACTTACTTCATCTCAATATAAAAAGTTATTTGGAATCTAATGGAAAGAGAAGTTTTTATCTACAGCAAATTATTTGTCCATTTCCCTATTTTTTCTTTTTTTTCCCCTATAATTATCTTCCCATTTGACATATGGGTGAGATCTGTATAAATGCATCCCACTTACAGGATGATAGCTGTCTTTTAGTGCATTTCAGGACTGGGGGAAGGTGAAATGAGGAAGGGATGGGTTGAAAGTTCAGAATTCACCATAAGCAATTGCTTCCCTCTGCAGCTGTTAGCACAGACCTGTGCATTTTGTTCCTGTGGCACCTCAATCCCAAACTAACAGGAGATCTGAGAAACAGTTGATACCTTGGCATGATACTGAGGCTGTTAAATGCAGGATCACCTTTTTCTCTTAGTAACTTACTGCTTCTGGAAAGTTTTCTGGGTTGGGCTTCACTTCAGAAAAGCTCTTTTGGCTGTGTTAAAGCAGTGCCCCTCAGGATTATTTTGCACATGGATCAAATGCAAGATCAGCTCTGTGATAAAAACATACTGGTCTTAAGTTATTTAATAGAGTATGGCAACAGTTCAAAAGTAGCATTTCAGCCAGCATGATTACAACCTTTATTGGCATCAGTGCAGCTGCAGAAGTAGCAAAGCTGAGAGCCTGGCCAGCAAGGAGGGTATTGGCTGTATCACAGGCGGTGTTTGGGGTGATGCCATGTGCTTAGATAGTGGAGAAGACTGTGTTTTGTTGAAAAGACTCGCTTGTGTTTTGGGGCCTGAGTATGGATCCCTGTGTGCTTGCCTGCTCCACTTACTACTGGTTTATGGTTGTTGAATGGCTCAGAGTGCCTGAAGTTGGCAAGGGAGATGTATAGTCATATAGGAACAAATTTAGTCAGGAACTAGTCTTCTGGCATTTTCTATTTCCAAGAATTTTGCTTCGTTGTGGAAGGAGTTACTCAGCTGCTAGTGACTCAGCACCATTTTGTTTCTGTGTTCTGTTGAGGGTGAGGAGCAGAGAGAGGAGGAAGGGAGCGGAATTAATTTAGTATAAGCTCCTTCCTTACGACAATGTCTGTAGTTTAGACAGGGCACGAGAGCATTGCGTTTTCACAGCTTCAGGTGGAGTGGCAGCTCATGTGAGCAGCACTGTAGGCCTGTGAGGTGGTTTACCATACTTAATACCTTAAGACATGGAGACCTACCCTTCAGAGTGGGCTTGACTAGCACTTCAGGCTTTAAGCTTTCTCAGACACGGGTTACTAATCTCTCACAGTGTACAGTCATCTACTGGCAGTGTGTGAAGAGAAGGTTTGAAACCTTGCTGTTTTCCACCTTTTTAGAGTAGTAGTGTTCAGTTTTACCTTTAAGCATATTCTTCCAAGCTTAACAAGTAAATTATATTCTCCATGTCACATAGCAGCAGAACTAGCAGAATAACTGCTCGGGTCTTGGTTCCTTAAAGTAAATTGCTGACTGATAACAGTTGTTATCCTTCTGTAAGGGGAAGGTGTGTCCTACTGGTGGTGTTAATATTTGAATGATGGGTCTTTCTCCTTGCTCACGTGGTAGCAGTTAGGAATTGGTGAGGGTACCTGAGTGAGTGAACTGCATCCTGCTCCAGTCCCACAGTAAACACATTGATTACAGGGAAATTTAGGGTTTGCTGCTATTGTTTGATCCAACTTAGTTGCCCCAGGATGGGTATAAAGAACTCAGAGAAAATGGACTGTGTTTTGCAAGGATGAACTCTGTTTTAGCTCCTAGATTTTAGCAAGTGTCTGAGCTTATGAAAGATGAGGATTTGGGGGGTTAACTTGGTTTTTCCTCAGACTTCTAACTTAGGCATGGTCATATTTAAGGCATTTCTGTAAGAAGTGCCTTCTAAAGAAAAGTACTCCAGCATGAAGTGAACTCAACGCATGAGAACTTGAGGCAGAAATTAAGCTACGAAACACTAGTTTTTATCTTGGGAACTACTGGGAGAACATAAGACGTGGGTGTGTGCACAGCACAATGAACTTCTGGCTCAGCCAAATTTAGACTCACCATCTCTGAATCACTTTTGCACACTGTGACTCACTAGGGAGCTATTTGTAGCATTTGGTCATTCTTTAAAACACCTACCATGTAAAATAGGATGAATCCTGGGGTATAAAATAGTGTTTTGCCTTAAAATTTCTAGATCCAGCTTCCTCAGACTTTTCCTTGCTGTGCCATCATGAATGGTAGAGTGGAGATTTTGATAGCATTACTTGAAAAAAGAGGAAATTACCAGTTCTTGTCCTTCAATCACATATATAAATTCACATGAGAGCATTTTGGCCACATGAGCTATGAAATTTTGCTTCTCTTAGACTCTTTGCCTGTGCCCCCATCGCTCAGGCGTACATGTGCACGTCTCCATCCAAACCCTGCCCCCTTCATGTCTCATGTGTCTACCAGATGTCAGCTTTCCTGCAGGGACAAAAAGCACGGGTGGCCAATGGCTCTTGCATAAATGTAGGCAGGAGCAAGGGAGGCAGAGACAAGGGATCTTTATTTCAAAGTGTTCTTGAAGTGCAAATTTTTGAACTGTTTCTTCTATGGTAATGAAAGGCCTTATAATCAGAACTAGAGAGCTATATATATATATATATATATCAGGGATATAACTGAGTTACATTCTGTAAAACAGCACAGATGACATTTCCTGATTTTTTTTTTTCTTGTAGTTTATACAGCCAGTGGGATGAGATGGATACAGAGGGCTCCAGGCAAGAGCAGTTTCTTGGATCCCACAGGCAAGTCCTTCATTCTGACCTGTGGCATCGCTGGTGGCTGTTGGAGCAGGTGACCACTGCCATGTGTCACTGTTACAGTGTGTATTTGGTGAGGGAATTTTAGTCTTCATCTCATTATCCATCAGTGTGTGTCTGTGTATGAGCACAAGCCTAGGCTTGATTTTTTTTTCGATAGACTGGGTGTATCTTGGCCTTGTTCTGCAAATAGGATTTTTTTTTTTGTTGTACAGCTCAGACTTGCAAAAAATTATTTCCTTATTCTGAAAATTAGGGCACACAGAAGAGTACACAGGGCTTGATTTTTCTCTAAATATCACTGACACAAAGGGACTATGAATATGAACTTTGCATGAATTAATTGATCCATATTAGTTGTTTAAATAGCAAAAGTAGGAAGAGTGAGATATATTTAAGCTTGAACACAGATGCACAGGAAATTCTGTATGTTTTTCATCGTTAGGTAAACGTAATCTACCTGAAATTATACAGACAGGAAAGGCTGAATGGACATCCCAGTATGTTTCTGAAATAGCTGTGCAGGTGTTGAAATGTTGTTTGAGCAAATAAATGGATCTGTTCTTGGCAAGTTGTTCCCATTTCTATTTACTTTTATTCTGAAGGGGACAAAAACACATTATAAAGCTATAGCAGCATTCAAATGCTGGGAATCAGGAGCTTGGAAAAAAATAAAAATAAATTGAGATTATATTGCAGAGAAGAGGAGAACTTTTTAGCCATTAAGACAACAAAAGCATTCCTTACATGGAGTATTTTATGACCAGAATGCTGAGACAGCACTTGAGGAATGTCATCAAAATACCCCAGCACAAAGACCTTAGTTGCAGACTTTATTCCTGAAGGGTCTTTTTTTCATGTACAAAAATGAGAGATATTGTTGAAACATGTATTCAAAAATAAAGCCAAGCTTCCAACCTAGTCAGTGTTCCTTAGCTGAGAAGCCCCCACGTGCAGTATTGCATGTAGCTCTAATACCTACCCAGTCTCATGGCTGGCATTAAAATTCTATGGCAAGTAAATTCTGCGAAGTTAACAGGCTGAAAAGTAGACAGCTATAGGGACAGGTGTGTTTGTGACAGATTCCATGCAGAAACTGATGCTGACTACATTTGTGAGTGTAGGTTGCTGATTTAAGTATTAATTTCAGCTAGAACAGGTATGTGCATATGGCTTCAAAGTGTCCTTTGCTTGCAGGAATTTAAGAGCTGATAACAAGTTTGCAAAATACTTGTACCTAAAGTGCTAATTCATCTATATCCTGCAAAGCCAGCAATGCAATTGGATAGTGAGACCACTGAGGCCAAGGGTTGAGCAGTCATATGTCCACCATTCTGTTCCCTTGGTTTTGCTGGACAAGCTTTTCACTTAGGATAAATAAGACAATTATTCAATGAAAGAATGCTTATCACAAAGGGTGCTGAAATCTCACCTGATTCTTACAGTTTGAAATTAAAGACATTCTTGCCTTGAGTATCTGAAGCTTTTTATATCTTGGTAATTAAGAAAAGCAGCTAGAGCTCTTTCTGATGTTTTTCTTGAGAACCTGTGGGAGCAGGCTGGCAATTGTAGGGTGGCATCAGGGCTTGATGGCCATCCAAGCAGAGGTACTGAGATGGAGCAAAGTCTCTGGATGAAGGAAGGCTGATAGCATATTCTGTGTATTTTCCATGGCACAGATCAGAGATGTTTACTATGCCCTTTTTGGTTGGTTGGTTTGATTTTTTGGGGTTTTTTTCCATTTGAGCAGTGAAGGAAGCTAATACAGTAACATGAGAAGTGAACACTTCTTTCAGAGAAACAGATAAAGTACATAATCTGAGTGTTCAATATAAAGAAATTCCCATTGACAAAGTGTAACAGATCTGCAGTAAGCAAATCTTATTCTTTTTGCTGAGAATACCCTTACAGAGTTATTTGATTTCTTCAGATAATGGAGTAAAATATGCACAAAGTAACCCTTCAACTCTTTGCTAATGCAAAAGGAATTGGTCTCATAAGGCTGAAAAATACTTCCTTGCTTCACAAAGAAACTTTAGAGAAAAATACTCTTACATTTAATGTAAGTAACACTCATAAAATAACTATACAGAAGCAGAATTTATGTATAAATACTCCCATCTGCGTTTCTTTTATTTTGGATGTGTTTATCTTCAAGCTGAAGATTTTATGAGCAGCATGCTGTATTGTAGTGCTGCCTCTTTACTTCAAAGATAAGCCAAGGAAGCTCTCTGGATCTGAACATCTTCCACAGAATATTTGCTTGTGATAAAAACTTACAGCAAACTTTACTAGATTTTTATCTTTTCTCTTTTAAAAGTCTAAGAAGTGATGAGTGCTTGTTGCTAATGATAAAAATGTTTGCCTTTCACTACCGAAGCTTGCAGATCTAAAAAAACCTCACAAAACTACTGAAGAAAACTGGACTGGGATTCAGTTTTGTCTTTTAAAAGGAAAGAAAGAAATGTTTGTGGTCTTGTTTTCTTGAGTTTGGTTTTGGGTTTTTTTTTTTTCTTTAATAATGGAACCGCATAATTGTATATGAAATAATATAAATCTAAATTCATAGGAAATGAGTTTAGAAAAAATGAGTAAGATAGTGACAACATTGCAAATCATGGTGTACTATTCATGCAAAAAATAACATTAATTGTAGTGACTTATTTCAATCCACTTGCAAAGCTGTAATGGGCAGTGAAATATATTGATAATGTCAGAAGTTAGCAGAGCCTTTGTTTTTCATTTTTTGCTCTAAGAGGCTGAATTCCCAGTGAGATCTCTGCTGTCATTTGTCACATTTGGCCAGCTGAAGCAACGAGAATTATTTATAAGGCAACTAATTGGAACTCCTAGGTTCTCCCACCCCAACTTAAGTTTACTCTTTGTTTCCTTGCCATCAGCTTTTAGATAAATTCGATTAATTATTTTTTGACTTTACTGTGCTGCCTTCTGTGCATGTTGCTTGGTGGAATGTCTTACGGTACAAGCAGAGTACTGAGACATGGCTTTTCTCCATCCTTTGTGCCAAGTTCTTTCTTGAATCCAGAATTTTCCTAAATGCCTGTGGTCCACTGGTAAAGCAATTACAGAGGTGCCTGCAGTCCTTCCTTACCACTTTATGAAACATTTCGCTTCTTCTCCTCGGATTCCTGGAAATTGGTTGTAGATACAGAGCTTCTTTCTGCATTCCCACCTGGCTTTAGTTTAGCATGTTGGTAGCCCTCTGTATAAAGTGAACCTTGATAAAGAGAATATTCTTCTTCTCAGATAGCTTTCCAACTGCCTAAGTCTCAAATTATGAATGTTTTTCTTTGTAGAAGAGTGGTGTGGGAAGGGAGAAAACACTCCAACAACACAGCCAATACCATTGGCAATAAAAATGCTACTTAAATGTGAAGCATGGTTTCTTCATGGTATGCTTCTCTGGGCTCCAGTTCCTCTCTGTTTCCATCCCTCCTTCAGTTCAGAAATAAATATATTCAAGTAAAATGCCGAAGAAAACCTTTTCTTTCCTTTTTAGTCCAGCAGTAGGTTAAGAACTGTGTAAAAACCTCAATAGATAGTGGACTAATGAGTTTACACAGTGTCAATTTTGTATTTATCATTCAGGAAATTACTTGAAGGTGTGTTGTAATGCTCTGAACTGAACTGCTGCCCTCTGCAAATTGGAGTGCATTATGCTTTGGTTAAATGATAATACGTAAAGCTTAAAGAAGGCCCTCTGAATATTTAGTGGTGCTTTCTGTGCTCATTTACTTGAGAAGCTGGGGCACAAGGCTATTAAAATTCTCAAATTCACTAAACTTAAACCAAGAATAATAACAGCATGAAAAAATGCTTGTAATTCAGGAGTGAGTTTTGGATAGTCCTACAATAGCCTTCTGTCTGCTAAGCTGCTGGTGATTTATTCTACTATCTTGGATATGTATTGCTGAAGTATACCACAAGAATATGGTTTAATTAATTTGGTGGTTACTTAAAGCTGCTCACAATAATAATCTTTAAAATTCTGAGAAATAAAGACTAAATAACAGTAATTTTAACACAACTAAAATATCACTATATATGAAAAATAGTGAGATCTGTTTTGGGGTCATGCCTGCAGATTGCTGAATTTCTGCACATCTGACTTAAAATTCCTCATGGAAATGACCTTTCTGAATGTCATTTCATGATCCGTGCATTCTGTAAACTCTGCTCTGTAATTTACTGGGGAGGTCAAAGTATTTAACCTAGTTAATAAAAGTATGAGCAAACAGACAGTGGAAATAAAAAATGCTTTGCCTTATATATTTACTTTTTCCCTGGCGAGTAGAAGTTGAAGATAAAATAATGCCTTTATACCATGTCTGCCATTCTGCAGACAAAGTTGAATTTTACAGATGCTTGTTAAAAACACTATGAGGTCTGGATAATAGAAATTAGGACAGGAATCATAGCTGCAAAAAGACTTCAACAGAATAGTTAAGGTACAGTTATAGAATTCAAATCTAGCAATATTGTCATATTTGGACATGTATACCTAAAGAAAAAAATAATACTTGCATACCCATGTTTTTAGGTAGTGGTTCTAATTTATAACCTGAGAGAGGATGAAATAGTGTCTGGTAATACAGCAGTACTTGTATAGCCTTTCATCTAAATGCGTCAAAGTATTTTGTAAGTAGATGGGAAAACTGCGGCTCAGAAGAACTGATTTGTTCATACCATTTGGCAGCAAATCTGGGAGGAGACTGCAGAGTCTCGGTTTTCAGTCTTGGCTTTGACCTCCGACTGAGTGACTCAGTTGCCAGGCGAGTGTCCGCAATTCATCCGAGCGCCTTCCCGGCAGCCCGGCTCGAGTCTGGGGGCGGAGGGCTGTGAGGAGGGCCGTGCTTCACATAGCAGACAGAGCTCTCTGCCAGCTTGATGTGCAGAGCAAGAAAGTAAGACAAAACTTTCCCAACAAGTTGATGTCTAGTGCGGGATCTCTTCCCTGGTCCTATTCTGTTACTTTCTAAAAATGTCTTCTGGTATGAAACCAAAATCTCCCGGACTGCAGGAGCCAAGAGCGACGCCAGCCAAGGCAGTGCTGTGGGAGCATCTCTTCCCCCTTGTCTACGGAGAGGCTTCCACCTCCCTACACTATGCACAGTCTCTCCTGTACCTGGCACTTCAGCACTCATTTTACATGTCAATGAAATTCTACCTCTGACTGCGATGCTGTTGTTTGAACATTAATATATAGGGGTTGTGTTAACACATGATGGCCCTAGTAACTTGTTTATTGTTTTCCTAGATATTGGTTGGATGTGCCATTTCAGTATGGTGCATGTGCTAAGTATGAACTACTTGGAGGTTCCAAGCCTTTCTGCTAATTATGTGGATGTGAGAAAGTAATGGTTACCTCCCAGAAGTAAAATTTCATCATGTTTCTTTGAAATTACTTACTGTTCCAAAGATTGAAACACTAATTTTATTTTTTTGGTGGTGTTCTTTTCCTGTTTGTTTATTTTTAGTATCTTCAGTTCGTACAAAGCACTGTCAAATATTTCAAGTGACCACTGACATAAAAGTTTGGTTGTACCTTTTCAGTCAGGTCAGAAAAATAATAGAGAACTTAAAACTGTATTTAAAAAAAAATATTTGCAGAGAACCATTTCTTGAAGTTTCTTAAGACGTAGCTGAATAGAGCCATTTTTATCCAGTCTAATGTGATGAACTTGCCTACTCATGTTAGTCCAGTTGGAAAAATTTAAGTGGAAACTCTTTGTATAGTTCAGTGAGTGTATTAACTGGTGATGGGATTCGTAGGCTGCAGAGGAAAAGACAAAAAGGAAAAAAGGAAAAATTATGTACATTTTATACCTTAAAACTGTAAAATGTGTGTGCTATTTTTTATACGTATTCATTGTTCACAATAATTTTATTTCCTTTACCTCCTCTGGACTAGATCTTGAGCTGCTGACTGATAGAATGTGAAATCTTTGTGCTATCTCGTATGTTCTCTGTTGGCAACATTTAGTTGTTTCAGCGTAATTTTATTGTCAGAGGAAGTCATTATCAGAAGAGGCATTTTTTTAGTGAGTGAAGCCAGGTTGAGTGTTTTGGATTGGCTTTTGAATTTATGGGTGTGGCAGAACTGCAGAATTATTTTCTCAGTAGAGGTTATTAACTCTCTCTTTGTGAGCTGAAAAGTTGCAGTTTTGAACCACAGGGAGCCTTTTCATGCTGTAGTATTTCCTTTTTACATGTGGTGAATGGGAAGAGCATTTTGAATATAATAAATGGAAAATAAATTCCAAAACTGGTCTTAAAAAATAATCCAGAAAAGATCTTTGGTGGTTTTGCTCCTTCTAAATGCACTAAAAATAAAGGAGCATAAAAGGTTAAGAACCATTGCTATAAGAATGGAGAATGTAGCAAGTATCTTTAATTACAATGGGACTTCTGTGGTTGTTTGCACTGAGTCAGGTTAAAGTAGACTTGCCGGGCAAGGGGGGAAGAACAACTTTCTTTACAAACAAGTCAGGTTGTTGGAAATACGCAGGTACATCGAGTCACTCTTGTGCCACGTGTCAGCACCGTTTCACAAATACCACAGTGCTGGTCTTCTTCAGTGTTCAGCGCTCTTCAATCACAGCTGGGCTGTCAGCTGGGTAAATCATACTGTGTTTATATTGAGAGGTCATTCTTGGCCAGGAACAAATACAGATCTGGCAGTCCAGACAGTTTTCCTAGTATGAAGCAGTGCGGGAGAGATTAGTGTTTCATCACACTGGTGGAAAGTTTTGAGATGCAGAGTGAGTTCAGTGTGTGCTGGGCTGCTGCACAGTTGCTGGGAGACTTGTTTGTTTTCATTGCTCTGCTTTCCCTCGACAGCCATCCTTGCTGCGGGAACACAGGAGGAGATGTGGATGCAAGAGATGGGACTGCTACACTGCTGCCAGGGGATCTGCTTCCTCTATCACCCGCTCAGGTTCACTGGGCTCGGGTGACATGGCTGAGAAGAAACAACAGAAATGTCCTGTTGCCATTTTTAGTCCTGACTGACATTTATAGCATCAGGCACAGAAGATGTTCCTCAGCTCTAAGTGAATGAAGCCTCTAAATCAAGAGCTGTATGGCTGCTAATAAAGCAGCTGCTTACTCAACAGATCTTGCCTCCTTGCAAATTCTTCACATCTCTGGTCAGGTTTCATTTCCTAGATGTATGGAAAGTATATATCCGTCAAGAAAGGTGCTATTAAGGACAAATAAATGTGTGTAGTAGATTTTATTTGAATTGTCATTTGTATGAAAGCACTTTCAGAAATTACTTTTTAACTGGAAGACTGAGAGCTGAAGTGATTCAGAGGAAGAATAAAGCCTATGAAACTCACTTGAAGCAGCGCTGAGAAGAGGCAGTAATTTGTCTCTTGCTCCATTATATAATTTGACAGCAGGTTAAAAATACTTTCAGTTGCAGAACCAGATTTTCTAAAAGCAGACAACAGATTTTTCTGTGTCCTGAGTCAGTGAGGGGTGTTGGCTCCTGTATTTGCAGCCTATGAGGAGGAAGCTGGGCTAGAAGGCATGTGCCCAAGCTCATTCCTGGGATGGAGACCATGAGTCCTGCCTGCTGCCAGGCTGTGGGCTCTCCCAACCCTGGCAGGAGCCTCAGCCTCATGCAGAAAGCAGCTGGGAAATGGAAACCAGGATATGGGTGCTCTTGGCAACATGCATCTCTCTCTTTTTTTAAGACACTAAAACCTGGGTTTCACTGCCCCTCGCTTTCATCTCCCCAGAGCAGAGAAAACATTTGTCCTGAGTCTCTGTCTATCTCTCAGTGTTTGGAAGTCTGCCCTGAAGGTGTGTATGTGTAAGAACTGGACAGGGAATAAGGAGGAATGTTGTTAAAGTGGCTGCAGAAGAGAGAAAAGTTGCTGCCTTCCCCTCCCCGCCCCCCACCCTGCCTCACCCAGAAACAAGATTCAGCAAAACTACCTTTTCAGGAAATGCACAGATTTGCTTTAAGAATTTCTTTCTGCTTCAACATATTTTCTTTGCCAGCTGGTCTCTGGAATTCATTTAAATTCATTGAGTCAGCAGCCACTGTAGTCTAAGCATTACTATAAAAATTTCCAGTGACTTTAATTAATTTGACTCCTTGTGTTATCCTGATGCTTAATCAATGGATCTTTTGTGGCAAGAAAGATTCCAGAAATTTGACTTTGTTTGCCAGCACATGGCAATTCCTAATTTAAACTTGATGATTGTTAAGGGAAAATGGTGGCTTTTACAGGCTTTATTGGACAGATGTGTATGAATGCTGATTATGCTATTTATGGTGTAGATCTCAACTGACTGCTAAAAAGCTAGTCTGGAGTTGCTTTTCTAGCAGTTTTTACTTTCCCCATTCCCTTGCCACATATGTGCTTTTTCTCCTAGTCTTTTATTCTACACAGATGCTCTGCTGATGATCTTAGAACACAGGCAGGGAAAAGCCCCTTGTCATAAATATTTTCTTTTTTTTTCACCCCTCTTTGGCAATGAAGCATTTGGCCACGTCTCCGTGTTCTCTTCCTACCAGTATTGTTTCCAGATGTTTTTTTGGTGCTTTTTTCTTGTTTGCATTTGGATTGTCGCTTATCATTAGCACTCTGTTTTTAAGAGGGAAGCCTTTGACTTGGTAGCAAGCAGACATGAACCCAGCCACAATTGTCTGACCTCAGCTTCCTCAGTTTGAGGTTATGTTTGGATTTAAGATGTTGGTTTGGCCCACAGGAACAGTCAAACCCAACCACAAAGTGCATTTCTGAATTCAGAGGTGGATTTTACCAATGAGTCAAGACTACCCAACTTATTGCTTCATGTTGACTGCCTGTAGAGTCAAATTCTATTGCTAAGGATTTAACCCTTTTTTTTGTTTGCAACAATGCTATGGACAACTTGCATCCTCAGAGGAATTAAGTAATCTGAAAGTACGTGCTTTATGTGATCTTGCTCTTGAGGCCCATAAATATCATGACAGGACAGAGGATGGTCTCACTTCATAGGCTGGAAGTGAGACCATCTCTCCCTGAGGTCTTCACTGACCCTGGCATAGACCTGAGCTGTGCTACTCTGATAAAGGGAATTGGAGCTCAGTTTCTGCTTGCAGCTGCCTCAAACACTTTTTCCTTCCCTTAGCTCTGTGCAGTTCCTCAAGGAGTCTTGGGGGAATTAACCTTGCTGGACTGAGAGATGTGACAGTGCTAGGGGCTTTGCAAAAAACATTATTCATTACCAATGTAAATATGAAAACAAGCCCTTTTCCCCTGTGTTCCTCACAGCTCTCACTACTAAAGGAATCAAGCACAGTAAAAGGAGTATGGTCTTTTCTCACATAGCCTAGGTAATCCTATCCTGTCTTCTGGCTGCTGCTTCTGGCATAAACTAATAAAATCTTAGTTTCCCAGTTTTTAAGTAGTGTCTGTGTTTTGGGAGTCACTGGCTTTGGAGAATTTTCTTCTCCCTACTGCTGGGGAATTTGCCTCTTCATCCCATCCTTAGGAAGTGGAAAAGTAGCTGAAGACCACGCTGACTACATGCTATCCCAAATCAGCCACAGTTCAGTATACAGATAGGCCCTAAATTCAGTCTGGTACAGAAATGGGGACCTGCAGTGTCACACAAGGGACAAACATTTAACTGTGTTATAATAAGGCTGTTGAAGACAAATTCACCTCAGCCTAGGCAAGGGAGAACCCTTCCTCAAATTTCAAGCAAAAATGGTTTATGCTTGGGGATCCTCAAGATTGAAGCCCCAAGTGTCAGGCAAACGATTTAAAAAAAAAAATTCAATCTGCCATTAAACCGTGATGAAAAAATTGAAGCATACTTTTTTTGTTTGTTTGTTCAGTCCAGCAAACTTTGTGTATCACCACCCCTTCCTCAGCTGGAAGAAAGCATAAATAACATCTTGTAAGCTGTGGTTGATTTGGCAAGATGCAGATGTTTGTTCCTATGGAATAATTTCCTCTGCAGCAAACTTGTTCCAAAAGTAGTCCAGAAGTGATTTTTATCTGGAGAACAATGTTGCATTGACACGATTCACACGTATTCAGCTCATCTGTGCTTACTCCATCTCAGCTGGAGAGAGCAAGCCATGCCCAGATTTCTGTTGATGGGGTGAAGGTGTGAAGGAGCACAAGAGCTCTCCAGTTTTTTCGGCCCACAGGAGGGCAACATTGAGCTGCAGCTGAAACAGGAGCTGCCAGAGCAGGTGAACGATTTACTACGTTAAGAATCAGTGAATTGAAACGAATTAGCTGATTTAGAGGTATTATAGACTGTGGCTATTTAGTGCTGTGTCACTCCGCATCCGTTTTGGGTTTGGTTGTATTTGTGGTTAATCTGTAATTGTTCTAAATTGCTTTTGTCATCTGTGGCCAACAAGAATGTGTTGTCAACAATAAGACAAAGTTGTTTATTAGATGGTAGCACTGTGTTTTTTCTTCACGCTTCTCTTTCTGAACTATATTGCTTAATAAAGTGTCTATTGAGGAAAATGGACTATTAGGGTTATGATTTTGAATTTTGGTGTTATCTACGAATACCTGTATTTTAAGGACTATGTTACATGGATTACAGGCTAAGAATTGCGTGACACTGTTGGCATGAAATTCAGTTATTTTGGCAACATATGAGCTGTAGTGCTCAGTGCAAATGGCTTTCAGTAGTCACAGCAGTGTAGCAAAGGCAGGAGCATAAGGAGTCCTGTTTTACAGTAATCTGTAGTCTCCATAAATTCTGATCACAGTCTAGAGTGAGGTGCTTTGGGAGACTGAGAAGCCTGACTCTGGAGGAGCTGAGAAATGAGGCAGATGTGCCAGATCCCAAGAGGATGGGAAGCCAGATCAGAGGGAGCTTGGCACTCACGCTTTCTGAGTCTCTGGACACATGATGTGTTTTTGCAATTGGTTACTAAAATAAAGCATTTCTTCCTCTATACAGGTAGTGGAATAAGCCAGACATAGTAAGTGGGAGCAAAGGCACATCAGGGCAGGAGTGAGCAGGTGTTTGGTGCCTTTGCCTGTGTTAATGCACAGGGCAGAGCAGCCTAAGAAGCAGCTGCAGCACTCTACCTATCTCAAAACTTTGAGCTAACTAGGTGGAATGAGAGCACCAAACATCATGATAATACATGAAAGAGCGTGGAGAACTTTGGAGAGGGCAAGATGAACAGGCTGTTCCATGCACAGAACCTGAGTTGTGGCCTCAGTCTGGATGAAGAAGGCAAGATTGCTTGTTTTGTTATGGGCCTATAGAGATCTCTATATCATTATTGCCATAAGCTCTTTGCAGAGATGAAATGGGAAAAAGTAGTGAAGAATAAATGGCTAAAGACTTAGTAAGGAGATGCAATGTGAAGGGGCGTACTCTATACTCTGGTGCCCATTTACACTGGAGGATGTCGAGCCCTGGGTGATGGCTGAGCTGGTGGTAAGAAGTAAGTGTAGGGAGAGAGGGCCAGTGACCAAGTGGTGTCCTTTATTAGACCAACTGATCCACACTCAGGTTGAGGGAAGGTGTAAGTTTTTCATTGATGCTTATGGTATGGCTGAGATCTTAATTCAGGCACTTGTGGAACTCAGAGGCAATTAAAACAAAATTTATAGTTTAGAAACTCCCCTCATCCCCGACCTATATAAGCTAAAAGCATTTTTGAAACTGAAAACCAGTTACAGGACTCTGTAACAAGGCATGGATTTTTGTGCTAAGTTCCATGATTCTACAAGTGGGTAATACTTGTAATCCCTTTTTAACACACAAAGCAAGAAAGAACAAACTAGACCTCCCTCTGGCCCCCTTTTTTCCATTAGATCGGAAGAGC
>JAWWEU010000011.1:13869780-13984896 GCA_035583155.1 Acropternis orthonyx
GAAGTATATTGGCATGTACTAAAACAGCTTTGACAAGACATTATAGATGATGGATTGGTGTGTGAAAGATATATTCTACTATTTTATTAGAGAACCAATTGTTTGGATTTGTATCACTTCTAGTTTAGCCAGAGACAGATACATAATTTCATATAGCCAGTACTATTAACTCTCTGTGAGTTGACATTTTGGGAAAGTATCAATCTTGCAAAGACTGGAAATAATCTCAGGTAGAAGAACAGGCTTGTGTTCATTTTGCTTTTATCAGCACGTGCACTTTTTTGGGAGCCAGTCTTGCGTTTGAAAACCATTCCAAATCATTATGCTTTAATGAAGAAAAAAAAAAAACTCTGGAAATGACCTGGCCTTCAAACCTACTCTGTTGGCCTTGCAATTAGGGTGGTATGTTGATAGTTTTCTGCTACCAAGTACTTGTGAGTGCTTTCTGGCTTGGTTTGATCTTTTCAATTGAAAAATATTAATGCATTTCAAAGTGGAACATGTGTTTTTGTATGCACGTAGTTGTGTTTGTGTATAAACTCACTGATTTCAATTAGTTTCTTGGCCTCTGGCCCCTTGGTACATATGCCAGGACTAGGCTGTGAGTTGCTTCTCTTGAGACCTTCCAGAGTAACTACGGATGTGGCAGAAATCCATACAGCTGTAGTGATTGCCTTATTCAGGGTGTGCAGAGCCCAGGTCAGTGAAGTAGATGAAAGGATTAAAAAGATTAACTGATGTTTCCAAATTCTGTCACTGAAAAATTTGTTCAACACACCTCAGCTCACAGGCACACACACAAATTGTTCTAAGAAGGAAGTGCTCAGCATACGCTGTGTCCTCCATGTGTAATCTCTTAGACACCCAGCTTCCAAGCCTTGAATATTCATAAATTACTTGAGATTCATTCCCCAGCAGTGATTTCCTACTCTGGAGGAGAAGTCAGGAACTCTCCAAAGGGTTCAGGGACTAGTATTAGGTGACTGTAGACAGAACCCTGTGATGTACCTGTGAAGGGCTGGGGAAATTGAGAACATTGTAAAGCAGGGCTGTGGGAGGCTCAGGAGGGTGGGTGGGTTTGTAGGAAGCTGCACATCATGGCCCAAGAGAACTTTGGGTCAGCCAGTGAGGGTAACAAGCAGAGTTTGTACAGCTGAAAAACACAATCCCTACTACAGAAACAGGGAGTTGCCATTTATTTTTGACAAGCAGAAACTGGTATTGTTCCACTGTGTCTTATGAATCTTCTCATGATGCAGCTGTGTGTCACAAACCAGCAAGCCTACTCCCTGAATGGGGTTGGGGACATGGACAGAAAGAAGCCCACCCTGGTGGTGCTGAGTTTACTGAGACCTCCATCACTGCATTAGCATGACACTGCTGAAATAGAAAGTCCTGCAGAGAAACAAGTGCATCAGTGTGGGCTCTGGGCTGCACTTGTGGAGTCAGATGGGGTTTGGATCAAGTCAGGTGGCTTGTGTCCTCCAGGGCACAGTGAACCCAAGCTGGCTCTGAGTGTCACAGGTAAGCAAAAGACCATTTGTTTAATTTTAAAAAGGAGGAGAAGTTCTGGGGTGTGTATAAACACCCTAATTCTCCGGAAGTGCATGATGATGTATCTCCTATAAACCTCTTGCTGTAGAGTTTGGCACTTGGCATGTCATGATGAATTGAATTCTAAACTCCTTAACAACACTAAGGAATTAAAATCTAAAGCTTTGGATCATCAGTGTGAGAGAAGGACTATACATCTTAACTTCATATAGTTCAGAGTTCATTCATTCCCTTCTGTAAAAGTGGAAATTTCTTTAAGCAGGGGTGTCACTTTTAGGTTGTTTAAATACTGTGTCAGAAGAGCAGGAGCATGATTGATGAGTGGGTGGAGAATAGCTATTACTTTGTTTAATATTACAGGCTAGCAGAAACCAGAGACGGATGTTTTCATTACATTTTCTGTCTTGAAAAGATGGTAAATTAAGGGTGGTCCTAGATAGCAAGGTGCTTTTCAAAAAAAGCAAGGGAACAACACTGAAATTGATGTATTAGTCATTCTTCTCTTTGTCCTCTGAAAAATGAAAATGCTGCCTGCTGGATTATGGAACTCTGCTTATGTTGTCATTTGTCGTGAAAAACTGTACTTGCTTTCTCTACCACCTTTGTTAATAATTGATACCTATTCTAAGATCTAAACACACAGTATTTGTATAGTGGCAGAAAATAAAACCTCCAATAGAGAGCCACAGATAATAAAATAACCTTTTGTTAAGATTTTTCTACTGAGATTTTGAACAGAAATGTCACTTCTGGAGAAAATACAAAAACATTTAAAGAGGGAACAGGCAAGGAACTCATATATCTGGAAACAGTAAGTACAAGGAGCATGGGATGCTCCCATTTTTGGAGTTTAGATGTCCCTATATATTTGATTTATCTTATTAGTCCAAAATATCTGCATTGCTAAGGCAGAAAACAATTCTTTTCAAAAATAAATCCCATAAAGGAAAGGAAAGAAAGCAACTACTATTTAGTGTTTCAGATTATCTAAGTTTTTTGAGGATTGGTCAATCTAATTGCCAAGATCAATTCTCTGCCCAGCAAGTATAGATAAGTCTGTCCTCCCAGTTGTCAGGCTGGAGCCCTTAGATCCAGCAATATGCCAGTGCTGTTTCAGCAGAGCCTCAGAGCTGATATTTGGGTCTCCCTGGGAATTCCTCTAAACAAAGGGAAGGGTGACCAGAAATCAGTTCTTGACTGCAGGATCAATTATTACTCCTTTATCATATAAGTGATTCATAAGACTATAAGCTGCAGTGTCCTTTTTTTGCTAGACACAATTAATATCACTGTCTCACAAACTCAGTGTCTTTAAAGAACTGGTAAGGATCAAATACTTTTGATTTGAACTGACTGGACCCTTTTCCCTTAGGAATTCTATAAACAGAAGTACCTGACTTTAGAAAGCCATCCTAGATTTTTTTTGTTGTTTGAAAAGCTGTTCTTTCAGATAGTCCATTGAAATAAGGATTTCTTTTTCATTTCTTCCAAAAAGAACTTCTGCTAAATGTCAGCAGAGGTGGAAACTATGAGTTCAGTGTGTGCATAAACAGCAACACCAGCACTGGCACTGAGCACTGGTAGAGATGCTCAGCTTTGTTTTGAAAGGGCCACCTCCAGGACCAAAAGGCAAGTTCAGCAACACAGCTCTCATATTTTCCAGAGTTTGATGTGAGTGCTAGTGATTTTCATACTTTTAAAACTTACTTCATAAAGCTAGAGAAGGAAATGCCACCAACAAATGTCAGAATAATCTATTTGCATCCAGCTCTCCTTGGGTATGGTGGCTTGTGTTTTTTACATCACAGTTATACTGGTTAAAGTGAGGTATTCTATCATAACAGTGGAATTGTTTCCAGCAAACACTTAAAAAAACCCTGGAAAAGGACAAACAAAGTAGGGGGATTACTAGCAGTTCTAAATGCATATTGGAGTAATTCATACTAAAATTCTATCCACACATAGTCAGATTAAAGCTAAAATGCTAACTCAAGGTAGTACTAAACAGCTAAAATTACTGCCTATTAGTTTTAGTTTATTGGCAGGAATCTAGTGATTTTCTACCTCATATTACATGTTATTTCAGCGTACATACAAAAAGGAACTGCTAGTCCTGGTTCTTTATTAAAGGGATTAACATTCATTTCCTAAATTTTAAGAATTAATGAATATTTGTCTGGTGCATTTCATTGGTACTCATACATTTACTGTGTTTTCTCTCTGCTTGCTGTCTTCTATATAGATTTATATGGCACACATTTACCACTGAATAGATTTTAGATGGTCTCACTATAGTAAAATCCTATGAGCACTATCATCTTTCATGAGTAATTTATCTACCTAGCTCTGTCAGCCTCTAAAAATTAACTGCGTAAACCTCACTCATTAAAAATAATTGCTAATCTCAATCTGTTATTTTCCAGGGATAGTGGGCTTTTTCCTGTATATATATTTTAAATGTTAATATACTGAAGGTATTTTTGTGGGGAATATATATTATGTAAGGGTATTTCTGCATTGGACACCTTAAAATCAATCCCTTCTTGCTCATTAAAATAAATGCATATGTTGGCTGGTCTGTACTGCCTGCTGTTCAGTATCTTTGACTTTCTCTGTAGAGACCTTGTGTCTTGAAAGAGATGTTTGACTTGTGATCACTGACCATCACTGAATTTCCATACAACTGATTAAGCAGTTTGCTTTTGATAGGAAAAACTGTTACAGGGAGCTTTGCAAATCACAGATGAATGATGTTTCTAATAGCTGTGATTTCATAGTTCTTCCTTTTTCAGCTTTAGGTGATGTGTGCATACATATGTAATAAGAGTGAAAACAAAAAAAGCAAAGCCCAGCACTGCAGAAGCCCCACGCTGGGAGAGTGGCCAGTTTAGCAGAGAGTCAAAATCTTATTTGTTGTAACTGTAGATTTAATTAACTACAAAACTTAATAAACTGTTAGGTCATGTTTGCAGTTAAATGCAATAGTATTGATTAGAAAACAAAATAAATTAAGTATTAAAAAAAGTTTGGCAAAACAAGAACAGCATATTTCTCCTGCCAGGTGTTTTTTTGTTTTGTTTTGTTTGTTTGTTTGTTTTGTTTGTTTGTTTTTTGTTTTTTGTTTGTTTTGTTCCTGGGAAGTACTTAATCATTTTCATATCTAGCAATCTTCCCATAACATAGAAGGGTAGACTTTCCTACCTTTAAACATTTCTCTGTGTGTGTGTTACTACTGCCTGTTGTACTCTTTGCTGAGAAGGTAAATAGCTTCTGATGCTAAAGAGAATAATCAGGTAACTTTCGGAGAGCATGCTTGCCAAATTGCATTCAGCGTTCCTGAATCTGCTTGAAAAAAAAGTTTAGTGGAGACTTTAATTTCAGTAATTGGGATAATATCTATGTTTAAGGCAGGAAATTTAAAATATTTAACTGAATCATGGATTTCTTCCACGTTCTCTGGAGGTCTTCTGCCGTTTTTCAAATCTTGGTTACTTAAATGTCCGAGTATAAAACCACATTAGTATTCAGAAAGAATGTTTGAATCTTCATGCATTAGTTGCTCAGGCTAAGTATGCATCCGCCTTTGATTAAGACTTTGCTGATCCTGGAGTAAAATTATTAAAGATTCATAAGCGACCATTGCTTTTTCTCCTCCTCGAGAATGTGCTGACACATTTTATTCAATTATTTGTCTGGAGTATCTTCCTGAACTTTTAACCCCCTTTACATTCTCTTATGACTACTTCCATTAAGTCCAAAAATCTTCATTTCAAAGCATTTTCAAAAGCTAATATGTGATTCATTTGAGTTCAGTGAAAGTAAAATTATGAAAAAGCATCCTGTCATGGAAGGGCTCATTGCTAATTAACTACATGGGTGGTTTCCTTTGAGGAATAATTTCTCTCAATTCTTTAATTTCCAAGTTAAAATGCCTTTGAGTCTAGGCTCATCTTTCAGAAAGATGTTTCTAAAAGTGATAGCTGGATAGTTGTCCTCCAAGGTAAAGTCTGCTATCGCATCTCCTGCTCACACATCTCAGCTCAATGACATGAGGATAGACAGGGAGTTTAATCCACCAGAGATTTCCCCCGCCTCCCCCTCTTTTATCTTGCTTTTAAGCACACAAGGTTTGTGCTTCTTTTAGCATTCACCCAACCCAGTCCCTCCATTCTCTCTCATTATTTGTGTGTGGTCTGCAGTAAATGGGAGAGGGACATTTCCAGGACTCCCAGCTGTGCTCCATGGCACTGAGCCCACATCCTGCCCCAGGCTGTGCCACACTGACCAGGCACCATCTTCTGCTCCCAAGGAAGCACCAGAAACCAAGCCTGTCTCCCTGAGTGCTCGGGGACCTGCCTGAGCACATGTACAAGCCTGTCCCACCCTTTGAGGGCTTCCTGGCACTGTATGAGGAGTGGTAGTAAGGAGAACTGCCTCCCATCCTGTGAGACCCATGGGCAGTGGCTTTTCTTTCCTCCCGCGCTTTGTGCTCTCATGCTCTCACTCAGCTGGAGGTGTAAAAGCCCAGAAGAAACAGATGAAAGCCATTACATCCAGAGTCATCCAGCCATTACATCCATGCTGAAATACTTAAGACAGCAATTCGAATTGGTAGGTATGCAAAGCTGTGAGAGTAACCAGCCTTTTTTCCATCCTTTATTCTAAGTGTACAGAATTCATTTTAGAAATGTGTATAAAATGGTCTAGAATATCCAGTCCATTTATTAAAACATCTTTCTTTAATGTGTTTATAAATTTCAGATGTGTGCTTACTACAATTAAAACTGATGATTAAACCATCACTGCTTCAAGAGTGGGGATTAATCAAAGTAATTAATTATTCATTACTGGAAAAACACCTGCACAGGATTTTAAGTTATCAAATTTGTTTGCTTTTGATGTCTTGGTTTAAACTTAATGTACATAGAAGCCTAAGTAGGATTTTAGTACAAAATATGAAGGATATGCCTATACTAGAGAAGGAAGGCAGTTTATATTCTCAGTAAAAGCTAGACTGGTTTTAAGGTGGAATAAAAATATTCCTATATTAATGGGTTCTAAAGCTTAAGAAAGATTGTTTTTTACTTCTTTAAGGTCTTAGGCATTCTTCCCAGACACCTCTTTTTCTGCCACTTGCTTTAATTAAAGAGAAAATGCATTACAGACTTCAGAGATACCAGGAAACAAACTTTTAGTCACAAAGAACAAACAAGAGTTTTAATGAAATTATTAAAATATTTCAGGAGGACTTTTCTTTTTTAAGTGCTTTTTTCTATAAAAAAATCAAGAATGGAATAATTTTTCATATGTCCATACATTCAGAGCACAGGATTTGGCATTGTAGTAGTCATCCTTAATGCTGAAAATTGATATTTCTCTTTAGAAGTCTATAAAGAGCCAAAAAACCTTAAAGCCCCCTCCCCACCATAATCTTTTTTTCAGTCCTCCTTTAAAGCCATCAAGGCTGTAAAGCAAATTCTTTTTAAGTGGCTAGCTTGCTTTTACATATTTAGGACTTTTAGTTTAGCCAAGGGAATAAGAAAATTTCCTTCTGCTCCTCCGATTATGTTGCTTACAGTCACGTGTAATCTGAATGTAGTCACTCCCTGCAGAGTTGGTAAAAGGGTCCTAATTTCTGTTTCAGAAAGAAAAGTGAAGTACATCCCTTGACAAGCTACCACAGAGATCTGTTTTCAAATATCTTACAAAGTTTTTTGCCATCCATTGCTTTGCTGCCTCCATGACATGGTTTGTATCTCATCTGTGATAAAGTTTGTTTTTGCTAAGATGTTAGGTAGTCATTCTTTCAAACAAAGTATCTAGAAGTTATTTTTATTATTTGACTTATATATATTTGATGGGCAACTTGTGGCAATTTCACCAAAGAATTGTTTTCCTGGATTAAGTCTTTAGTACTACAAAGAAAGGAAATTTAAAGTCTTAAGGGATCACCGTTCTTGATACAGCTTTGAAAAAAATAACTGTTGTCAGAAAAACCCCATCAGGTATTTCTGCCTTCCTTTATTGTCCTCCAGGTTTCTAAGGACAAACACAGGATAAAAACCCAAAAAAGTCAGGATAACCTTAGCTTTCCAAAAAGAAAGTGTTGTACAGGATTTCAACATTCCTTTTATATAAGCAAATTACGCCTGAGTGCTGATTTTCCAGATTTTCCTCATTTGAATCACAGTATTTTCTGATATTGTTACTTAGAACTATAATATTGTCAGCTGGATATTAATCTGTGTATGTAATTATCCATGCTCCTTTTAGAGTAACCATCTGCAAATATAGCTTTGAAGAGTGTATTAAAACATCATTAACCTGCTAATATTTTAAAGCACTATCACATATGCTTTTTTTTTTTTGTTTTGTTTTAATCCCAGAACTTGCCTATAATTTTTCCTTGATGGAAACAAATTCCCTCTAAGTAAAATTTCTACCTTATTAACCTTCAGGGTCTATACAGTAAGAGTAGACTAGACAACTGCAAGGGATGATGGCTGTAAAGCCCTCTTAATGTTGATATACACAAATCTATTAAGAGCTGTAAAATTGAATTTCACATGCTGACTACCAGTGAAGCTGGTGAGACTGCAAGAAAAGACAGATTTGGGGTAGTTTCATCTCTAAGAATTGCTCTATGATCTTTGACAATGATGCATTATTGCTTTGCTGAGACTTGAGTCTGATTTGCATTGATAGTTTGATGCTTAGCACCTTGTCAGAGGGACCTTTTGTGGCAAAACAGAGAGTTCTAGGTTTAGCACAGTTCAAGTGTCAAGAAGACTGCATGTCTTACGTTTCTCTAGTTCTCTTTAAGGGTTGTTTTGTTTCACTCTGATTTAAGAGCAGTAAGTCCAGTCGTTTAGTGCAAAATTCTGCTTTGGTGACATGACTGAAATTTTGGCACTCGCTGGTGCAAAGCATTTGTCACCAGCCTTGCAGTGGGCAGCATTCCCTGCTATCATAGCATAACCTGGCTGCCATCCCATGATAATCTGGTTTTCTCGATTTCCCACCTTTTTATTACTGCAGTATCAGAACGGCCTTCCTAAATGTAGAAGAAAACTCTTGCTACTTGAAAAATCTCTCTATTGCCATTGAATAGAAAACACTTTTCTGTGCCATAACCTGTTGTGTGCTGAAATTGTTATCTTCTCTCTCCCATAAAACTTTCTAGGAAGCTTCGGGTTGGATGGAAACTTGTGAGAGTATTAAAGATATGTTTATTACCACCAGTCCCTGCCCAATCCATTCATTCCACTGCTCGTTCCAACACACAAGTTCAGGGATGCTGTGGCTATTCAAATTGTCCCACCACTGTTTCCATGACATTTAAAGGATCAGGAAAATGTCTGTTTGTGGATGTCTGCTGCTTTTCATTTAGCAGCTTCTACAGCCATAAAGCCAATAATGTTTAGGTGGTCTCTGTGGCAGAATTATTGATCATTTAATAATGATGAGAAAGTAGAATCAAGGCATAGATCCTTTATTGTGGTGGAAAAATTAGCACTTAGGTAGCAAATACACATCACAGTGCCCTGAAACTGCATAATTTAGCAAGTTCAGTACCTGATTATTATCCTAAATATGTGGAACATGTTTGATCAAATTTAGAGGTATAAAAAGCGCATTGATATGTTTTGAAAGGGTTGCAGTAAGAAGGCTTTTAAACATGAGCCTTTTATTCTGGGATCAATATTCTAAATGAACTCATTGAAAGCAATGTTTCTGTCACTGCAGCAGTGCGTTACATTCTGTGTTAGGTGACATTACAGGCTCAGACTGAGTATAGAAAGTTCAGGAAAATGTAGTATAGTAACCCACAGTTCCTTTTTAGATGCTGCCACTTGGGCACTGTACGGCATTCACAGTGGTAAGGAGGAATCTGGTGCTTGCTTTGAAAATTCTCAGACAGCAGACGCTCTGGTTTGTGTACGTCCAGCAAACCACATCATTCTCTGAAGTGCTTTCTGTCTCAAATAGAAACATTACTTCTTTCTTCCTGAGGAGTGGCCTGGTTTTCAGCATAGGGAAAAAAAAAAAAAAAAACAAAAAAACCCCAAGCAGGTTGGAAAAGACTCAGAGACTAAAAAAAATGACAAATGCAAAACCTTTTGATCAGCATTTCCCTGTTTTGGGTGATGGTCCTTCCTCCCAGAAGGCAGGAGGGCTACAGTCTGCTATGGGTGCCAGATCATCCCCTCTCTCTCTGTGCCTTGAAAAGAAGTTAGGTGCACATCTAAAATATTTCACTCTCTATACCTGTGTGTAATGTTAATTTGGAATAGTCAGTCCAATACGTGAGTTTGAATTCAGGGATGACCATGGTAGATTATTCCATCCATACTCTCTTGGGAGACAAGGGACTGGAAGCATGGGGCAAAGAGGTCATTGCTGATGGCTCCACGAGTCTAATTCCTTTTATTTTGCTGTGGTTTTGTAGGCACTCCATGCCATCTACATGATCATGCAATTCTTACTTGCAAATGTAGCAGGATCCTGAAAGGAGATTGTAGCCAGGTAGTGAGCTATCTCTTCTCCCAGGTAACAAGTGATAGGACAAGAGGAAGCACACTAAGTTGCACCAAAGGAGATTTAGATTGGATGTTAGGAAACATTTCTTTGCTGAAAAGGTAGTCGAGTGTTGGAACACACTGCCCAAGGGTATGGTGGAAATCTTCCATAGGAGTCTTCAAAAACCATGTAGCTGTGGTGCTTATGGACATGGTTTAGTGGTGAACCTGGCAGTGTTAGGTTAAAGATGGGACTCAATGATCTTAGTGGTCTTCTCCAAACTAAATTTTTCTATGATTCTAGGAAGTGTCTGACTGCAAATCATCCTTAAGCCACTCAACTGAAAAAAATATTTCCTTAAGTACTTTTTTTCCTTTTTTTTTTCCTTTTTTTTTAAAAACCTTTAGAAATATGCAAGAAAAGCCGAGGTTTGGGCCTAAATATCTTACAGATGTTGACATTATACTTAGTAAACCACATCGTTATTGTTGGAGCTTGTGCTAGTGTTGCAGAAGCTGCTAGACCACTTCAGTAAATCAGGTGGAGGGAAACTGGAGCTAAAGCCTCCCTTGCTGTCTGCTGGCCTGCAGGCATAGCTACATACCTCCAGTGCACTTAGGGGACTAACAGTAATAGCTTGCCAAGTACACTTTTAGTTCCTTGTGATTTAGCAGATAACTTAGGGGCCTTGCACTTATATTTTCCTGCCGTTCCACTTTAGATTTTAAGTGATCTGTTTTTCTATGCAAGCCTTGTGCTGTTTGTATTAGTGTTTTTTAAAGCTCTGGTTACAGGCTAGTGGTGATAAGTGACTCAGTGCTCAAACTGTTCACAGCTGGAATTTTTTGTTATGATAAGGGTAAGAGTAGGGAGAGAGCAGAAGACAGATGAGAACCTGAGGAGTTCCCTGCTTATGCACTGACTTGCAAAGATCAGATCCAGAATCAAAATTAAATTCAGTTAGTCTCTTTTACTTTCTTGCACATCAATAGCCTGTTATTCAAACCCAGTATTTGCAGCTCAAAATTAGTTTAATTAGCCTAATTTTAATAAGATAGCTTTAAATATTCATCTACATTGTCCAGGGACCCCCTAAATTAAGTTGATTGATAACCGCTTATAAATTTCAAGTATACGTTGATCCTTTCTGCCCATCCTTGCTTTTGAGTGGAGTTCATGTGCAGGAAAACTTCTCTGCCATAAAGCCAATCCATATGTTGGAACAGCTGCAGTCAATGCATTGACAACACATGGCATGTGCAAACAGATGAGGATAACAAACAAGTTAAATTTGTTTTCAGGAAAAATACAAACCATCCTGGTTGATACATCACCATTACCATGCTCCTCACTGCTCAGGGCCCAGCTCATTTTCTCACAGGTTCAGCTGCATCCCTGTTATCAGTAGAACTGACCAGAATTTTAACACTGAGATAAGCAGAATATGTAAACGCATTCCTGCTTTGAAATCCATCAATGACAGTGTTTAGTCTTCTCTGGGCAGGAGTGTAAGATACTACAATAAGCCCTATCCCATAAAAATGGATCTTCAAGTTTCCTGAACCAGTTAATGATCTACTTTAAATATTCTCGTTAGAAAGACTGACCACTTCGATCAATCACGTCTGATTGGGGGCTGGTTGTTGTGGTAGAGCTTGCTACGATGTGACAGCAAAGGGATGGACCTTATTAGGCAGAACTATCCACTGGTCCTTCTTCTTATGATAGAGAGAGGGAGGACATAAGCTCATCAGACCACCAGAGACACAGGACTTGAGTCCTGCTGGACTCTCTGTGTTGCCAGACATCAGCAAATGGCATGGTAATGTTCTGGGGTCCAAAAGCTGGAGGACTGAGCTCTGTGTGAGCTGCCACAAAAAAAGAAAATTCCAGCTCATTGGGGAATTGCTGGCATGAGCACAGGGGTGTGGGAAGGGAAGCTGTGAGTTTCTTCCCTAGCACATAGTTCCCCTTCCCTCTTATACCGTAGTAGGGCTCCGAGCACTTTGACTGCTATTAACTCCTATGTGCTGCCAGAAACAATACAAAGAGTAGTTCAGCAAGAGTGTGAAAGAGGAAAATCATGCATATAATAATAATGGAGGACCAAGACGTATAAACAGTATTTTAAATTATGAAGTAATACAAATATTTCCATTTCTTCCTTATTTATTTATTCTAGGTAACTTATTCCTGCTTTGCCATTCTTGGTGCATACGGGAGATCAGATATTTTGTGTTACTGAACTCTCATTCTTGATTTAATAATTTGGAGGCATAATGACAATGAAATTAGGTGAAAATCCCATAAACCATCAAAATTACACCTCTAGAGGCACACAGAGTTCACAGTCAATATTTCTGCTGGACCAAAGATGAGAGCACATTGCTGTTTTCATTTGGTCATGCTGACTTTCGAAGTTGCAGGAATACAGTGGTATGAACAGCATTTCTACTGCTCTTTCTGTGAAATCAAAAAATTCTGTTTTCTATCAATTTATTTCTCAATTTTTTTCCAGATTCATGCATCCAAGAAGTAATAAAATCAATTTTATATATCAAAAGTTATTTTTAATGCTCTTATTGTCGGCAAACAAACTGTTCAGTGTCCAATTGTAGAATGTTTGGATCTAGGTTTATTACAGTTATCAGGCAGTTTGAACTATTTTGTGCTTGTGCTCTAGAGGTCTTAGAGAAGCAGATAGAAGCAGTGTATAAAGCGGCAATTTTTATCTCAGTGTTTATGGCACTAGAAAATGAAGACATGGCAAATGTCAAAGTAGTTTTCAGATTTAAAAATAAAGGAGATATACACATCTTTCCTGTCTTTTATTTTCCATCTAGCTCAAAACACTACTTATAAAGTTACTGCTTCACAGTAAAGATGGTACCAAAGAGCTCAGAGCCTTCAATATACAGTGCCATCCCTGCCCTTTCTTGCCACAGGCCGACAAATCCTGTTTGTACCAACAGCAAGAGGGGGCATGGACACACTTGGTCCATGTTCACTTGACCAGTGGTCAGACCTGTCTGGGGCTTTAGTGCCACCTGAGGCTTGTTGTCACTGCCTGCCTGCTCCTGGTATGAGGGAACTGCAGCTCCACAGTGGGGAATGCCCAAGGAGGCTTTTCCCTTGTTCCTTCTACAGAGTTCATCTGGCTTTTTCTTTGTAATTCCTCCATTGGAACAGAGCCATGAGATCATGCTTTTCATTAGTTTCTATTAATTTCTCAAAGTTGTTTGAAATCTGTGACCTATTTGTGCCCCTGAAAGCAAGCATGGTGTGTACAACCATCCTTCCATGGAAGACTTTATAGAGGTAAATGCAAAGGGAAATGAGATTCCCTGAAGCATTGAAGATGTTCTGGTACAATATCTAGGATCTTTGGATTGACCTGTGTTACACTGCTGCAAAAAACCCCACTGCATCTCCCACCATCTTCAGAAATACCGGATAACACTTTTTTTCCCGCCAAGTGGTTTAAGATCTGTTCATTTAGATTTTTTGTATCAGGTATTTGTACTATGGGAAGAGGCAATAAATAGATTTCTGGAAACTTTTTAATGTACATTTTCTCAATTCTTGGTGAAAATAAATTGATTGAAAATGCACTCAGTAAAGCACTCCAGAATTTGATATTCAGAATTTAACAATTTTTTTTTAAAAAGTAAAAAATATACTCAGACAATAATTATGCAGACTAATAAAAATGAAAACTAGGTAGGGAGTTCAATCAATGGAGCACTGCTGGGGTTTTTTTTGCCTTTTTTCCCCCGCATAATTAATCAAAATTGTCCATGTAAAAAGGTTTTATATTAGCCTTTTATGATGATAGGGATGTTATCCATTGCTGAGATAAAGCTGACTGCTATTCACTGACGTAGTAGTAGAGTGCAGGAACACCCATGCACCACACTGGGTATGTATTTATGTACTCATGAGTCTTCCTGTTTGGAGACTGATAAAAAATTTTAAAAGCTGTCTGCTAAAGCACAAATCCTATCAGAAAAGAGTTTTTTTGAGAGATTCAGTGAATGTGTTAAAACTAAGTCTACTAGTTTTAAAAACAGATGTGATAGGCCCCTACGAAATAATTTCCTACTGCTATCATGCTTTAGCTGCACAGATTGTGTTACCGGTCTCTTGAACAGATGGTCTATACTTCTCTTGCAAACTCCAGAGTTACTGGACGACAGAGGCATTTAATTTTGAAGTATTTTAAAAAAATAGTCCTGTTTTAGATTTATTTCTTGATGAAGACTCACATATTTTTACTACAGAGTAATATTTCTCCAAAGCTTAAATCCCTACCACTTTATTTCTGGAATGATTCAGAGGTTTTACTTCCAACTTTTGCTGCATTATGTTGGTCTGGCTCCCAGCTCCAACTGCTTTATTTTCTGTCCAGTGCCTTCTACACTCCACCCGTCTGCCTGTGTGATTGAAAGGAAGGCACCATTAAGCAATTTTTGCTTACAATAGCATCTTCCAGAAGACCTCAGATACTTTCAAACCCTCTACATTTGTTTTCTTGGGTAAGAAAACAGCTACTGTTTTTCAATGGCTGTCTTGAGAGCTTCTAGGTAAATATATAGTTGCATGAACCAACTTTATGACTATGACCAGTCTTAGTCTGACACAATAGAGCAATCTAGTACAGAAAAAACAGCTTTTTCCCATCTGTCTTTATGCAGCACATAGTTTTGTCTGGCAGAGTGGATTGTGCATATATATGTAAGCATGTTTCAATGCTTCCTGTCAGTATAAGGCAGAACTGTAACCACTATCAGTGCTGCAAACTGCACTGAGCATTTTATGAACTTGGAATTTATGTTACT
Organism: Acropternis orthonyx; assembly: GCA_035583155.1. Classification (NCBI taxonomy): domain Eukaryota; kingdom Metazoa; phylum Chordata; class Aves; order Passeriformes; family Rhinocryptidae; genus Acropternis; species Acropternis orthonyx. The sequence continues at coordinate 13,884,693 of JAWWEU010000011.1, forward strand.
GTTTAGTTTTGTTTTGCTTTTCTGCCATGTGTTTTCTTAGCAAGACCTCAAGCTGACAATATATCAACTGAGTTCTAAGTTAACAACTTTACTGCTTTATTTTATATTTCTAAAAATTATGTTGGAAAATTTAGTACCTGTGAAACTCTAATAGCTTTAGGGCTAAATTCAATACAAGGATCTGTGGCAGCACAGCTAGCACACACCATGACAAATGGATAAAGAAGCAGCAACTCCATTTGCTCAGAAGGAGTTGCATAAGTCAAACCTGAGTGCAAAAACTCCAAGTTTCTGGTAAACACAGAGATATAACAGGCACAGCCCCATAGGGACTTCAGGGCTCATCCAAGCATTCTTCCAGCTGCTCCCACATACTTAGTCCCTTCCTCAAAGGTAAACTTCAGAGAAGCAGCTTTCTAGATGCAGGGACCTCAGCTGTCACAGAAGAGTACAATTAATATCTCTCTCCAAATGACTGTATAATTTGACTATAGTCTGACTCCAGACCACAGAGCTACCTCACCTATCACCTCCATGTCAGATAGCAGCATCACTGCCATTGTGGTCATGTCTGTCTTCTCATGCAACAAGTATGTGGCATATATGGAATTGGGTGTGCATATTATTTGCACGTCTGAGATGATCCAACCTTCATAGATCTGACATAATGAAATGTTAATTCATACTCTATCAATTTTGGTTTTAGTTGACATTCCCTGCTTGCTGTCTATGTGAAAGCCTCACCCACAGGTTACTGGAAAACACAGGCTTCATCATGTAGATTGATCCTGAGTGTCTATTCACACCTGTTTGAAGGAGTTGTATCTTTACACTTCTTGCTGAGCACGTAATGGGATGTAAATTCCCTGACTCACCATGTAGGAAAATAGCTTACACAAAGGATTTTCTCTTTCTCTGTCATATAATTCAACAAAGCTAGGTCTCTGCTTGCTCTTTTAGCTGATTTAGCACCCTCTCACTCAGGAGAAGAGACCAGGGAATATACCTCTCTTATACGGTTTTTATTACATTCTGAACAAGATTCTTAGCATCCTCCCTGGGTTTAATTTTTGACTGAGACAAGCTGTTTGAGGAGACAGATCTGAAGACAAATTCCTACTGACCCCAGAGCCTAGGGATTCCTTAAGGAACATCATGATCTTCATGACCTTCACTCTGCTTTCCTGCAAGCTCTTCTCTCAGAGAGGATGCTTAGGCAGGGATTGCAGGAGTTGCATGCTGTGTCACATATTTTTTCACAGAAAGAAATAACTTGGGTCTTTTGCGTTCCTTTTCCACTTTTTTACCAATTTACAAGCTTTTCCTACAAATCTGTCAACCTTTATTAGTAAATCGACATGCCTGTTCTGCAGCAGAGGATCTATCTGTCTGTGGTTGTCATCTGTGAGAAGTTACATGAACTGTTTGGATGCTGGAATATCTTTTTTTCTAGGCAGAGATTCTCAGGGAATGGACATGCCTGTTTGTTTTAGTCACAATGGTTCTAGTGTGCTCTTTGGCATCACTGCTGCTCTCTGTTCTCCACAGGGAAGGAGTTTCGATTGTAGAGAGGCGACCTTATGAATTGTTATTAATTAACGCTTCCACACTTAAGTTAGCACCTCTATCACAGGCATGCAGAGGGCCTGCTACTCCACATGAAATGCAGGCAAACAAGTTACCAGCAGCTCTGTCCAAATGTTAGCAGTTCCTTTCTACATCTTCTGCCAGGCCAAGCAGAAGGACATGCATACATTATCTCTGAGACAAAGGAATATTCCTGAGGATGTTAATGGAAAAGTAAGTTATATTGCCAGAACATGTGATCTTCACCACAAATCACATTTAATTGTTCTCTCAGAGTACCAAGGGCTTCCTGACTGCATGAAGCTTATGGATTGAAAACTCTTCTGGGATGTCTAAGTACAGGGAAGTCCAATTTTTTGTATAACTCTGGGCCCCAGTTTTCATTTTCTCTCAAATATTTTTTTAATTTGCCCTGTCTATCTATGTGGTTATCTTAAACATTAGAAAATTTAGAAACCTATGGAGTTGCTTTACAGTGTTGTTTGGGTTTATATGGTGTTCTGGCACATAAGTCAGATTCTAGAGGGATCAGCTATCTTAGAAATTATCACAAGGCTATGGGAACAGAACTAGTTATTTTTCAGTATAGTTGTTCCTTGAACCTTCAGCTTGATCACATCGTGTGGATTTATAACCTCCCTAATGCTAAACGTTTAAACATAAGCATTTTCAATACTGTCTGGAGAAGGGCCATGGGTCTGCCTGCTATGGGACTGATCAAATTAGTTTTCTGATAAATATCAGGCAGTTAGACTGCCAATAGTCTAAAATACTCAGCGAATAAAATAAACTGTCTGTAGAAGAAATGTTATCCTATATTCATAATAATACATGAGAAAAAACTTGCCTGGAATATCAACAGTTCTGGCAGTAATGCCTTATACATAAGAAGTTCCTTGGCATGTAAAGTGCACTTTTCCCTCATATTCAGTGTTACTGTTGCACAGGAAGGGGACTGGGTGAGCTGCTGAAGATGGTGTAACCATCTGGCATTAGGTTCCTTCTCTCTGTTAAGAAACCATTTGAGTGCCTTGCAGGTGTTTTCTGCTGGGCAATTAATTTTCCTCTAACCTTTTCTCATTCAGAGGCTTTGCTTGCCGAGCTTTGCTGCTGCAAGGGGCTTCACAGCAAGGTCAAACATGGAGACTCAAGTTCCTGAACCTGAGGACCAGGAAGGAAACAATGCTGGTGCAGCCTTTACTCCAGTGAGTCTGTTGGACCTGGGTGGTCTCTATGTTCCCTGGGTGGTTGTGGGGGCAATCTTAAGAAGGCTGTCCCTTGAGGCAGAAGTCCTGTGCTGCAAAGCATCCTTCACCCTGTCAGAGAGACATGCTCCTGAAGAGAGGCTACAACTGTTCTCTCATGAGGTGAGACGAGATGAGATGCTGCCTCCCAGAATTCAGCATGTTCCATTCTCAGGGGCTGAACATCAGCTCAGTTGCTCAGTTAATGTTTGTGCAATTTTAAACTTTGTGTGCAAGAAGTCTTTTTACTTAATGTATATTTAGACCAGAGAATAGTGCCTCTTTTCTTATGGAAATAATCTTGCTGCATGAGAGTAAACGCTACCTATAAATTTAGCATTTCTAACCTGTAAGTTGTATCACAAATGGGCAGAAAAATAGTTTCCATCAAGCTTGTTTTCAATTCCCTCAAAGGAGGAACAACTTTGTGGTTAACACATATATGATCCTGAACCCTGTGAGTTTGGCATTTACTAGTGTTGTGCCAATGACAGAACCACAAATGTCCATGAAGCTACTCCTCTTACGGAAATGTCATCTCCTTCAGCCTCTGAGAGCTAGAAATGTTTCCATTTATGAAAAACAGACCATCAAGTGGTATGGTGGAACTTACTACCACAAATGGAGATCTTTGATGAAATCACATGGAGAGGTCTGTTCAAACTGTGCAGTATATAATTTTCCTGCTCCACAAATGGAAACAAAAGAAATCAGTGTCAGATGGTCCTTGTGGCCTGGTGTCTGTCATATTGTTTATTTAAACAGATCATTGATTCTGGGGATCTATTGCACATCTTAATTTGCAAAATGAAAGAGAAATAATTTGGCAGTTGAATAGTAAAACCACGTTTTTTTTTCCTTTTCTTCCCCCTGCTTGAGGGATGTATTTATGCATAAACATTTCCACTGGGACCTAGTGACTGTAGCTGGATGTTAACAGTTTGAATTGGCAGTGCTGGGTCCCATCTAGAACTAATCTGTTTAACAGTTCAGCCTGCAGCCACTATCAGTAGAACTCACCTAAAAAGATATTTCTCATGGACACTGACTTTAAAGCAACTATTTAAATTACTGTCCTGTTTTCCACAGAGCCTGTCAGAAGGCCTGCCTGGCCTCCACTTACAGCCAGGCTGGAAAGTGTCCTAGGGGTTCAGGATCTCATGGAGAGAGAAAATATGCAAAATCTCACACAATTCCCTCCCTTCAGTGCTGTGAGTACTTCTGTGAGGTTTAATCCTACAGGTTCATTTTTTCAAATTCAGTCACCAAGGTGTAACTGACCCTCAGACACATGCCACTCAAGATTTTGCACTAATTTTGTCCATCTTTGAGGAATTCTTGTGAAGGATGCATAAAAGTTATTAGAGACTAAACTTTAGGCAGAACAGATTCTAATGAGACTTGATTAAGCCAGTAACATAATTTAGCAACACAATGGGTTTTGGTGAACAAGTATATAAAAAATACTAAAAAAATCAGAAAATTACAGGTTTTAGATAATGATCAAAGTGTTAGCCTGTTTGTGAGCAATTAATACACAGTCTTGATGAAGCACAAACAGTGGGTTAAGTTCTGTGAAAAAGCACAGGAAACACACCACTGGATTTTAATTTTAGTGGAAATTTACGAAGCTGAGATGAATATGATCATATATGTACTTAATGTCTTTTTTAAGTGCCTTTGCTACTTACTTCTGTAAGATGCACTTTCCCCCCCTGTATCAGTAACTGGGCAGACTTATCTGTATACTTCACTGGATTTTTGATGGGTAAATTTCAGAAAGGCTCAGGATGCAATGGTTCCTTACCAGAGCTTTGAGAGCTGCCCTATGCTAGATGTGCAGTTGACAGAACTTTTCTACTTTTGCTGTTATTTTATGAAGGTAACAGATATGAAATGTGGGTCACTCAGACAAAAACGTGCTATTCAAATTAGAGAAAACTACAAGATGGTTTTCTAATGCTACCTTGAAGTGTGTCCTAAACCTCCATACAGCTTTGTTAACAAGTAGTCTCTCATTAAAAAAACATCAACCCCAGTGAAAGCAAGTCAGGCACAGCTTGTGTCCAGTAATGAACTGAATGAGCTGGGATGAAAAATTATCTGAGGCTAAGCAGAGATATTAGGAGCTAGAGATGTGATATCCCTGTACTTATTAATTTTCTTCCTTTCCTTTTTTTTTTTTTTTTTTAATCCTATTCAGTCAAAAGACTTTGGACTATCATTACATTTTAAAAATATCTATTGAATCCATAAGGCCAAGTGCTTTCAAGTAGTACCAGTTATGACTCTGTATTTAAGACATGAGTTGTATGTAAGAGGAACAGAAAATATGTCTGGATCCCATCACAAATTAAACAGTGTAACCAAAGTCAATCTTTCTGTCTTTGTTTCGAGCAGCTGCCACACTGGTCCCACACCACGGGGGAGAGCCAGGGGAATGCTGCTGAAGCCCCTCAGGGTTCCCTGCTCAGCTGTGCAGCCTGGTTTCTGGACTGTGTTGGAGGAGCTCTCTGTGCTCAGCTTTCTCTTTTGTTTATGTGAGTTTTATCCATAGAGATGCTGATTGGCAAATCTCAAAACAGGAATAACTGCTTACCTTCCAAATGGCAATCTGCCACGAGATGTATCTGCTGAAAACGTGGTGAGAACAGTTACCAGGGGGACACATCATGGAACCACAATCCATCAGAAGCACAGGAGACTGAAAGGAAAAAGAAACAACTCTGTGTACACTAAACCAGCTCCTTTATTATGATAATCCAAGGCTGTAGCAGAGGTGTGAACTTTGTCAAATAAGGCACACCACAAAGTTTGAGATTTAGTCCCTGCTTTTCAGTACACTGTGTTTCAATCAAGTGAAAAAAGGCTTAGATGGAAGTGACAGCACAGCCAGAGCCGTGACAGCACAGCCAGAACCATGACAACAGCAAGCCAGCTCTGTCCCAACTCTCCCTGAAGGGCCAGGATGGCTGGGGGTGCTGTCAGGAACAAATGCCCCCCTGTAACCCTGAGCTTCAGTATCTCTGATGGATATCTCGGAAAGTTGGCTGTTATAAGCATTGCCGAACACATTTCTGTACCAACATGGAAGAGCAAAAATAGCTCTCTCATTTCTTGTTAGATGTCTGTGGCCAGAATATTCCTGTCCAGATTAATAAAGTCATTACTAATTTAGAAAAGCACATCTCACATACCTCCTTATATAAATCCTGCCTCTACAGTGATAGCCAAGCAGCAGGACATTTTCAAGCACCACTTGCACAGCCTGGCTAACAACCTGACAGAGAGACATGGGTGGTCTCCAGGCAGCAACTGCAGTCATGCTGACACTGAACCTTGAGCTGTACTTAGAGGGACTTGGAAATGTATAATGCTATGTTAGTAAGTAAAGCCCCTAGTTAGGCTAACTTAAAGTAGCTTTTAATCTTTTCTAATGCAAATCTGCAGTTATGATCCTAAGTTGTTTTCCCAAATATATCTGCAGATTTGGATGCAATCCAACACCCGCTGACTTGAAAGCAAAAATCTGACTGGTGAAAGCCACTTCTGCTGACAGTCCTGTACCAGCCCCAGAGAGTGCCTGACATGGGAAGAATCCAAACCTCAGCAGGTGCTCCCATGACCGACCTAATGCTCCCACTGTGCTTGCTCAAGCCTCCCGTACACTCTGTTAGCAGTGTAGAGTTGGCAGGTGCTGTGCATCAAGCTCTGGTGCAGGATGAGGTGTCCACAGTTTTTCTTCTCTCAAAGAGCTGCTGTCACAGCTCAAGTGCTCCTCAGGTAGTGCTTTCTCTTCTAAAGCAATTTGAGGGTTTTGCGCAACCAGAGCCTCAGGTTCTGTTTCTACGGTAGTAGAAGTTGCATACTTGTGGGCTGAAGAAGGACTGATCAGATTTGTCATGTTTTTATTCTTCTGCTTAGCCAGAGTGGAGATGAGCCTCCAAGTAAAATAATCTGTAGCCTCAAGGGACCATTGGACTTGGCACTTGAGCTTCACTTCATAGGCATGTCTTTTGCCAGCACGGCTGAGCTAGAAATAGGAAACCTGGACATGACAGCTGAGGAGAATGAGAGCAGGTTAGGAAGCACTAATGACTGCAGTTCACTTTCAGACTCCCTACACCTGAGAGAACTGAGTAATGAGTTTTGACTAGGACAATGTTAATGGATCTGTGCTTTTCCCTGTTCCGTAGCCCTAAGACTGTCTTGCCAGGAGCAGAGCATGGGGTGGGCTGGCTCTGCTGCTGCTCGGACAATTTCCCTTACATTGGAAAGCTGTCTGTGCAATTTGTTAAATTTAGAACTGGCCAGCACATGCTTAAAGACTGTCAATGCGGGGAGATGTTGACATGTGGGGGAGGAACTTCGGCAAGGTCCCCAGGCTGGGGCTGAGCCCCCTCAGTTCGAACATCAACACATTTCTGAGGTAAACCCACTTCCATTACAATGTCCTTGCATTCTTATGTCACACCTAGAGAGACAGTGACAGGAAGGAAACTTGACTTTAAGCTCCTCATGAAGACCCCACTTCAACAGGGAGACAGGGCCCCTGTTTCTGCAGCAGCACTTCTGCTCCAACCTCTGTGCTCAAGTCCTGAGGTAAGGTTTCAGCAGGACAAAATAAGCCCATTTAATGAGGTCCAGGGGGCATTGTGCCTCTTGCCAGCTCCTCATTAGTGAACTGACTGCACTACAGACAGGCAAACCCCATCAGTCTGGTGCAGTCAGAAAGTGCTGCTGGGTCTGTTGCTGATTTACAAAGCTCAGCTGTTCTGAGTTAAGCAATTGCATATGGGAACTTGTTGGGAGCTTCCTTGAAGTAAGCCCTAAAGTAAGTTACATCTTTATGGGAAAATGTTTAAAAATAAAACCATATGAAGAAGCGTGCAAGAATAAGGGCTGGAAGGGGAAAGAAAGTTCTGGTTTTATTTTGCTATAACTCACTGTCTACATCTGGTAAACAAAAAGAGGAAGAAGCAACTACTAAAAGTGAAGTTGCTATTTCAGGAGTGAAGAAAAAGGAGATTATTCCAAACTCAGCTTCAGATTTGTTTTTTTTTTTTTCCCCTTTATTTCTATTTCTCCAGTTGTGAGAAGTTATTATGGTAGGGGCAGGCAGTGGAACAGCATACGCTGCAGTTATCATCACTCTCTTGTATCCATGAATATTTCAGTATTTAGTTTTCATCTGTACTGGATCAGAGCAGATCCTGGAATGGTGACTCCAACAAGGACACAGCTTTAAAGAAATGGGTTGGTTTCAGTGCAAGTGTAATAATTTCTTTGACTATAAGAAAAATATTGCATAGAAATGTGACCCGAATACAGCTACACTGTCAGTGACCTCCAGTCAGAGAGAATCTGTGGTATAGGTCCCATAGTAGAGTCCATCATACATGAACTGTACTGGAGGACATAAATTCATACGGGTTGTTCCTACCCTGGTGCTGAGGGAGCAGTGAGTGATTTTTTGCTGAGTCTTTCATTAGGAAATGCAGTTACAGTTTACAAGGGAGTTGGCAGAGGTTTCTCAAGCATGATGGGCTTGTGGTCCATGGAAAATGATTTAATTCATGGTGGCAGATGTATTGGGGAAGAAATGGCCTCTATTGGGCAGGCCCAGATTTTCCCTTGCTGTAGTCTCATTTCTCATCTTTCATACCTCTAGGAAAAAGGCCCATGAATATCAGCTCACAACGTGGAAAATTAATTGTGGCTACATATATGCTCTGTTGTTTTCTAGTCTGTTTTGCCACAAGGTTTGGAGTTTTTTCACAATCAACAAGGGTAAAGGAAAACATTTTGAGAAGTTGGCAGAAACATCCTAAGAGTTTAGCGGGAAGCTGAACACTGTATTTCCATTTAAGTATATAAACTGAGACCTTATTATAAGTAGGAGGAAATGAAGCTTATGTTTTGTGGGTTTAAAAAATAATTTACTGTATTTCCCACATATTACATCAAATAAGAAGTCAAGAAAGCTAAAATTACTCACATATGCCCAAACTAACACACACAATTTCATCTATAAATATCTGAAACTGATACATTCCTTGATAGCTAAATGGTATAATTGTGCTCTTAAGTTTGTATGGCTTAGTAGTCCTCTTTTTAATTTCTGTCTTGTAATTGTAACAAAGGTGCAGCCTTCAGAGATCTGCAAATCTGCTGAGGGTGGAAGCAGGTGATGGTGGGATATGAGAACAGACTAATGCAAGTGCTTCTGCTGTTTGGCTGGGATGCTCCTGGATTCTACAGGCATTCTCAGCAGCCCCAATGGCTTCTGCAGAATACAGACTTCTCCACATCTTCAAAAAATAAAACGCAGGAACAAAAAAGCCTTCAAGGTTCATTCAAAAATACAACTGTTCACTATTAACAACATGCTGTATTTTACTTAATTATTTTCTTTATCAATATTTTTCATTATTTTATGGTGTTCATATATTTTCTGATTTAACTTATTTTGGCCTTGGTGGTGATGACATATCAGTCAGTGCTTGGGATTTTTTGTCAATGGCATTTCTATTTTTGGTTTTCCTCTGGCTCAAGGTATCTCAGGTCTGACACCATGCCAGTTCTTTTAGTATTCCAGATGGATGTTCCTTACTTGAACACATAAATTTCAGTCTTGTATGAATGTTGAATATGGTAATTTTAATTTCTATAGTCACAGTTCATTAGCTAGCCATAGTTTTTTCTCCATATTCTACTTTATCATCTATATTAAAAATGTAGGAATATGTTACATTTAATTTTTGGGCTTAAAATTCTTTAAACTTTTTACTATCCCACTCTATAGCAGTTCTGCTTAATTTCTATTTCCTGCCTTTTTTTTTTTCTCCATTTATTTGACTAACCATTGTTTTGGCATATATGTTACAAATTGAATTTGAAAATTCAACATGAACTCATATTTTGGCAGAGTTCACTTTATTAATTAGGTCTTTGTCCATTGAAACCTGATTACTGTATTTTCCAGCCTTTGTCTGGGATCTAATTTAAACAAGACTTGTAAGTGCAGCAGAGCTATCATTCTGCACATATTTGTCGAAAATCTACACTTATTATACAGAAGCAGCTGAATATATTCTTCATTTTAAAAATGAAAATTAATAAGATATTATCTGGAGCAGGTGGCTCTAGAAAAGGCAAGTAGGAACTAAAAACTGTTTATATGTAATTGATGGATACCATTTCATCAACGTTAATTATAAATGGAAAAAATATAAGCAACCTTAATTTCTTAAACTTATTGATAGTCAAGGGCTTTTAAAACTTTTACTCATCAGAATAAACAGATTTTAAACAGCAGAGCTTTCAGGATACAAATTTAAAGCTCTTGTAAAGAGTCCTGTCAGTTCTCTGAGGAGTTAAATTTCTAATTGTTATTTTTGTGTTTTCTAAAGCATTTTGTGAAAGATGAAAAGAATTGCTGAGATCACATTTTTAGTAGAAATGGAGAGGCACAAGATGGGTTATATAAACTGATGTTATGTCAATTTTGTCTGTGTAATCATTAATAAAATTTTCTTTAAAATTTAGTCATTTTACTACCAAAAAAAAACCCCAACAAAAACAAACCAAACCAAACATGTGATAAACATCTATTTTTTTAAAAAAATAAACCACAATGAATATTTTATGCCTGTCAGAATGAACTCAGCATTTAGGTGCCAAATGACTCATGCCAAAATCCTGTCAGCTGGAAAGGTTTTGCTCTTTTTATACCTGCAAAAGCCTGAAGATGAAGAGAGAGTTTGAGGTTTGTGAATTCAGTGAGAAGTGAGACAGTTGTAAACAGACACCAAAAGTAGTCTCCTTTTACTTAAAGTACTGTTTACTCTCTCCAGTATTGGTTACTTCTCCAGGATGTTGTCTAAGGACATGAGTCCTATCCTTGCATGACCTCTCAAGGGTTATGCTGGGCCTTACCAGTGTCCTCCAGCCAGTAGACAAAGATGTGCATTCACACTCTGGACCTTCCCTTTGGTACTGGGAGTTACTAGAATAACTCCTTAGAAAAGCAATTCTTTAGCACAGTGGCAGAGTTGTGAAGACTTGTGCAGGTCTCACTGAGCCTGGGAGTGCTGTCTGCTGCTTCCTGAAACGTACAGCTGCCAAAGGAATGATTTCACATGGTATTATGCATATTCATAAACATACCTGACATTCTCCTTAACAAATCTGTGGTTTAGGGCTCCAGTGATCTGCTGTGGCAGATGTTAAAATACAAGAGGAAAAGCTTTAGAAATAAGGTTTCCAAGACCAGTAGAAAAGTCACAACTGGGATCTAGCTCAAGCCATCTGCACAAAGTATATAACAAAACAGGGCACAGAAGGAAGAATTCTTATTGAGGCAGAGAAAGAAATCTGTAAATTGCTTTTGCTTCTGTGTTCCTAGAAAGACTTTTCCCTTCTGATGCCATAGCCCATGTCCCAACACCACGTTATTTCTTTGCTATACCTGAGGTAATGGGACATTCTTCTTGTCTGAGGCCTCTGAATATTACTCCAGCCTTAATTGCTTGATTGAACCCAATGCTGACATTCACTTTTTGCGGGCCTGAGGTAAGCAATTTAAATGGAGCTGAATCTAAGTTCAGCAAACTATAAACTGATGAATATTATCTTTATTGGTGTCACGGAGAGCTTTTTGCACTTTCAGGAAAAGCAGGATGCAGAAATATGGTAATATTTATACTGAAGTAGTAAGAACTCTCCTGGCTTTTTACTTACTATCGCATTAGTAAAGACCATCCAAGGCCACCCATTTCACTGTCATCTTTTTCACTTATACATGAGCCTTCTACAGTTTTACTTTGGGATTCATGTTCAATTTTTGTTATTCTAAGTCTGGTCTGCCAAGTTCTTTTTCTTCTTACCTAGTTGTTTGCCTCCAGTCTGCTGACCTGTACTTCAACATCTATTTCTTCTACACCACTGAGTGCACTGGACTCAGAAGCCAGTGCATCAGCTTTTACACAAATATCTTTATTCCCTCTTAGCCCTTTTCTGTTTTGGCATTATCACACAGTGTTGCTGCTCTGAAAGTTATGAAAGGTTAATCACGTATGACAATAAAGGAATCAAGCAGAAATGCTAACTAGCTTATTGCCTGCTCATGCATTCACTAATTATACATAACATGGGGACTTTTTACATAACAGTTATGCTTCACTAATGCCTGTTCAACATTGCAGAGAGTGGAGAGAGGTGGATTTCTTGGGACAGGTTTTACTTTGTCATGTGCTCACTCATGGCATCTCAAAGACTTCAGAGAGTCTGTCCATCCTTAGAGGTCCAGGGGCAGAGGTGTGATAAATTTTGAAGCTTTATACACAATTTTTGTGCTTCAAAGGAGCCTGGAAAACATTTGCTGTGTGCTGGGGCTATGAAGCACTGCTGGGCTATGCTGGCAACCTGTTTGAATTGCATAGTCCTGTCCAGTGGTGATCCAGGCTATCTGCATTGGGAAAAAAAATGGCATAAATGCTCTGTTCAGGTATGCTCAAGGCAATGGGTTTAAACCTGGTCAGGTCTAGGGACTTAAAGACAGACTGGCTTAATCATGAGCTTAATGACTTAGAGTACCAAGGAGATGGGTAACCCATCTTTAAAACAAAACAAAACAAAACAAAACAAAACAAAAACACCCAAACAAGTCTGGGAGAAGATTGTAAATCAAGTAGGATAAAAATTCAGTAAAGTAAGTATGTTCAGGTTACACTTTGACATTGAGGCCTGAGACAAAGACAGAGTGCAGAAACAGCATAAACTGCAGCCTGGTGATTTCTGTACAGGTACGTAGGTCTGACACCTGTGGCAGTTTCTGATCCATCATGGAGAAAACAGATCCTTAAGAAGAAAGCATGGATCATGGAGATTACTGAGTCAGCAGATCAGCAGAAGAAGCTGTAGGCTTAAAGAAAACCAGATGAAACTATAAAAAGAATAGTAGTGTGCAGCATACAAAGCAGATGCAAGGATTAAAATGAGGATAACAGATCCATCTGAAGGACATTCCTATCACTGAGCAGCAAATACAACCTTCTCTTTGGAAGGCTTCCCCAGCATGAATACTACATCAACCGGAGCAGGAATTGCCAAGAACTGTAAGATACAAGGAAAACATCTTGTTCAGTGTGAAAGAGACACGAGCCTGCCCTGCGAAGGTGGAATGTGGTTCAGGCAGTCCATGAGTGGTTAATGACAGAGAGAGACAGAGAGGGAGATGCTCCTACTTAAAGGAAAGCCAGGGCAGCCTGTCACCCTCCTGGATGCTTGTTTTTTTTTGCATGACAGAGAGTCTGTGTGTGTGTGTGACACTGGGAATTCGAACAGGGAGCTGCAGTGCTGATAGTCCTTCCAGTGAATCACTGCCTGGCCCAGATCAGATGCCTGAGGAAACAATGCAGATGTGCAGGCTTGATTGTGCTTTGCCCAAACAGGACAGTGCAATGCTCTGAAAGGAAATTCTGCTCAAGAGAGACAACTTTATGGTTAAAATAAGGAATGAAGTTTAATGTAAAAGTAAACATTCAACCTGCATGTGTTGGAGTCTTTTGGCATGATACTCTCTAGGCAACCTTTCTTGCTGTGGTTTGGTGATAGTTTTATAACCATGTCCTTGTAGCCATTTTGAGTACTTGGAAGCATAAAATGATAGTAGAAGCAATAAAGAGCCCACTAGCTGATTAGAAAATCCTGTGATTTTTTTTCAATGATTTGCAAGTAGATAACACAGTATTATTATTCTTATCATTTTGTGGTATTTTAATTTTGATTTAATTCTTGCAGTAAAATAAATCCTTTCTACACAGCACATTGTAAAAAGCAGCAGAATATCTTCATCACTTACCTTTCATTTGGTTTTGCTTTGATTTACTCCCTGCACTAGTAACATTGCCAATCAGATATGTGTAATAACACCTTCTAGGCTTAGCTAGCCCAGAACTGCAAACATTTCACAATGAGCCTAAAGGAGCCTGCTTTATGTTAAGATTGCTACAAAATAGATTAAGAAAACCACCTTTCTGCCAAGGGTCTGTATTTCTTCTTCATCACAGCTCTTATCTCCTTTTCTGCCTGGGTTTCTGTTTCTTTAAAAGAGCAGTTTTCTTTCTTAGAAAACTTCACTGGTTCTTCTGTTTCTTCTAGTTAGTTATTATCATGCTGTTCTTCAGTAGATTATATATCTATTAAAACACTGTAAAGACACTTGAACTTTCTTACTATGTTTTATGAACTGTTTAAACATGTCAACTGAATCTGTTTCAAATGTAATGTCACTAAAATTGCTTAAAATATATACTTAATATCCTGTGAGGTGTGTTTGTCACACCACTCTGTCCAGGTCTGAAACAGTTTCGACCAGTGATGATATTAATTAGGACTTTTTTCATGTTTTGGGAGCTGTATAGTCTTAGGATACTCTAGGCTGTCAATGAAGTAGGTTGACAAGAAGATTGGAATGACTAAAGAGGTCAAATTCCATCCGGAGGGACCTTGACAAGCTTGATAGAGGGGCTCATGTAAATCTCCTGAAGTTTAACAAGGGGGAACGGCTTTAAACTGGAGGGTAGATTTAGATTAGGTGTTAGGAAGAAATTATTTACTGTGAGAGTGGTGAGGCACTGGAACAGATTGCTCAGGGAAGCTGTGGATGCCTCATCCCTGGAAGTGTCCAAGGCCAGGTTGGATGGGGCTTTGAGCAACCTCCCCTAGTGAAAGGTGTCCCTGCACACAGCAGGGGGGGTTGGAATTAGCTGATCTTTAAGGTCCCTTCCAATCCAAAAAATTCTAGGAGTCTAGGAAATCAAGGAGTTGATAATAACAACCAAATGACACTATGCTGTGTATCCCAGTCTCTGTACATTACACTTACAAAAACAGCTTCTATTGACCTTCCATACTGAATGCCTCAGAGATGCTTGCTGCATTAGGGCCTACATCTGCTATGCTGCCCCCTTTAGAAGGCTGCTTCTTCCATATTGTATCCTTTGATATTTAATTCTTTTTTAAACAAGTTGGTCAGGCATTAAAATGAGTGAAGATAATTGCTGAGCTATTTAAATACACTGGCAGTGTGTGTTTCTAAAGAAGTTGGCAAGACACTTATTTTCCTTTAAAATTATTTGTGGTCCAAACAGTTGGCACATGAATTCAGTCTTAACAGCTTTTCATATTTGTCTGTCAAACAGCAGAAACACATATTTTTTAAAATAAAATAGATTTTAATTAAAATCTGGGTAAACTGTAGTCCCTTCTTATGTTTACACACGTATAGCATAAAGTGTACATTTTTTGGAATACTTGAAAAAGTAGGGTTTGAGATGGTAGTCAGTGACAGGCTGTAAACACTGTCAACATCATATGAACAGGATTGAAAGGAGTAATACTGGGAAGACGTAACTTGGCAAACTGAGACTGTGGTGGAGTAGTAGCCCACCCAAGTGGCCCTGAGGGTTGCAGGGACTATGTGATTTAAGATGATTGTTTTTAATACTACTTCCTATCAGTAAACATGCTGTCATATAGAAAGACCAGGATTTATCTTCAAAGGAAAACACTGTGGATTTATTTTCCTTATAGAGAACATGTTTCTCATTTATTTCAAAATATATGAGACATGGTACACTGTCTCCCTCAGCTCACCATCTGCTAACCCACCATGGAGCTACTGTGACTCACAAGCTACAGAGAAAGTGCTGATATTTTAGCACTTCAGCAAAAGAATTTTTGTAGACTCTGTTTCCATAATTTTGCCACTGTTCAGTTAGGTGACTGGAAATTTTCATCTCTCCCAGGCACCCTTCTTGAGGAGCATCCCCCTTCTTGGTCTGTCCAGTCTATTTAGATTTTACAGTGATGGAAGGCTGACTGACTTCTCTTGTATGGCCATGACTTTGCCAAAAGGAGTTTCTGATGTCTCCTGGAGTCCTTGACCTTAAGAGAAGCAATTATTTGACCTTGAATGTGAAGTCCTGTTACAGAGGGAATCCCTAGGAGATATGTATACATTTAACATTATGTGTCAAATATTTCTGTTTAGATTCTTGTGGCATGTTTAACCATCTGAGGGTTATTCACAAGAAATAACAAGGAAGCACATTTCTCCACACCCAGGTTAAGTGGTTTTCACTTTGAAAGTTAATCTTTTGGGGAAAAAAATTAGAACTGAATTTTAATTTATTTTAATCTTATTTTTGTAGGGCTACACCAGGCCACTTCTGTTCATTAAAAAAAGAGTTTTAATAACTAAAAATAAGATAAAATAATTCTTCAAGAACAAACATTGCACAATCTAAGCCGTAAACAACATCCTGAGATCTGTGCAATGCATAAAATATTCTACTGTGTCAGTCATTTACCCCTTTTACTGAACTTACAAACTCTAGGATACCCTTCAATATAAAACTCATGATTTTCTATAGTTTATAAAAGGCCCATGAACAATCATAGAGACAGACTTAAAGCACTTCAAAGCAACACTATGAGAGAGCACAGTGCTAGGACACTATAATGAACTGTACTGACAGGAAGAGATGAGAGTCTGCTGCAGCAAAAAGGGGAAATGATAGGCAAGATAATGTCAAGTGAGCACTGCAGAGCATAAAACTTCAACATCCAATTTCTCATTCCCTTTATGTTTTGAAACATCAGTATTTATTGGCTGCACTCAACTCATGCCCCCTGCCCAATTCTCTTTTAACACAGTTTTAAGTTGTCACTAGCACAGGTGTTGCAGAGCGTTTCAGATAAGGGGGAGTTTAATGATGTGCAAGGACTACTTAATAAAAAAAAAAAACAAAAAAAACCAAACACCTAACCAACCAATCAACTAAAACTCCCCCCAAACCAAAAGAAAACAAACAAACAAACAAACCAAAATCTAGGCCCTCCCCCCCACCAATCCATTTTCCCTTTAAGAATTGATGGATTGGGAAAGCTTTTGCTGGAACTTTTATGAAATTTTCCCTAAAAACAAAGTCTTTGGTGAAATTACTCTCAGAGACAAGGGGCTGGGATAGTCGCTGTCTCCATCAGGATGATAACACTTCAAAGTAGCACACGTCCCAAAGCCCTCCGACTAGTAATGACACAGCCAGTCATGACTGTTATAAGATCTGTTGTATAAACCTATGCTTTCTTTGAATAAAGTAGTTCCTGCTTTTTTTTTTTTTTTTTAAGCAGCAAAAATAATGCTACCTTTAATTCGTAAGTAAAGAAGGGAGGCAACACCAGCCCAGGGCTTCAGCTGCACTGGCTGTCTCAGGACTGCCAGGATCACACGTGCTGTCCTGGGGCAGGCTGAGAATCTGGGGATAATAGTGAAAACTTTCACAAAGGAAGAGTATTATAATGGCCACTTTTGATCTTCTGTCAGAACATATTTATAAATGTGTTCCACTGTAATGTAGCTTGGTAAAATTTAGTAGGAGCAACACTATTGCTAATGTACCCATACTCCTGTTACCCAGAATGGAGGGTTATGGATTATCCAGTGGTCTGAATTTGATATCTCATTAGACTTCATTAGCTCTCAGGGAAATAAATTACCATGACAGGATCAGAAACCACGGATGTCTGCTCTGCTTTGTCCCTCCTGTGCTTTGCCATGAAATCACAGCTATCCTAGCTCAGTGTATTCACTCTGCATCAGCCAGATCGGCCCTGGTTTGTGAAGGTTCATAGCATGAAATATGACATGTGCAAGGCAAGTTTGTTCCCTGACAGGAGCCCATAGACAGCTACATTTTGAAAGACTGGGAAGGCTGTTACACAGGATCATTAGAAATATTCTGTTAACTATGCACATCATTACTTCGTGACCTGTGAGCTACTCTGCTTGAACTAGAGCCCAGCTGAGACACAAAGCCAAATAATAAAGCCCATTAAGAAACACGTGACATGCAAAAAGACATATCATGGTTTTGTTAATACTATAGGTAAGCCAGTGCTACTGCAATATTAAAGAATGCTCAGTTTTTCCTGACCAGTTATTCAGGAAGCTTCACACATTGCTGATCTCTTTCAGTACATGCTGTGAAACCAATGACCCACAGGTCGCATTGCCAGGGTGGGCTCCTTGAGCAGGTGAAGGAAGGTTTTCCAGGTTTTATTCAGTTCAGGGTAGAATTGTAGGGTTCCACCAGCAGCAGACAGCCCACTCTGTAATCCTTCTCTTACTAAACAGACTAGTTCAGATTGTCCTATTCTATCAAATTTCTGTTACAAAATTTCTGCTATGATCTGATAATATTAATGAAGGTGATTTATAAACAGCTTCTTCCAAACCAAGAACTATTTACTGTCAAAGTTCTGCAATTCCCATGCAAAGCATTCAAACAAACCAACCCAGATATATTTAGGTATATTTAGGTCCCTGAAAACACCTGCACATTCCTCCTGCTTGGACCATGGCTGTACAGACTGGTCAAAACAGACTGCTCAGCTGCCTTACCACCTAGGAGGGTCACAGCCCACAGTATCTGTAAGCCAATGGCCTGAAACGGAACTTGGGAAGATTTCCAAACTAACAGGCCAAGGATATTTTTTTGGTTAAGCCAACCTAAACAGTTAAAACTCTCTGAAGTCTGAATGTAGGATTTCACAAGAAGAAACAACCATTAAGATGCCCATGCTAGCTAATGAAATAAATTAATGAAAATAACCACAGTCTCTCAATCCCTCTAATATGTGCTTGCTGATTGTTTCTTCTCTCCTGAAGAAATTACCCAGTGGGCATGTCTGGCTCTGGAGACTAAAGCAAGACCTAAGGAGGCTGTTAAGTGTGACAGCTGAGGTGGACTTTGTCTGTATTAAGTAGTGGAGGGTGATTAGTAACCATAGGATTTTATTGTTTTGAGCTATTACCAGACATTTGAAAAAAAGTTTAAAAATCGATAATTAAAAGGTGATAGCTCTTTTGATAGCGTTGGTTAAGGGAAGGAAAGGATTTTAAAGATATTGTGGAACAACTAGGGAAGATGGAGTACCATATCTGGAAAATGAGAAAGTGGAAGTCAGGATGAAAAAGAAAACAAAAGATAAGAAACAAGGATTTGATTGTCATTTGTGTTCATCTTGTCTGCAATAATTCCAGTGGAAAATCCCAGGAGCAATTTTTCCAGCAGATTAATACAAATCCTTATTTCAAACTATTTCATTTTTCAGGGCCACTATGTCACCTGTTTTATTAAACTATCCTTTTTCTGGCTATGAAGCAAATATTGCTTCCTCTAAAAACCTACAGCGTTTGCTGGAGCAGTGGAGCTGATTCCAAATAGTGTAATTTTCCCTTTGCAGTCATACAATTCATGATGCATGAGAAGAAGTGTGTCTGAAACACCAGAAGGGACTCAGTGCAGGCCCGGGGCAGACAAGGCATGGTGGGGAAGAGCAGGAGAGAAAGCATGTTTGCAGCTACCCTGATCATACCGGTACCTGATAACCATGGCACCATTTGATATTGCACTGAAATAAGAATTTGCAGGAAGAGTTTTCACGTTTCAGGTTTCAGAGAGAAATTTTTTGAAGCCACATTACACAACTCAGTCTATGATCTGTCCCTTAAAAAGAATCTGAGTTACAAAGGGGCGCAAATGTGAAAAATTCATGATTCGTCTATGTGTCTGATTTTGCTGCAATGTAATTCTAAACATCATGGCATTCTTAAACAAGACTATTGTTGTTTGGTTTGGGATTTCAAAACTTTCCATGCAGTAAAAGAGACACTGAAAGGGCTAAACTAATGTAGAATTTAACTATTGAGCAAAAACTGAGTTAGCTTTCTTCCAAACTAATAAGTGTTTATTGCCAAAGGTTTATAAGGCTTAGAGCAGAGGTTCAAAATAAATCTAAAATAATATATTTAGGTCCTTGTAAAAAGCAGCAAGTTTCTTCTGTCTGAAGCCTCTTTTAAGAGAATAGAAAATCTGGGCTGCTGTATTTCAGCTCTGCTCTGCTGGCTGATGTTTAAACCTCTGCTTATTTAATCAACATATTGAAACTGAAACCTGATGACTCCACTAAATGATATAATCAGTTCTGAGAATTATTTTCAGCATTAAAAAACAGAATTAACTCCTTCCTCCCGTGTTTACTTTCTGACAATATCTGTGTCCATTTTGATGATACTTGAAAGTGCAGTAAGTGAACATGAGGATTGGATGTATCACCAAAGTTGTGTTTACTACCACCACAAAGTGTTAAGATTAAGGCCTAAAATGTTAATATAAGTTCCCCAAATGTTAATTTTAACATTTTAATACATTGTTATTATATTAAAGTAGTATATTTATAGATCCATGGTCCTCATTCTGATATTAACCAAAGCAATATTGGACGTGGTAGTTTTGATTTAACTGAGTGCAGTTTAGCATTTGTGTACAGACTTTTGACCCTTACACAACAACCTTTATTTTAAGGGCAGGGAACAGACTACAGGTGACCTCCTTCCAGGAGCAGGTAATGCTGAAGTCATAGAATTATGTGAGCTTTGCAGCAGAACACACGTAACGGTACATCACAGTGTGTTTTATTTTTGCAGAAGAAACAAACCATATTGCACACAACATATTTTTGAAAGTAGGTTAAATATGCTTTATACATTCACAAAAAAGACCAAATGTCAAAGCAACTTATATGCAGTGTATGTGGTGATGATTTTTAAGACATAAGTGAGATCAGACGAGTAAGTATTTTGGCAAAAACCTGTGAAACCTTCTAAGTTGAAACAGAAGGGCGATTCTGTGCCAGTTTGAAATGTGACATCTATTTCTACACTGCCATTTCTTTGATGCATATAGAAAGCCATATTTGACACCTTATTTAAAAGAAAAGGTTCCACTCTGTATGAAACAATTCTGTATTAAATGGAAAACTGTTTAAAGTGCACTCTTGACTTTTCTATTGGAACAATGATTTCAGCAGATGGTTCCTGTGATTTCTGTAACCCAAAGGCAGCTGAGGAACCATGCCACAGTTCAACATTCTTTGAAGACAGTATGAGTCCTTCCATTGACTTCAAAAGATTTGGGATTATAATCAAAATTTTCTTCAAATGTGAACTATGTTCGTACCTCATTGGTTTTAGGTCCATCTATGATTTTTTTTTTTCCAATTCAAATCATAGAACTCAAACTCTAAAGTGTATTTCCTTTCTTATATCTCACTTCTCCCAGTCAGGTATTGCTATCTTTTTTTGGCTGGTTGTCAAAGGTTTCTGACGTGCATTCAGACAAAACCATAAAGTCCACTGACCTCCTCAGGAAAATGTTGAACTCATCCAGGAGTGCTTTCATACAAGTGATGCAAACAGGACAGGACACACTTGGTATTGGATGCACCCAGTCTTGGAGAAAAATTTAGGCTTCTGTGTTTGTTAACTTTTATATGTGGAAAACAGAATTGAATGCACTCTGTGTCCTATGAAATCTCCAGCTGTAAAATACCGTATAGCAGAACAACTATAATAAATTGTTTCCTATAAAACCCTGGCCCAAAATTTTACTGACATAATTTGCATCCTGTGAATTGCTGCAATACTGGTAACTAGTCTCTCTCTTGGGAGAGGCCATAATGGAAATCCTCCTTGTCCCATTATGATGACAAGAAAAAGTTTTTCTTTAATGCTGTTGTGCAGCAGGATATGGAATAGGCCAGCACAGGGTCTGTTTCCAGTTTTCTCAGGATTTTCTTGATATAAGAATCTCCTCTCTTTACAAAAACATTTAATTCTTTTTCTTTGCAAATTCTAAATCAATAAAGAGGAGTGAGTGAAAGAAATGTTTGAACCTACTTCCCAGGAGGAAAAAAACCATGAAAAGTATTGAGGGTGGGGGGAGAGGAGGAAGTTTGACAAGAATTGAAGAGACTGATTTTTATTTACACAGAATCCTTTTTTTTTTTAACATTTCTTCTTTCCCATGCTTGTATATGTTCTTGATTTTTGCTTTCCCTTGACAAAAGCAAAAAATAAACTATGAAAAATTGGAAGAATTATACCAAAAAAATCTTATTATAGGAAGGATTTCCATTTCTATTTTCATATTTTTGAAAGTGAGGGAAAAAATGAGCACAGTATCTGGTCATAAAATTCTGGCATTACTTGGGAATGCTCTCCACTGATGACAACACACTGCTCCATCAGGGAAGGGAAGTCAAAGGCCTTGAGAGTTGCACAATTTCCCATGGTTAAGCTTTCCGTGTTTTTGCAGTGCAGAAAAGTTGCACTACTAATGCTGCCTCCTTAGGCAATCAGAAAAGGGTTAAAACCTTTAGCACAGCCATCATAGAGAAGAAAGCAAACCCCAGCACAATTCAAGTTCAGAAAAATACATACAACCACAAATTGGGTGACAACGGTGGCATACAGGGATCTGCATTTCCTCTCATGTACTGCCCAGAGAATATTGTCCCCTTATTTTCAATGGTAGTTCAACCTTTGCCTGCTGCTTTTTTTCTGCTTTCTGGAGCCTTGGTCAAGATGTGACTTCCATACAAAATACTGTGAGTATACTATGGTGAACTTTCCTTTGATGGTTCTTCAACTATGAGACAGAATTACTAGGTTTATTCTGCTGTAATGGTGAAACCTGTCCTGAAAATGTCTTGGCACATATAGGAATAATTTATTTTGTTCCAGGTAACATGTGGAGGTATTTGCATTGTACTGCATATTCATTTAGCTGTCATCACTATGGGTGGGTTTCTATTTTCCACTGTATGTCTGAGTAACGAGTTGGTAGAAGACAGTTACTAGACAGCTACTACGGGAACACATGAAAAAGTGATCTACAGCAGCCATAAAAACAGGCTAGGTGGAAAACGGTTTTACCTACAGGTATTGATATTTCATTGCACACTGCAATCCCTCTTGAGCAATTGCTGATGAAAAGAAAATGCTCTGGTTAAGTTGGCAAAGACTAGAAATGCCACATAGATATTGCAGCCTGCAGTCCTGAGGAAGAGTCTGTCACTCAATTACAGTCCCACTATGCACAAGGTGCAGGTCATACCCAGCCTCCTGCATGGCATTCCTGGCCTGGAATGTGTGTGTCTATAAGTGATAAACATGCCACAGTAAGTAGATGGCAGAAAAATCAGAGATGTGAGGGTCCTGTATGCTGAAATGGAAGTAAAACTGGAATTTTGTAGTGAGAGGTTCCTGTTATCAGTTGGAAAAAAGAGCAACCCTTCAAGCCTGTAACTATTGCCAATACTTCAATAAATCCTTTGACTGCATGGTGCCCTCTGCTGAATTGCATTGCTGCTATCAGGTATGGAACAGCATTAAAACAGTTGTTCCCTGTGCAAACATTTAATTTTCGCTATCTTAATAGTAAAAAAGTTAGTCACACATTTAGACCATTTGAATTATACTTATGTTGCCATTTTTTTTGCTGGGCTTCTTATTTATCGTCTGTGCACACCATGCTTAGTGCACCTGAAATGCTCATCTCATGTCATGCCAGTGGGGCAGTACCATTACAATTAAATAAGCTTTTGCCCAGACAGAAAATTTTGCAGTAAGAGATTGAAATATGACAGCAAAAGCACTGAAAACAATACCTTTCCCCTGAAGGTTCAGAGTGTTTTCTACTTCAAATTTTATTTTAGATCTGACATTTTAGAGGTCCAGAATATTGCAGGATAAAGGTTTCTAGCTTTCATGTGGGTTTTGTTGTGGTTTTGGTTTTAGAATAGATATTCCAAACAATACAAAGAATTATTCACTAAAGTTCTATGTGGCAAATAGAGCTCTATAGGATATTTTGATTCCTCCCTTAATGACATCACTTCTCAGCAAGCCTTCTATATAAACACCTCATTGTTTGGAAGAACATTTTGGTTTTCTGTATTCTTTGACTTATGCTACTTGTGTGGCTGCAAATCTCTTCTGAGCAAAGCAAATTACAAAGTGTCATTGGAATGGCTAAGTTTCATGGAGAAGGTCCCCAAATCACAGACTTAGAACAACCACAAAACGTTGAAAAAAAATTGCAGAAAAGTAGTACCTTTTCTATTCTATTCCAGAAGAAGCACTACTGTGCTAAGGAAAGAAGGTGGGAAGCAGGGAAATGTAGCAGATTCATCCTGCCATCAGTTTCTGTCAGTGTTAAACCCTGTTCCTAAAATGCATTACTTTGTTAAAAAAGATTGTTCTTCGCTGCTTGAGGTTCAGAGTAAGATAAAGTTGAAAAGTAATCTTGTTGAGGTAAACCCAGTAATTGAGCATAAACAGTCAGGGATAGGAAAGCTAAATTACCTATGTTTGCTCACGTACAATCCTCATAAAGAAAGGCACAGACCAATACGAGCATTTGCAAACAACTTATTCTCTTTTCAAAGCCTAAAGTCTCTTCCTTTGAGTGAGTTTGAGCTCTCTTACAAAACTTGACCAGCCTAATAACAGTGAGTACAGAGAGAGGGGTATGAGAACAAAAATAGCTCCTAAAATCCTCTTAGAGAAACAATGTTAGGAAACCTTGCATGTACTGCATTCCATTTAACAAACACGTTAAAACAGTAATCATGAAAGCAAATGGCATATTGACTTTTTCAGAGAAATACTATTTTCAAATTCAGATGTGTAGGAGGTGCTGGCCTCTCTGCTTTTGTTTAAATACACAGGCTTGAAAAGTACAAACTATGCATTGAAAAAAATGTGCAGTGTTGAACAGGTTTTTTTATTTCATCTTACAAACTTAAACCAGAATTGTATTTCATGTTAGGTAACTGACCAGTTTCAGACATATCAGATCTTTTTGGTAATTATTGGATTCTTTGTGCAAAACTACTGCATTGCCCCATAGCAGAAGGCATTGGAAGCTGTGCACTAGAAGTGCAGCCCCAGACACCACACAGACACAGCAGCCCCATGCATTTACCTCACCCAGCAAAAGATGAGTATCCAGAAATTTTAAGTGGTTTCCTTGGCAATGCTGAGACGAATTTAACTTACATGATGGATGATTTTGATTATGAGCAAAGAGAAAAAGAAAGGGATCCAAAGAGTAGTCTTGAGTTTGGTTCTGAGGCACCCAAACAAGTAATAAAACCATTGCTTTCTATGGCTAATTTGAAAGACTATGCCATTTGCAACACATTGGATATAGATCAGCCTGAAATAGCGATGAAGCTTCATCCTGCAAATATCTGTACACATTTCAGAAGAAACTGCACTCACAGACTCCTGAGGTATGCGAGCTTTGAGAAGGTAAAGCTGGTTTGTTTAAGTGCAGAGGGAAATATATAAGTAAGAGAAAAGCTGTCCCTCACTGAGAGTAGCACAAGCCAAAAGAAAATGATACATCTCAACAGCCAGGGGAAGATAGAGAATAACTTGGCAAAATCAAAGGTAGACCCTGATTTATTATACAGATAATGTTCTTTGGCAACCTACAGCAAAGTGATGAAGAAATTTTCTAGGCTAGGCCATAATTTTATACCAATTTTTCAATTTGTTTAACTTTGAGCTTGGTGCAGTAACATCAGAGTATCCTACTTGAAGGAGCTCAATTTTGTGTATGTTTTCCATCTAATAAAAAACCCATTATTTTTTATGAGTTTTTATATGCTTTCATCTTTACCTTATGAAACTTTATTTTAATTGTTTGTTGCTCTCAGTAAGCTGTTCCTAGCATATTTGCAAAAGATGTATGCAATGCATTATGCTGGGCCAATTTCTTCCAAAGTAGCTGATGAGAAAAACTAAGTTACCTAGAAATAACATTTTTTTTCCTGCTATTTGAGTGGTCCAGTCTTCATTCCAATCTTATTGTGAAATATATTACCGTCAAGGTATATTTTGACAGCTCTTCTGAAGCTGAGTAGAGAGTAATTAAAAAGAATAGCAATTAACCTGTCCTAGGGAAAGCATTGTAATGTAAGTGCTGCTTCAGGGAAATTTCTGTTGTAAAATCAAAAGGATACACAGGGAGCAAAATAGTATTCAAGGCAAGCTGCCAGTCAAATTATGTTAAGACAAGTTCAGTACGGTTGATTTAATGTTCCTTCATCTTCCTAGTCAGTCATGGTCTTGAGGAACATATTTAGGAGTATGTAAGGAGCTCTAAATACAGAGGATATAAGATGGAATAAAAACAACATTGCAGTTTAGGATTGGAATAATGAAACATATAAATACTCACTGGAAATTAAACGAGACTGATGGAATTAGGCTTAGTTATGTTATTTATAGAAGTATGATTTTTATACTTTTTACTGAATAAATAGATTCATACACTGAGGGATGTGGGTAAAAGCATTAAAATGGCTATACAGGGTAAGAGTAAAGTTCCCAACATGCTGTCTCAAGCAATGACCAAAAGCAGATGTTTAAGAAACACCAAACATGAAATCGGAAATTAACTCAGTCAGATAAAGTTTTCTTTTTTTCCCCGGTTCTTAATAGTTCCTAACATGTCTTTATTTTTCTGTTCTGTGAGCTGATGTTTTCATGAATTTTGTATTGCTCTCCAAGATGCAGTCTGCAGTAATTTAGAACCCATCATGTTATATGTGAAATTATGATTTCTCTTTCCCTCATCTGTTTCATTTCTCATTTATTTTGTTGAATTTTATCTGCCATTTCAATGACCAGTTGCCCATCTCAAAGCTTTTTTTTATTATTATTTTTTATTTCTTTAGTGAAGCTTCAAATTCTATTCCTACTCTGCTTCAGCTCTTTAATCCTTCTCTTTTGGTGAGGGAGATTTTGACAGCCTTTTGGAAAGCCAAATATATTAAATAAAGTGGATACCTTTTATCACAGACTTTTCATTTCCTTCAAAAAAACACAAAGAATAAATATTCTAGTTTATCTATTTCAATTTTCCTTATACTTTCTAATGATTTTTAAGGTATTGATATTCAATTTACTGGCTTGTAATTTTGTGGTTTTCTCATGACCCACATTTGTCATATTTTCTGTTTTGCAGCCCTCAAGTACCAAGGTAGTTTTGAGCTAGAGGTCACAAAACAGAGACAGGTCAGTTATTGCATCCCAGAGAAAATTCAGAATGGCTGGAGATGGTCCTGACTGATCTGCCTCTTGCATAGGCTCTTCCACTGTCTTGACCATAACCGACTTTACTGATGCTTCTGTTGATATGTTCCTAACTATCCTTAGATATTCATATCTACTTCATGCTCCACAGAATGGGAGTCAAACTGTGCTATAAAGCTATAGCCTCACACTCTTTAGGGGAACTCTCACCTCTGCTAAGCTGACCGTACATTTGTCTGCTAATTTCAATGGATATGAGTTGCCAAATTCCAGAATTTACTTTTCCAACTCAATAGTCAATGAATAGCAGCAACAGAAAAATCACTTTTACAGACAGAGGAACAGCAAAGTGTTGTTTCCATTTGTTTTTCTGCTTGGTATGAAAAAAAATTTTCTGCACCCACAAGCACAAATATTGCAGAAAGTCTAGCGTTGAAAATCCATACAGTTTCTCCATAAAAGAACACGCACTCTTCTCAAGAAATTCTGGAATTACTGACAAGAAGAACAGCTCCTATCTCTCATTCATCCACATTACCTGAACAGTAACAGAAGGTTATAGTAAAGACCTGATCCAGCAGAATCTGTCACTGTATCTTTAATCAAGAAAACCCTTCAGTATGTCTTAAACACAGAAGAGTTTTCTAAGGACTCAGACAGGAAATATTCAGAATGCCACAGCCCGCAGCTGCATTGACTGCATGAAATATTACAAAGGATTCTTGTTGATATAAAAAATGTTATTGTTCAGCAGCTGGAACCATGAGCTACTTAGCTGTAATGTCACACTATTAGACTTAAGCAGAAAGGAACAACTGCAATGTTTGTGCAGTACAAAGAGATAAAAAAACCTCAGGAGAGCAAAGCAGTGATTAGAGTTTCTGCTGTGGGATGAATCAGGTACTGTAGCACCAGCCAAGCTGCTGTCATGGCTGAGACATGGGCTGATGGCATGCTCTGCTTGGGAAGCTGGTGAAAGCTGCCGTCTGGAGCCAAAGCACATTGGAGAATTACTGTAGATTAATTTCTGTTGGTGTTGAAGGGTGCATCCGTCCTAAATCCTTTGCTTGTTATGACTCTCCTTCGCTCAAGTGGACTGGAAAGGGATAAAGCCAAACAGACATTTTATTAGGGGGATAAATACTGCTGGGATCTCTAATGTCACAAGGTACTTTACCTTCCCAAATGCAGACTGGAGAACAGATATTGTCAGGATGGTTCAGTCAGTGCAGGTTTTTGCAGGTTCTTCACCATTTCCAATGCAAAAGGTACTTTCATTCTGCCATGAATTCTGGTGAAGGAATTAATTTGAAACTGCTAGGAACTCACACATTAATTTTGCTTAAATACCAACAAATAATAAGTTTTGGTTTCAAAAGGTCAACCTTCTAGAAAGCAAGAGAAACAGTTAATAAAACAAATGGGATGGAGAGCTTAGGTTATTTTTAAAATAAAGGCAAAAATTGTCTGAAATCTGTATCCCAGTAAGATGTGAAAATTAGTAGTTGAAAGATTGTTGGATAAATAACTTCCTCTCTTAGAACAGCAAAGAACTAGCAGAACAAAAGCTGGCTCTTGGAGATTTACGCAGAGCAACAGAGATATAGGGAGAAGGTGTGAGGAAGTGAAAGTTGTCAGACTTTGCAAAGGAAATTAAGAACACAATATAAAACTTGGATAGCAAAATGAGAGAGAGCAAGAGAAGATGGGAGATTTAAGACAATGCAGAGGGAGTCTCCAGGGTAGAGGTAGATTATGTTTTCAGTAGGAATATGAATGTAGCTTAAGGATATGAATATAGGCTATCTAATGCAAGAGTGTATTAGCTAGAAAGTGTGACAACAGAACTGGCAGCGAGCTACAAGGATCTCCACACACTCACACCGAGGGACTTACTATTCCACCCCCACATTTATGACAACCTGGCACTGAACACTGCAAGAGTGTAAAAAGTATTTTAATCATTCTTTCAAATGTGGGTGTAAGGGGCAGATAATACTTCATAGCTGTATAACATGTGGTAATGACTCAAGCATGAAAGGAGATGGGGAAGTGGGTGCAAGAGAAAGTTAGGTGATGACTGCTCCAGGCAAGGGCAGGAAAACAAAGGGAGATAGAGACAGAAATGAATAATTAGAAGGAAGAGGGCTCAAAAAACACCACTGAGAGTGCCAGAGCAATCCACTCCTGTCCCGAAGACATATGTGTGGTAACTTTATGTTACCTAGAATTTAAATAAGGCTTTGAAATGTAGCTGTGCTGGTGCTGGGAGTTCAGCAAGGGGAGGGGAGCTGAGTGTAGGCTCTGCATGGTGAGCCTGGGGGAGCGAGGCAGTGGGTCTGGCTCCGTTTATGATGCTGTGTGCTGACGTCACTCACTGTCTTGCCTGCAGCACCGGCAGCTGGATCCAGTGACCACTCAGCCCTTTGCCTTTGGGTGGGTCTTTTCATTGTGTCTCAGGTCAGAAAACTATTCCAGTGTGGAGTGGGAGCTCTCCTTTTACCACCTGTTAAAGCACTACAGCCATTCGCACACTACACAACACCATGAACCTTAAAATTTGTATTCACATGGACCACACAGCCATAGATACTTTGGTACTGGCAGGCAGCAGCTACTATGACATCTAAAAAGCAATGAGGGAAGTTCAGATGGAGTGCTAATGTTTATAGCCACTTATGGTGCAAGCATTCTTTTTAGACTACAGAAGCATTTATCTATTACATTAATTTATTTAATATGGACATTGTGTGGCAAGCAAATATGTACAAGTGACAGTAGCAAGTTTAGGGATTATTTTTATTTTAATCTGTGGATTTCAATCAATTTGTCATTTCCCATTCTGTAGTCAGCAGAAACCAATCATTTTTATCAGCACTTTGAGTGCTACAATATGCCACCAAGACTGAAGAAAAATGGGGATATAAAAGTAATCTCTGCAACAGGTAGGGGTGTTTACATATAGATAGCATGTTTAGTTTGATAAATATTTCTTCATGTAGTCAGATAGTTTTCTAATATCTGATATCAAGAAAACACACAGAAGGTTCCAAGTTTCATTTCTGTTTTCTATATAGAAAAAAATGAACTGAATTTATAAATGCCACTTGTGTGCCACTCATTTACTGACATTAAATTCTGAAAATTGTGAAGAAGGACAGCAAATGAGAGGCTATTTCATTTAATATAGAAGTGACAGTTCTGTGACCTTTCTTTGCCATTTTTCATACAATCTTACCAAGGAGCATGAGCAAAAATGACACTTGGAACAAGAGACCAACATGGTGAATGTAGGGACAATTTGTTTTCTGTTTTTCCCAGATATGTGTCTTGGAAAAAAGGGAATTCCAAAAGCCAAAAATTTGTGAATGGAGCGTAAAATTGACTAAAACTTTATGACAAATTACCTGTATTTGTTCACTCTGCCAAAAAAGTAAATGGGTTTTAGAGTTCTCTGTTTGCTTTCTTTGCATTTGTGTGACAACCTCAATTTAAAATAGCAAAAGGTGTAGTCTATTTTCTAAAAGAAACCCTATAAATATGTAGATACAGGGTTAACATGATGCCAAAACCCCTGAATTTACCCTTGCATTTTTCCATTTTTCTTTTTCCTGATACAGTTTACTTCTGTTCCAGGTTAGGAAATAAAAAAGAAGACAACATCAAATATCATGTAGTACATATAGTATTTCATGATTGTTTTCAAGCATAGTGTTCAGACGTGATGTACAAACTATGTGGGTAGGATATACCACTGTGTTTGTTCGATCCCTTATAAATCCAAGCCTGATGCCTCACCTGTGGCAGTGATGATGCAGCTAAAGCCTAGGGGGGAGCTCCCAGTGATCAGTGTGTGTCCCCAAGTTCCTGCCAGCTTTAGCAATGGGATACTGCATCAGGTCAGTAGAGTTTTCATACCTTCACCCCCAGGTA
Organism: Acropternis orthonyx; assembly: GCA_035583155.1. NCBI lineage: Eukaryota > Metazoa > Chordata > Aves > Passeriformes > Rhinocryptidae > Acropternis > Acropternis orthonyx. The sequence goes on from JAWWEU010000011.1 coordinate 13,915,476, forward strand.
GCCAAGTAGCCCAGGGTTACGTGGTGCACAGAAAGCAAACACTCAGTAAGCAGCACCCCTGCATTGCTGGGCAGGAAGGAGAATGATGTTCAGTCCCTTATGCTAACACTGCACTAGAGTGAGTGTTCTGCCTCTTGCTGTAGCATTCTTCTCATCTTGGTGCCACAAAGGTACTAAAACCCAGTGAAAAAAATGACAAATTTTTGTTTACATTATTTTTAAAAAAATGAATATAGGTTATTTTCTCAATTTCCAAGAAAGGATTAAGGTACCTATTTTAACTGATCGTAGCCAGCAACTACAGGCTACAGCTGGAAAAATGTATTAACAGCCTTCCTAAGCTAAATCTTATTTTTCATGGCTCACTAACTTCGGTGAAGTCTGCTCCAGGCTGAAATTTTACAAGATTCTAGCTCTAAAATGTTTTTTTTATTATTATTTTTTTAAAGAACTGATAATTAAAATGGTTGGCAAGTTCAATTTTATACAAAAATAAATAAGTTATTAGCATTAGACACTTCTTATTTACAGGGCTTGAAAATGTCTGACTAAGAAAAAGGTGGGAAACAGCTGTCATTGCTAATTACCATTCAGCTGTGTTCTGGATACAATTGCAGTAGCTGTGAACGAAGTGGTACTCCTCAATGCATCTGAAATAGACTAATATAATTTCGTAAAACTTCAGTAATAATGTCTTTGTCAAAGGCAAAGGGTATTCAAATTTCAAGCAGAGAATTATCTTAGCAGCCAGAAAACTGTCCTTTCCCAGTGCTGTGCAAGAAAAGCAGCAAGAGGAATCTCTGGCAAGCTTTCCTCATTCCTTTGCCAGCTTGTTGAAGGCAGCAGTCCCACCATGCTGTTCACAGCATCCCCAGCTCCCCACGCCTGCCCCAGAGAGTGATGGGAGCCTGACCCACCCTTCTCCTCTCTGGGCAGCGTGGCCAGAGTGGACCCAGGGATATTCCCCTGGTGGGCAGCACCCGTCGCCCACTGACCGTGCTCCCCATTGCAGCTCCCAGCAAAACAGGGCTGTGAATTTGCAGTCCCAGAGTCAGAAATAATTCTGCAGTCTGAGCTCCATGACTTTTCTCGGCTCCTCACTCAGAGGTAGAACAAAAGCACTTTCACGTCATGCAGTAATCATTAAAATGCAGACTCAGCGGTGCAAAACATCTCTAAATCATCACTGGGCACAAAGTGGAACCCTGCCCAAGTCTGACCACCTACTGCAGATGCAGATCACTAGATTGTTTAATGCAGAGGGTATGTTTTCCCACTATCCTTCCAGTTGTGTGCATTTGCAACATGTTGAGCCTCAAATAGCCCTGGCTCTTCTGACAGAGCACAGTCTAATATTTTTGGGTCAGGGAAGGGCAAGTGTGTATCTGACACTGCTTAAATTATTGCCACATACTAAGTGTGACAATCCCCATAGGTAGGAGGGGACACAGGCTACTGGAACAAATAGTCAAGAATGCAACAAGGTTTATTTACTTATTACTTATTTTGCTTTCCATTTTTCAGATGTGGACAGAGCTTGACCTTATATTTACTACCAAAACATATGAATAGTTAGATTTTTTTTGTACTCCCTTTCAAAAAGGGATTTGGAGGTTGTTTTTTTGGAGGGGATGGGGAACTAAGTGCCTCGCTTAAAGGAAAAAGGAACTTTATTTTCACAAAATTTCGGTCATGTTTTTGTTATCAGGTCACTTTGAAAAGAAGATGTGAAAGAAATGTTGCCAGAGAATCCAAATCCCAGTCAATACATTGTCTTATCAACATAAACTCTACTTTGTAAAAGTAAAACCCATTTCACAGAAATTGAATTTATTGATGCAAGGGTAGAGAAAAATGCTTCCAAAAGTAAACATATTTTAAATTTTTTAGATTTTTTGTTCTACTTTTTTATTTTTGAACTGTTTTATACTATATTATATATCATATGACTGAAACTGTTTCAAAGAAAGAAAAATGGTTTCAATATGTATGAAGAATTTCTTTCCATATGTCATCAGAAGAAAAAAAACCCAAAACATTTTGACAACTGTTTCTTCATGAGGCAAGATTTGTATGTTCTGAGATGCAGTAACATGTCATCAGCTAGGCTAGAGAACAGCAGCAGTTTTAAGTAGCCAATGAGGTTGGCTGGTCCAAAAGACATTCTGTGTTTTAAAAGTCAGCTGCGAGGCCATTTTTCATTTAGCTGGTGACTGACAGTCAACATTTCTTTTTGGGTGCGAATAAATATGATCTATACAATTTCCATTATTTAGTGTCCATTCTTCCTCTCTTGTCTAGCAATTCTGGGCTTTTTTATGGTCCCAATTGTAACATTTGGGACCTGGTTTTGTTCCTTTCCATTTTTAAAGATGACCTTGCTGGTAAATCTTTCAAAGGTCCCTCAGCTCCATTTAAAATCCAGACCTTTAAATGTGGTCTTTAATAGTTGTAAAATGTTCTCATAAATTCCAAGCTATGTATTTTCTATATTGTTTCTTTATGGTTCATTTAGTGTGACATTATATAAAAAATTTTAAAAAGGCATTTCCTTCTCAATCACTTTTGAGTGAAGTGTCTAGAAAAATCACTCTTAAAACTTTCTGTTTGAGCCATTAATTAGCTCACTGCTTGTTAACTGCTGCTGTAGCTTTTGATTCACTGGCACGAGCATACTTCTGGTGCGATGGATGTGTTGTAAAGGCTTAGATAGATAGGCTGAATTGTTGTTGCATGTCAAAGCAAAATGAGATATAGCATTCACTTCAAAATGAACTTTATGGGGTAATACTTTATAGAAGTGATGATGTTGTCCTGGATACTAAAGCTTTGTAAGTAAATACAAATAATGCTCCACGTGTTTTATCAGCCTTTGTCAGTGTAACCTTTAACATAAAATTAAGACAGATTCAGTGCAGTATTTTAAGATGAAAGGGGCATTATCATAATAGCATAAATAACAAGCCAAAAATTTATGTAGGCAGCTATGAATAAAGATACAAAGGCTTCCTGAATATTAGAAGGAGTCTGCTATGAGGAAAAATCAAAAAGCCACACAGAAGTAGAAGGAGTTACTTAAAATCAGACCCCTTGAGATGGTCAGGAATTTAATGATTCTGGTTTTATTTTGACTCTTCTCCTATAAAATAAAAAAAATGTTTTAATATTGCCTGACAGTTTTCTATGTGAATTATGTACAACAAATTGCAGTGCAGAGAGCTTTCCACCTAATGGGAATGAACAACCGAGGGGAAAAAATAAAAAAACCAAACAACAGAAAACAGACAAAGAGAGACTTATGTTAACACAGCACTGGTCACTATTCTCTTTCTTGCCCTGGTGAAACATCAAGCCCCAGGAGAGTTGTCATGTCTTCCAAACATCCTGTAGTACTGTCATAGCTAATGCAGTGTGGACACAAGAATTCCAGGTGCCATGGGTGTGTCCACCTGCACAAACTCACCAGGAAAGTGGCTACGATGAGCTGAAGGGCCACATCTCCCAGAACAGCGCAGGGTACCCACCGCAGTCCAAGCAGGGTGCTGCAGCATGCAAAGCTTACCCAAGGAGGTGGCTGGGGGAGCTCGTGCTGAGCTCTGAACGCTCACCATCTGCATGAACCCCCTCTGCAGATCCCCGTGTGCTGTGGTGGTGTGTGAGGTGGCCTCCTGCAGCTGCAATGCTGGATACAGCTTTGAAGTTGAGGGATTAAAGGCAATGAGGTGCTCATATGTCACGGTAATGAAAGAGCTAGAAACAGTTCTTCAGGGAGGAAAAGCAGCCCGAGAGCAACAGAGAAACCAAAACTGATTACTGCCCTTGGTTTTGTTGGTCACCAGGAGCTATAACACAGCAGCTAAAACGAAGGCTTGGGCAACGTCTGTTATTTGCCCGCAATGAATGGACTTTGAAAGCAGTGCTACTGCTGGAGAGAAAATCCATCCTGGGGCTGCGATTTTGCATGAAGGCACAAGGCTGGGTGAGTGCCTGGCTCAGCCCGGGCAGTGCCGGCAGGTGCCAGCCTCCGGCAGAGCGCGGCTCCTCCAACCCACCTCCTCAGAAGGAGCAAGGAACAAAACGGCATTAGTGAGGCTATAAGTAGATGTCTCAGAGAATTACCAGGGACGTTGATGAATCACACAGGCATTTAAACCATGCTCCACGGGAGCTAAAAATGAAAAAGCAATTTCATTCTGTGGTAGATTTTCAAAATACCTGAGGCAGACATTTCCCTGGGTCAAGGCCCAGTCTTGCTAGCTTTCCTTCTTCAAACTCCTTCTCTCTTTGGTTCTTATATCTGGTGCTCTTGTACGTAGCATAATAACAACACATTTAGGTAAAGAAAGTCGCCACTAACAGTAATAGCATCAAGACTCAGGTATGGGAGAATTGTGCAGTATTTTCCTTTGGTTAATGCAAGTAGAATTAATGACAGGCTGAAAGCATAGCATTTTAAAGAAATAACAAATGCTTTTTAAAGGTAGATAAATCTAGTAAGTAATGTCAGAAAAAAAAAAAGTAAGCAAAATGTCAATTTACATTCTGAGAAACTTTAATTTTATATCTTTAAGAAAACATAGATGGCTAGGTTTTGGTAGCCAGCATTAAATGCAACTTTGTTGTGCTGCTGCACATCATCTCAGGACAGAAGAGTATTATACAATGCTTGTAGTTAACGTATTCTACTTATGTCAGTCAGTAAGTGATAGCATGTCTTATCTAATTAAATCCAGATTTCATGTGCATCTCTTCATTTACTTACTGTGCAAATAATGGAAGCTAACATTAAAGTATTAAAATCAGATAAAATTGCATTTCATATTAATACAGTGTGTGGAAATGTATAACTTAAAATATATCTTATGAAATGTAATCTCTTTTTCATACTGCATACAGCTCTGATATTGAGCAAGATATTCCCAGGAGTGTATGATGAGAGAAGAAACTGAGTATGTTATCCTTCCTCTAGGGATAAGCTTGCTTCTTGCTCATCTCTCACAATGCTTCTTTGAATGAAACTGGTTCTTGTTTGGTTTGTTTTCTTGTTGTTTAAGGAAGGTTAGTTTCCAAAAGAATATCAGAATTTAGTTAACTTCTCTCTAGTCAGATATTTTTGTAGAGCAGTAGGTGGGCAATCTGTGGCCTTTTCAGCTCTGTCCATTTTCTGGTCCCACTGGGACCAATTCCTAAGACAGATTTTATTTTATTTTCCCACTTTCAGACAAACAAAGGCCCAGGGAAGCTAGTCCTGTCTCACTGACAAAGGCACAGAGAGCAGCTGGACTCGGTTTGAGGGCAGAACACAGAACCTGCAGTTACTGCCTTTGGGTAGGGAGTGTCTGGACACCTCGGATCGAAGGGTTGTGTTGTAGCTGCATTTTACCTTTGCTTCCCGTGTGGAAATTCGGGCTGTATAGAGGCAGAAAAGGCTTTAAATTACTTTCCTGAACACGGCATTCTTCCTGTGGGTTCACAGGTCATTCAGATTTATGCAAACTCTCTGAAACCAATGGAAACTGTGCTGGGCACAAATGCAGGATGAATGAGGTCCTGTATCACATGCAGCATGAACGAGGTCCTGTATCACATGCAGGATGAATGAGGTCCTGTATCACATGCAGGATCTTCTCTTTTCCAGAATCTGCCATACCAATGTTCCCTACATGTGACTAAGGATTAGCTTTTTAAATCATAACTTTTATTTGTAACAGAAACATTCAAATATGGTCATCCTTTCTTACCTACATTTGTAATTGAAACTCTTCAATATCCTTCTCTCTTGTTCCTTATGGAAATATGTCTAATAAATCCTGTAAATATCCATATAGGCAGACTTCAGGCAGGCACTATTAAAATTAAGAAGTACGTTCCAATTTAGGAGTCACTAAAGGATTAGAGCCTTGTATTTTAATATCCAATCCTTCAAAGAAATTCATTCAAACTTGTACACCAACAGTATGGAAGGTGGCAGGTGTCCTCCTACATTGTTATCTGATGTCTAGGGACCAAAAGCAAAAATTAGTGATGCAGGAATATGAAAATTAAATTACAAGTGAACTCATAAAAAGATGACATGAACATTGCCTGTATCCCTGGAACGATAACTGTTATAGTTTTTCAGATTTTTAGCTTTTTCATTAACCAGGCAGATGAAAATGTTCAAAGAACAAAATTATCTGAAAAAAAAAAAAAAAAAGAAAACTCTTTTCACTCATTGTTATGTTTTCCCTTGGAGAAGCAAAATTATCTGCCAAATGTAGGGTGATTTCTTTGTTTAAATCCTGAATGGCAGGAAAAAAAAAAATCTGCTCTCTGCTACAATTGTCTAATTTTGTAGCTGTCTCAAGGATATGTCTCCTTTTATCAGATGGTGCCCTTTCTTCCTGGCTGGTGGAATACTCACTGCACTCCACAAACAGTCACTTTGCATTATGTAAATTATTTCCCAAGAAAAGTGAAGAAGTAGGCTTTTGACAATGATGGAAACAACGAAGCATGAAGAAATCAGAGAAGATCAAAGGTGCTCATTAGTTTAGATGGTAAGAAATAGAGCCATTAACAATAACACAGTATCTTTCTTGTTACTCTTTCATACTCTATGAAATCCCATAATTGTTGCATCAGAAAATGCCTCATTTACTTTTCATGAATCAAATATTTAAAAGAAATCCTTATGCTTCATATCACATGTAGTAGAGGGACACCCTCATTTATTGTATTACTTTGATGTATTTTTTTATTACTTGAAAGGCTAATTCAAATTTCAGAGGTTTTATGAATATTTTATAGACTCTGTGTTATAAATTATCAGAAATACTGCTCTATGATATGCTCTGGGCTTACAATTCTGCTGTGCTAAAACTAAGCCCAGCAGAGGAATAGACTGTGGAAGCAAAAACCCAGTTGAATCATCTTCTGTATTCCTGTATTTCTAGACAGAGCATTCCTAAAGCAGCTACAGGTGCCTCACATATGTATATAGCAGACCATACCTATGGTGCAAAGTAATTTATTTTTCATGTCTCTTCTCTGGTAAGACATAGCTTTATTTGGGGAGAACATAACTCAGGCAACCTCATGTTATAACCATTGGCTTAGTTCAACCTAAGACTAATTCTGATCTTATTTATTTTCTTGCATTAAATTATAAATGTCTGCAAATCTCCTACTACATGGTTCAGTGGTTTTAATATTGCTCTTTCATACTCTATTTGAGGTTGAAGAATAACAATAATACAACTTGTTTAAGTAAATTTTTACAGCTTTTTAATGCCTGCCTATGATAACCAGACTGTTGCTGTATAGATACTGAATTATTTTTATTTAGTAGCACATCAATAGCTACAAATTTTATTCACTATGGGCTTTCTCCCTGTATATCCTGCAGAAGAAAAAGGGAGCAGTGTATTTAAAAGTGAGGGAATATCCTGAGCAAAGCAGTGGATACATCAATGAAAGACAGATAAAAAGTACATCAAAATATAGCCTCAGCATCAACAGCAAGTGGAAAAGCATACTGAAAAAACTAGCCAGAGTACCACTAAACCCCACAATGCACATAGAAATTGTTTGCTTGTAATATAATGGATACAGTCTCTTTAATAGTGATAAAAACCTCAAGACATTTCTGCTTGGTCATACAAGGTCTGCGTCATCTCCATTGTTCAGAAGACTTGCTGTGAAGCACTTCAGGTAGTAGGTCTCAACTACACTGTAGCAGGGTTGAGAAACTAGTCAGTCATCCTGTCACACAGCCAATGGTCCCCCTGCTCCTGGCGATTTTGCATGTACCCTCTGCCCAGTGTATCAGTATAAATTGTTGCATCACTTTTTGCACTTACTTGAACTACAAACTTACCAATGGTACTGGAACTCCACAGCAGTGAAATCCCATCAAGTTAATATTAGTGAACTCCAGAAGCACAGAAATTGGTGTCTGTGCTTTAAGTCGTGTTTTCTTCAGGATGAAGAGACTGGAGGGTAATGTTACTCTGAAGTCATGGGAAACATCCATAGTGAAGAGATGTGGGAGGGTTTGTGCAGTTCCTCTCCGTTCATATTCTGTTTTTTAGAGTCTAAAAACAGGTGCTGATGTCCTTAATCATTAAAAACAGTAAAATATCAATGGTGGTAAATGTATGCAATAATATGGGTGCACTGGAAGAGGACAAGAGGCATGGGAGTGAAACAGAAGATGGATTTTAATGACCCGTGTCTACTCCCAAGGTAAAGGCATTCAATATGACATTGAGCAGCATGAAGATGATATATTTTAAAAACACTCTTTAAAACAATGTTAAGAAATGTAAATTAAATACTGCTTGTCTGTACTCCAGAGTTTGATAAGAAAATCAGCTCCTTCATCATTTGATAGGAAGTCATAGCTTATTTGAGAGAAGGGGGTGTAAAGCCACAGTGTTGCATTGTTAAACAGATTTGGTATTTCAGTTAGGTACTAAACTTCCTTTAATAAATGATAGTACTTGGAAAAATTCTGAACTGTGTAAAAACACAATTTCAAATTTCTTTCCAGCATTTTATCTTATGCAAGACTGTCACAGAAATGAACTTCTGAGGCCCATAAAGGTCAGGAGATTTAACTCCTGTTTTCATTCTTTCCTAAAAAAAAAATAAAAATATTAAAGCCATGCTTGAGTAATCATTTTTAATGAAAGAAAGTATCTCTGTCAGTTAAACACTCATCATAAGCCTGATGTTGTGAAAGAAGTGTATCTCAAGACCGTCATGGCTAATTGCTGCATATTTTCAAGACATCATTATTAAGACAAGCAGCTTTAGTGCTGGTTAACTGTGACACTGCTGATTTGTAAGGGTATGCAACTCTCTTACATTTTTCTCATGCTGTCTTCCAATTCTTCTTTCTCATTGTGCCTCAGTAGGCAGGACAGGATCCTATTTTCAGTACAGTTTATTGCCTGCCATCCTTGCAACTCCGTTAGCTAATGGAAAAAAATTGCAATGGACCAATGGTTCATGCCCTGAGACACACATACCACAGTTTCTTCTGTTAGAGTTTTCAATCATTTAACACATATAAAGACTGTGCTGAAAGGTGAGATTCCAATACACAAACCAGCTATGAAATAGCAGACATACTGGTATTTTCTCTTCTCAAAATATTGGCTCAGATACTGAGGGAATAGGGGAGGGAAGGGAAATTTGCCACACAATAAAGTCTCTCCCAACTCAGGCTAAGGGCAGAGACATTTTTCTGGTTCTGTGATCCAAATCAGTCATGATCAGACATAGGCAGATGGATCAGACAGATGCAGAACAAGCCCAGCCATAAAAACCTCAGATAAATCTTCCAGTCTACGCCCCAAGCTCTTCAGTATGCTCAGGCCATCATTACTCTGTAAGTTTTAAAAAGGCAAGCACAAGAACCAAAGCCATTAGCCTAGCTTTTTATTGAATTCTGCATTATACTTTCTTTTATACAAAGCAGGCTAAATCTACTGACTGTAGCCATCTTACAACCTGCAGGCCATTTTCTGCCTGCAAGCAGGGATCAGTCTATAAAGCACCGAGGATTAAAAGGCAACCCAGAGCAGGACACAAAAGCAACTGTAAGCTGCCAGCTCTCTCTCAGGTGCCCTATTTTTGGGCAAGAGCACCTCGACACTGGAGGCAGAGGGTGAGAAAATAGCGATGAAATTAAGTCATCTCTTTAGAGACCAGTAATGTCATACCTAAAACTTTCCTTAAGTGTTCCACTTCACTGATTTCAGGGCACTCAAAATTTACTTACAGCACACTGGAATTTAAAAAAAAAAAAAAGACTCAAACTGTGTCAACATTTAAATGATTTCTTGTTCTTCAAGATACTGGAACATGATACCAAAAATTCCACAGCCCTTTATTTGTCTTACAGACCTAGAAGGCCTTTTCCCATTCTACCAAACTCTAAAAAGGACATGAGAAGGGTCAGATGAAAAGCTCAGGTTTCTCTGACTTTGACCATACAGCTCTCCAAAAAGCATATTGAATATCATTGCACCCAAACAGAGAAACATCACACCATCACCCTTTTGATCTATGATGGATGGCATTATATGGCAATAACAGAGCAACACAATAGCAACCTTGTCTTTTTCTGGGTTTCATGTAAATCAAATCCCCCAAATGAAGGCCAGTTTATAAAAAAACCAAAAAGAGATGAGTTTTAAATGCTACTATTATTTAAGTGTGCTGGTTAGAGTCCTGCAATGTGTTCCTTTTTATCTGAAAGCATATAAAAGTTCAAGATCCCAATTCCATATATTCCGTTCCATATACCAATATACATTCCATATATTCAAAGATAACCATATACTTTTCTCAGCGTGCTCTGTTTGCTTTGGTGAGTCTCAGACTTACCTAGATCAGGAGTCAGAGAGGTAGTGCAGGAGCCTGCATGGGCCTGGCTGCATTTCCCCTGGAAACCAGAATGGAGGCACCAGAAGGAAAGACCTTAATAGTTTGCACCGGGGTTTCACCTGTGTGCATGAGACTTTGCAAACCAGTACCTCTCATAGGCAGACACTTATCCTTCCAGCTAACAAAGTGAAAAAAATCCTACTGTACACCATAATATTCTGAAGCTGTGTTTAAATTTGGGAAGTAGACAGAATAAAAAATTCAAAAATATTATTTATATATAATTATACCTCTGTAGATTTTCTTTACAGAAAGTTGTAAGGACTGAGCCATGCTCGTTTTATAACTATGCTGCAGAAGCCTTCCTTAGATGTCTCTGTAATAGAAGGAAAGCACAGCATGAAATTATGATGAGGTTTAGGAGTGCCATGTAGACGTGTTCTGTACTAAACAATTACAATCCTTTACAGAAGAAATTATGAGTTAAATTAATTTGCATGTTCTACGTGTGTTTGGTGTTTTGTGATTTTCAAATGAGTAGAAGCACAACTACATGTTGTTTATTAATGGCTTAGCAGGAGGGAGTTACCTGTGAGATGAAGTGTGCCTGGGAGAGGAGGAACTTTCCTGTGAATCTGCAAGATAAGATGGAGATAAGCTGTGGGTTAAAGTCTAATACCACAGTAAGTGATAGCATTAAAAATAAATAAATTTTTGAGGCATAAGCCATGAGAAAAGTAATGAACTGCATTTCTGAGCAGTTTAGAAGGGAAAGAAAAATGAATACAACCCCTTAGAGCAAGGCAGTCAGAAATGGTTTATAGTTTTAATACACAAGCCTGACAATGACAATAAAAATTAAAAACAAACTATGGCCTTTATCATTCTCCCCACTTACAATAATGGAAGATATTTGTGCCTATTGCGCATTTACCAACACCCAGTTTTCTGAAAGGTGTAAATATTGATAAGCAAAAACGACGATGTTAAATCATAATAAAACACTGTTAAGTGAAGAATATTCATCAGGCTCACAGCTCAGAAAACAGGCTCTCCATACTGATGGCTGCAGGCCAGTCATGGTGCTGTTGGTGTGGAATTTCTCAGTGTGGTGGAATGGGACAGGTTGGGGATTTAGCAATTTTCCTAAAGGCATGTTAGGCTTCACAGAGGCCTCTCCAGAGACCCTATTGACTGAGGTCTTTGTTCCCCTCACCAAGAAAATCAAATGCAGTGCACTCACAATTGAACCTCTTCACACAGCAGGTTCAGTAATGAACAAAACCTAACTGTTTGGTGGTCTTAAAGCAATAAACAACAAACTCCCACATCTATGTAAGTACTCAAAGGTTGAAACGCTTGTGTCTAGGTGCACAACACTCAAAGTCTTGGACTTGTACAGAGCAATTGCTTAGTCCATGTAGTACTCATTAATTTCTTTGGTTGTGAACAGTAACGTCTGTCAGATGTGCATTATCACAGTGCTAGAAGCAAAAAGCTCTGTTGTTGCTTTCTTTCAGGTAATAAATGAAGTGATGTCATTCACATTTTATAGATAAGGATGTTAGCTACAGAGAACTGAAGTGTCTTGCCTAAGGTCACAGGGGAATTGCTTAAGTCTGAGCTGGTTATCACTTATTTTAGTCGCATAAAAGAATTTGCATCTCAGGTATCAACTATTTATTATTAAATATGTCATGAAGCAAAGAATAAAGACTCAGCAACACTGTCATAGTTCAATGGAAAGACATCTTGGTGGGGTGAATCACTACAAAGTGTAGTTCTGCAACAACAGGATGTTTTAACGAGAGTGAGATTAGAGGCTAAATATTAGAGTTACAGAAAGTATATGATAAATAGAAGATTACTGAAAATTTACCTAGTTTCAAAAAGTGGATATGGAGTGAATGACATCACAGGTTTCAGATTCTTACAGCTGCCTTGTTATCAGGCTTTAGAAAAAACAGTTCTGATTTTGGCTTCATGTTACAACCTTGTGAAAGTCCTCTCTTTTGCATTTTGATGTGAAAAACAGCATTACTTATTTCAAAATTTTCGAAGCTTTTAAATTCCCAGACTCAAGTAAAAACTCAGGACAGCTAAAACAGCAACACCTAAGGCCAAAACAAAATTTGATAGGAAAATCTGTGTGTAAAAAGATGGTTGAACTTAGCAAACTTCTATTGAATATCCAAACTTGAGTATTTAGTTATAGAGGTTTCTTCTTCTGTAGAAACCATAATTTTTACTGCTCACACACTTGTTCACTGAAGCTGAGCTGTGGCACTGACCTGGCACCATTACTTATTGCTACTTTATTGGGGTCTTTTTTTGTCATTGGCAAATTTTACCAGCAGTGATTCTATATCACTTTTCAGATACTTGCTATACTTGTGACTCAGGAGATTTAATTACTCTGAATCAAGTGTATTTCTGTGAAGGATTTCTTACAAATGATGCTAATGGAGATTTTTTACTGCAGATAATTTGTAACCTAATAGTTGATAATGCCTAACCTACTTACATTGAGATATATTAATTTTTATATACTTACTTGAAATATATTGTTTTCCATGTCATTAATTTCAAATATTTTTAAATTTCAGATGGTTTGATCATTCAGACTGGATGTTTGCTTTGAACATCATTATTCTGACTAATGGTTAAGTTTGCAATTTTATGGTCAGATGCACAGAAATAGCAGACATTTTTATTCTCCCATAAAATTTTAATAAGAACGGCAATAAACAGCTCAACTAGAAAACTTATTGTTAATTATAATTTTATTTATGTGTTTTTTAATACTATGTTTTTAGTGCATTCTTTAATTTTTAAAGTTTATGGTGGGTTTTGGTACTAGAGGTTAATTTCTGTGATAAGAACAACTGGCACATGCAATAGAATGTATATACAAAGATTAATTTTATTGCAGAAATGCTTCACCTCCTAAATTTTATGATGAAAGAAATCCAGATATAAATTGCAATGAAATACAGCTTATTTCAATAGATTTGCAGGGATTCTTAGAAAGAGGGGAAATGGAAACCCCACCGAGAATGAGTACTTGGTGATACACTTTTCCAAGCACCTCCAAACTCTGAGTTCACACAGCCACTGCTGCCTCTCTGCCAAGGCAACAGCAAGGTTGAGCAGCGCCTCAGCACTGACCCTGAGCCCTGGGAGAGTGGAAATGGCAATTGTGTATATGTGCTTTACACCCCTTCCTTCTGGCCCATCTCAATAATGGCCACTTTATATGAAACAATCAGAGAAGACAGTGTACTCTTCTTCACAAGATTCTTCTGAAGAAAAATTACATAATCAAATTTACTCTGTTTGGAGATGCGTCTACATCAAACAGACAAACTGGCAGGCTTACAAGTACCTGGATCGGATCTCCGTGTTTGCTGATGGCATCTCCTTCCAGTGCTCCTCTGACTATTCCTTTCAGTGCTGCCCCTGGAGCCTCACCCAGTGCCTCTTGGACTGAAATTTCTACATAATTAAGGAGGAAGAAAGGTAATTACAGGAGGAACACTGAAAGAGAAATAATACACTCCAAATATAATTTAATTAAATATTATGCTATTTTCATGATAGAAACCTTTTGATGCCTATGGAAATCATTTTATCAGGATCCAGGAGACCGGTGACAACACCAGCATTGCAAAGAGATACCTGAGAACTCTGCTAAAGGCAGAACTAAATACTACTCCACAGAGCTCACATTAGCACAAAGGTGAGAATAAGAACTGGAATCCTTCAGATTATATCCATAAAAATAAGGAAAGCTTTTCAAAGGGTTTAGTATCAAATCATGCTGTTTGGTGCAGGTAATTACATACGAGTTTGCATCTATCGAACACCTAATTATTAATTTTGATTTAGTCTCAGAATTCTGCTTTGAGTCAAGCAGTTCTGGTCCTACAGTCTGTGCTTTTATCTTCCATCTCTTTCAGGGTGTAAATGCAAGACGCACTTCTCTAAATAGGCCTCATGACTCTAAACAGCACTGAGGTATTTTTGGGGGGGTTATTTGTTTTTGGTTTAGTTTGGTTTTGCCCTTTTTTTTTTCCCCTGGCCATTCTCTCCAGGTAAGAAATTAGTTTTGTTAAACCAATTAGTTTAGAAATGGGCTGGGAAGCTCCTGAATTGACAGTAATAGTGTACTGTTACATTTGTTTATTTGAATAACAAACTATTTTGATTTCCTGGTAATGAATTTGTCATAGAGTATTTTTAGTCAATGTTGCAGCTCAGAGAAAACTATAGAGCTACTGAGTACAAGCTGACTGAAAACCTCAGTCTGTTCTTTGTAAACTCAGGCTATTAGTGAGTTTTTGCTGAGGTCAAGTACAGTTCAAAGGCAGAATGATTTTTATTCACAACATTATCCCACAGTATGTTATTTTTGAACAGATTTGAAGGTAAAAGTATGTAAGTGTAAACCTAAAGAAAGTAGCCATTTTTGGATTCTATTGATCACAATAAATAAAAAAAAAACTTTCTCAAAATACAAAAAAAAATATCTAAAAGTATTCAGGAAAGACTTCAAATTATTCATTGAAGCATTTTTAGATACAGACAGAGAGCTCTGCCACGGTGAGTTGTATTTAGCCTAAGGCTGAACAAGTATTAAGAAGACTCACGGTAGCTTTATACCAATTGTGTCTTTTATGAATTCAAGGCTTTAAAAAAGGACAATTTGACTTCCTTACAACAAGTGTCGTGTAAAAGCAGATTTAGAGCTGCTTAAATCACATCTGTGGGATGTGAGAAACTGTACAAGCGAGATACCAGTAGTGACACTTGACTGATTCCCATATATCACATTGGGATTTCTAAGAGGCTCTTACAGGTCACTGGTTTCCAAACATTGAACTAAGATGACAGCAAAGAGGGAGAGGTGGAGGCAGTTTTTCTACCCATCAGTTTTAACCAAACCTAGTCTTATTACATAAAAATATATCTGCTTTAAGTAATAATATAGCATTATATATGACCCAGGCAAATACAAATTGGAAAGTAACACATTCGTGATTTCTCTCTGCTGCTTTTTATTAATAAAAAGTAAATAAACAAACCCCAATGAGCATAGAATGGAATTTCTGTGTTAGTGACTTGCATCGGTTCATCAGGAAAAACCTCTGCAATTATAAAAGCAAGGTACTATCAAAAATGTCTACCAGTTTCTTCAAAGAAATAACTTCTTTCATTGCCACCTCACTTTTCCAAAACAATATCCAAAAAAAAATTCTCTCTAACCAGGCTATAATACAAGGTATCATTCCTGAGAATGTCATAGAAAGGATCACACTCTTTTACAACCTGGCAGCTTACCAAGCCTCCTGGTATGCATACGGAACCAAGCAAGTTCTTTGCTTCTTTATTGAGTGTTTCTGTTGGTTTTATCAAGCAAATGAAGAAAAAGCCTTATAAATCCTTTTTTATAATATTCTGGTGGTGCAGACTCTAGACAAGAAAAATCTTACATTCTTTAATATTTAAAAACTTCTTGTAATACCTTTGTTGTAACAGACACAAAGATCACTGTACTGCAAAGGAATTTAGAGTATTCTCTTTTTGCCAGTGGTACATTGCCTGTGGGAGGACCAGGAGGAGGTAATCAGTGTTCAGTCACTCTTTTAGCCTAAAAATAATTGAAATTGAAATTAGAAAATACTTCTTCAACCTCTGCAACAATATGAAGGAATAGAAAAAGTAAGACATGGTTTTGCAAATCCTCAACTAATTAGGAGAGCAGGAGTCACAAGTGAACTAGCACATAATTGAAAAATGTATCCCTATAAAAAAGGGATATCAAGAGAGCAAAATCAAATTGAGCATAACAGGGATGAAGAAGCAACATACTGCAACCAATAAGTAGCCCATGTAGGATAAGTGTAGTATATGAATATTAAACATTTTACAATACCGTCTCTAAATTTCACTTTATTTTTCCATTAATTCATTTCCTGTACTCCCTTTTTGTACAGCCTCTCTGAAACGGAATAGAAATCCAAAATAAATAGTTGAATGACTATTGAATTATTTCTAACCAAATAATTTCTTATTCAAACTTGGGTTTTCTAACTGAATTATTTCCTCTCCCCCATTTACTATAAGCTAGGAGAAAATTCGCTGCTTGAGCTCCAGTTACAGGCCTCTGCTTAAGAAAGATCTGTATAATTTATTTACTTGCTAAGACAACACAATAGTGCCTTAGTATCTGAAATGTCTCTGAGCTCAATGAATATTTTCCAGATGAATGGTATTAACACCAGTGAGCAGAGATTCCCAGTGCTTATTTGAAAAGGTACATGCCAGGCACTTGGACATCAAAGTGAGAAAGGTACCAGTGCTCAGCAAGGCCCATGGAATCATAACATTTGCAATAGATGTTAAGGCTAACCCTGGATCAGAAGAATTCCTTCTCCTGACAAAACAACTTCCTGCAAGTGAACCTCAAATTTCAGTCTAAGATGACTGCAAGTACCTACATGTTCCCTGGAGACTTTTCATGTAATTTAACAGGATGTGATATGAAGAGTATTTTCCCCTAAGAACCAGCATAAATTTCCTTATGCTTGCTTTCATCATATTACTTATCCTTAGATTACTTCAAGTCATCCTAAACATTTCCATGTTATCACCAGCAACATAACTATTGATAACAACACCCCCAGGTAAAACTTCCCATTGGTGTTCACTCTGTTTCAGCACCTTTAATGCAGTTGAGGTGGACAATATGTGTGCTTGAACCACCACAGCAATAAGCCAGACACCAATAAGGTAAAAAGGTTGCCAGAACCAGAAAGATTAAAAAACCCAACCAATTAAAAACAATACCAAAACCAAACAACAAACAAAAAAAGTCCACCAAAAAATCCCCCAAACCACTTGCAGAAGTCCATTATATTTGTGCCTGGAAAAAAAATTTACTGGAGCACATATATATTCTTCCAAGTTTTTATGGAGACAATAAACCAAGAACTGAGTAGTGTGTTCTGATCATCTGTTTTAGGCAGACTCAAAGTAATTGCCTGGCAAAATTATTGCTTTATATAACAGTGTGTTCTTTTTGTTTTGATTAATGACCATGTGAGTTTCTATGTAGCAACAGTTCCTACAGCTGCATTGGAGAAAGCACATTTTTTGGAACTGCTGTTACCTGCTGGTGAGAAAATGACTGTCCTGCCAGTGCATTTTAAAGAAAGCAATTAAATCTTGTTCTAAAATAGAAAGTGTCTACTGCTGTTTTTAAATATGCAAGAATTTTCAAACATCCTGTTCTTGTTTTTCTGATTCTTTTGTGTTAAAAACCATGCCAATCTTCAGACAAGATAAATTGCTTTTGTTTGAAATTAATTTACTATATAAACACATATACTCTCCAAATATCTTTGGAAACACTCATACTTCCTCACAACTCATTTTGCTAACCCAGACAGTTTTTACAGCTTGATTTTTTTTCAGGCTCAGTGCAGTAGAAGGACCCTGTGAGCACATCTTTTTGTGTTTATTCTTTCTCATTTACAGAGTTTGGTCACAGAACAAGGATACATGAAAACAGTTTCATTTCACAGCCATATAAACCAAAATGGCAGTCTTCAGATAAAGAAACTGAACAGACTTTGATTGTTGCAGAAGCTTGAGTGCTGTTGTGCCTTTTTCTGTCTAAATCAAAAGCAGAAAACTGGCAGAGCTAATTTTGATCAAGAAGATGAGCTGCTTTGAAATGTGATGGACAAACACAACCCATAACCCACTGCTTCCATTTTTTCAGGTCTCATGTAACTTAGCAAGTAAGAGTCAGGACAATATCTGCAACCAAGTACCAGCTGCTGATCCAACCTGTGTTTCCAAGAAATTGGATTAGGACAGAGGAACATTGGACAAACTGCTGAAGTTCCCATACTTTTTAAAACAAATATCTTCAAATTTTCAGAATGTCTTTGATAAACAAGAAGGACTAGGAAAACAGGACAGCTCATTTTTAAGTCACTGTGCTTTGAATGCAAAAACTGGGAACCGAGTCTTTAAAATATTATTTAAGATCTACAGCAGGAAAGAAGGTGCTATGATTTCCAATTGCCAAATATTAGAGCTGCATGTG
Source organism: Acropternis orthonyx (assembly GCA_035583155.1). NCBI lineage: Eukaryota > Metazoa > Chordata > Aves > Passeriformes > Rhinocryptidae > Acropternis > Acropternis orthonyx. The sequence goes on from JAWWEU010000011.1 coordinate 13,933,969, forward strand.
CAAAAAACTGTATGGGCTGAAAAATGCCAAAGTGGTAGCCAGATTCTGAGAGAGCATCTGCCAGGGATTTGTCTTCAATTGTATGAATTGGACATACAGATTTAGTTATATTATGTGAGAAGAGTTTGGTGCACAGAAATTGTACTGTAAAAAGCCAAGAAATATAATGCAGAGGAGCCAGGCAAAGAAGGAAAAAAAAAAAAAAAAAGTATTTCAAACTATAAGGCAGAAAGTGAAAGAAAAGATCAGAGAGTTGTGGGATCTTCTGTCCTGTAATGAAGGAAAAGTAAATTTCTCAGAGTATTCATGAGTAAATCATGCCATATTTCAGAAATAAATCACAACAATATATGTACAGAAAATGTTAATAGCCAGTCTGCTCCTATAACCTTCCTCAGTTTTGTTTCTAAATCCTATTATTGTGGTTTTAGTTGTTGGTTTTGTAATTTCTTGGTTTTGCCTTTTTTCTTTTTAAAAAGAAACTTCTTCCTTCATTGGGCCAGAGACAACTCTATTAGCACAAAGGACATTCCAGAAATAGGTAAAGCCATGAACAGCAAACACCAGAGTTTGGCAGTGAATGGGTGGAGACAACAGAGCCTTCCCACCAGAGAGCCAGCCAACACTTCAACAGCTTCCACTCCCAGTTCTGTATCCCACATATGATAGGTGGGGGCTGGTTTTCACTTTTAATATCTTGCTTGCTGAGCCTTCAATTGAATTTTATGCTTTGAGCCAACATCTTCCTCAATTTCCCAGCTTCTGGCTGCTGTTGCACATCTGCAGATGTCACCTTACACTCGCTCTTTCCCAAACTTTCTGGCTCTGGAAGGAGATGAGAATTCCCCTCTGTTACTTTCTCTTGTACAAATCTTACTAAGAGAGTGATTAATTGTGGTATTAGTTGATTATTGTTTGGAATGGTCCAAGCCAGGAAACACCTTTTTTTGAGACTTAAATTTGCTTAGGACTTTCTACACCCTTTACTATTGTAATTCCTTGCAAAAGGCCCTGACCTGCTTGTTTTCAGTCCACATGATATATAGATGTTACCAGATGATGTAATCTGTAAAACTAATGACTTTCTGACATGCTTGTCTGATCAGAATGAAAAAAATCTTTGCTGATGCTTCTCTTATTTCAATTAACACTCATCCGAATTCTTCTTGCAGTTAGATCTTCACTGTATTTCCATATCAATGGAGCTGAAAAACATAAAGGGCAATGTAAACACAGCCTGAACATTCCTAACAAGACCTTTTCATACAAGCTGCTAAATTACGCTTATGATCCTCCAGTCACACCACCTGTGTCAGGAACTGCGGCTTCTCAATAATTTCATGCTTGCCTTTTTTCCAGAAATCGCTGCCAAAGAACAAATTAAAAATGGTAAAAATATCAGGATCCTAAAAACAGCACTGTAAGACAAATCAGAGAAAAACTGAAGGTTTTAAGCTCTCAGTCAGATTCCTTTCAGCCTAACCAAAGTTCAAAACCAACCTTGTATTTTATATGAAGTCTTAGTGTTTGTCTGTATAATATGTCTTCATGCAGCTGTCGGCTGTGGACTTCTAAAAAAAGACTAAGACATGGAGAAAAACAATCAAGCAAACAGGACTGGCAGTGCCAAGCATAAGGCTGAGGAGCTGTGATACAGCACGGGAAAACTACAGAGCAAACTTGAGCGATGATTTTAACCCACTCTATCTTTGACCTTTACTCAGACTTTCTAATTATTATGATTTTCTTTCATTTTATTGTGGTTTTTCAAAATGTATCTGCACTTTACAAATGCTCTGTTTGCTGCAATAGAAAGAGTCAAAACAAACAAGCAAAAAAACAAGCCAAGTACAACCCCAAAGCTTGAAACTACGTATTAGATGTAGGAATGGCCAAATCCTGCTTGCTCAGACTTCTCTGAGCCCAGTGTTCAGAAGGAAGAAAGCAAACAGTGCTGGCCATGTTTCCATGGTACTTCATCTGACCCTGCCAACCCAGCCCAATGTACCCAGGCAATCATGGACCAGCCTCTACAGCTGGTCGGGTGTGCCAACAAGCCCGTGTTCCTACGGAGCTGCTCCAAGCGCTGTGCAAACTAAGTCTGGACACCCAGGCTGCCTTTCTCTACGCACTTCATGTTGAAGTCAAAGGCAAATTACTTTCAAATCAGCATAATAATATTTCTGTATTATCTATAAAAAAGATAGAAGATTTATAGTGCTTTCTTCAGAAGTAAAACACAGATGGGGACTGGAGACTTTTTGTCTCTTTGGTGGAACACTGCTTTATGACCTGAAACCAGCATCTGCCAGAGAGGTTATCATTCACATGTACAAATGAGCTATACTGCAAGACTGAAAAATTAATTAAACCACTGTTTATTCAATTACATGCTGTGTCCCTTCTCTATCTAGATAAACAAGCTGAATAAACTTCTGAAAGCTCTCAGCCTGAAGAGTATGAATCCTATTATCAGCTGTTAAATTAAACATTTAGAAGTCTACATTCCATGAAAGGATATTTCCAAGGATCTGTGCTACTTCTGAAAGAGCACATTTAAAATATTTTTGCATTTTAAACAAAGTTGCCTTGAAATTTTCAAGACCCAAAATAGGCCTACAAATTAATTAAATTTCATTTAATTTTTTCCAGCAATTTTTATATAAACCAAGGGGAATCATCCAATAAATAAATAAGAGAGAGTGTGCTTGGCAGTGTAATATTTTCTTGCCTTAGATCATAGACAATACCAAAAACAGTGTGAAATTCCTCTCTGCTTCACCCTGAGCACTCTATCTAGGTATAATTTCAGGGCAGACTACAGAAACTGCACTCACTAATCAATGGTGAAAGTAAGAGGGAAACTCAGGCCCAGAACCAACCACATCTACAATTAGAAAAAGTTATGAGAGGCAAAGCAGATGTACTTGAGCACAGAAACCACCTGGCAAGTGTCACTTTACAGACCAGCATGTGCAGAAATGCTTTCAGAAGTGATGAAATTTACAGCACCACTGGAATCTTATACTTTACTACACGAGAAACTGGAGGCAACAGCAGCTGAAGGACAGAACTTCCACTGGCCAACTACACCTTTTTTGAGGGGGTAAAAAGAAGCTCATGTATTCAGGGTTGAAACCAGAATATGTATGTGTCATAGAGACATCCACTGGTTTAGCAGCTTCAATCATCAGCACTGAAGCAAATGTTTCAAATTTATATTTGGCTCTTGGACAAGGATTTTATAAAAAAGGTTGGCCAAAAAGAAGTAGTGAGAAAAAATGTATACCACATAAACTTCCATCTTCCTTTAAGTGGCACAAAGCATAAAGCCTATGGAAGAGTTCTCACCCTAAAACAACAAAACAAAGAAAAAAATATTGTCCCCACTGAGTAACAAAACAAAGGCAGAAGAACTTCAAAACTAGACAGACTACCTACTCTTCCTGAGGAAGCAAAGAGTCAGTATGTGAAGTTTTATACTCATCCCATTGCACTCGTGTTATTTCTTTATCCGTAAACAAACTTATTTAACACAATGCTCAAAAAAGAAGAGCAATTTTCCCCCTGACTGGAGAAAGGTCTCAGAATCAGAAATGTGAATCCTATGTGAGCCCACTCTCAGTTTTCCTTCATTATTTATTATTTGCGTGATTTTGCCATGAGGAGGAACACGGCATAGTTCTGTCCCAGAAACAGACTGGAAACTGACATGGGAAGGTTCAAGAAGGTTGTTGATGCAAAATAACACTTCTCCAGTGTAATGCACCCCTTGACTTAACACAGGATGACCTTTGCTCAGCAGTGAGAGTGGCAAAGCATCACACAGCTGCTAATGTAGCCTGAAAAATTATGTGGCACAAATAAAAGCTGACTTTTGCCACAACAATGACAATACAAAGGCATGTCAGGACCCTGAGCCCAGAGTGAGTCACAGAATTTTTCTTCTGGGTCTAGTAACAAGAGGACAGATCCTGCTCATAGCAGAGGTCAGCTTGCTTAGCAGGGATTATTTAAAGCAGCAGCTCAGGGCTGAGCCTGTGCCGGGGGGCTGAGTGGCTGGGTGAGCAGGGCAGTCCCCAGAGCCATCATTGTTCCCTGGCCCTGTTAGTGGCAGTGCCAGCCTCTTGCCTTGCACCATCAGGCCCTGGGCCCGAGTTCTATTCAGCACAGTGAAGGGTGGGGCTCTAGCAAAGTCACAGCCGTCTTTGACTAGTTTCACACACACGAACAACGCTGCTTTGCTTTGTGGTACATGATTCAAAGGCTTCCTGATCAAAATGGGAAAGATGATGGATTTGGCATAGGAGTGTCAGAAGGAAAAGGATCATGGGTTAAGCTCAGATGCACAGAGATGCTTATTCTGATACTTGAAACTGAGCACCATTTAGATTACAGCTTAGATTTCACAGCATCAACATCCTTTAGTTCTTCCTGAGCAGGTAGAAATCTGGCTTGGGTGATTAATTCATGCTATTAAAGTTTAAAGAAAATAATGCAATTCAAATGAAAAACCTCTGGCTGTGACTGAAACCAAGAATTCAAAGGTGCCCCTGCTATGAATACTGAGCAACCAGAGCTTTGCCCCCATGACACCCCAGGGCAGCAGCAACGATCTGCACTTGCACTTGAAGGCACAGTAAATCATCTGTCTGGGGGAATATTGTACCGAGCTCAATAGATCAGATTAGCCCTTTCTGTCTTCAAAGTAGATTTACTAGGGGACTAATGAGCTTTTAGCCCTTCCATCTCACCCAGTGACACTTCCCCATGCAGTGTTATGCATATTTCTGGATAAACGACACACCATTCAGAGAAGTAACTCTTGTGCAGCAAGTTTTCCTTTGTCACTTCAGGTGTACTACGGACTTCAACCAACAGCACATGTGACAGATGTCCTTACACTACTACCAGCTGCCCATGAACTTCAGTCTTACCAGGAGCTGGGTTGCATCTCTTCTGAAAGGTAAAATCTCTTCAGACACACTCTCTAGCTTTCCCATTCAGTGCAGAGGGAAACAAAATGCAAAATAGGCATGGATTTCTACCTAAGCAGTCTTGCAGCCTCAAGTGTGTAAAGACTGAAATTTCTATAGCTCACATTAAGAAAGGCACAGACACATGTGCTACTGAGTCAAAAAGCTACTAACTTTTAAACAAGACCTGTTTTGGAAGGGGGAAAAGACAGTTAGAACAATTTTGCAGGTCACCTGCCCAAAACCAGAGAACCAGTGTTTCCTTTCTCTTCAGTCTACCACATGATCTCCCTTGGCAACCTCAGCTCCCTAGAGAGATGCACTACCACTGCTTAAGAGAATGCTGGTTTATTTTTTTTATTGTTTTAGAATCTTAACTATGAATTCCTTGCAGCTCTTCAGGCTGAAAGGTGTAAAGAGCTTTAATCCAAACATAAAAGTCCCAAAGGAAGTCCCTCTGTAAGCAGCAGAGTAGGTGCTGGCAGACAAGGCTCACAAAGGCTGCAGGACTGAGCTCCCCTGGCTCCGGCAGGGAGGCAGCAGGGCCAGGACTCCCCGTGCAGGGCCGCACAGACAGCCTGTGCCACAGCCACCTATCAATGGCCTTGGAGACTTTGGGGCCAGATATATCCTTAATGCCTTGAAGGTTGATATCCTCCTCCTCTTTTCATGCTCCATTATTTTTGAAGAACCTTGCTTTCCATGCAATGCTGTGGAGCCATGTCCATCCAGTGATGGTGATTTTTTTTTTTCCAAAGGGGTAACGTTTGGGACTCTTTCTGGGTCTTTAATAACCTTTATCACTACCAAAGCAGTAAAAAGAAGGGTTTATGATACAGGCTACTGACCTATTTTTGATATTTATTTCTACAGAATGACCTTTTCTTTTGCTTGAAGTTTTACTCTGCTGATTCCAACTAGTCTCAAAGCATTGTGCTAGAGCTGAAAATAAAAATGGAATATGATAATAATAATAAATGATGTTATGGCACCCTAATTTTAATAAAACAAAAAGAGTTAATTGTTTAGTCCTTTCTCTACCAAAAGAAGAAAATCTCTATTTTATTCCAAATCTGACTGCTCTAAAAGGCAGGGGACAAGGAAGACAGCTGGCAATGGATAAAGCTATCTCTTCAATCTACTGCTGTGGGCATTCATTTAAATGTCAGGCTTGTTCTCTGCAATAGGTACAAAATTGCTTTTGTTGAATTTATCAGTAGATTTCACTGTCTATTTATGAGTGTGTTTTTTCTTTAACCAATGTTTAAAGAAACAGCAGTACTCTCCAAATGTGCACGCTCAGTTTTCTGAAGTCAAAAATACCACTTCTCTTCTTGAATAATTTTACCCAACTCTATTTGAGGTCAATCCAGTCCTCCTCTTTATAACTCCACCATAGTCCTGGGGAGCTTATAGGAACTCTTCAACACTTCTAAATATTCGCTTGTGATTGAATTTTCATATAACCTGTTATTTTCTTGAGTTTGCTTTTTTATTTTCACAATAAAAGAATTCAGAAATAATTTTGGCTGCCCAAAGCCCCTACATGAAAATCATTGAAAAGACAACCAAAGTTGATTGCAATAACATTTACTTCTGTGGTTTGTATGGCATAAAGAAGCTGTAGTTGGGAATTAGTTGTTCTCAGTTTGATAGCAATTGCAGCACATCAAGAGACTACACTTAACAGACTAACCTGCAAAAATAATGATTAAATATCAAAGTACATATAAAAATTTAAGCAACTTGTCCATTGTTCACAGAACAACATGACAGAAGTGGCAAAATAATTCATTGCTTTCTTACATCTGTTTCTTTAAACTTTTCTTGAGATATATCTTTGTCCTGTGGAATGGAATGAATGTATGAGCAGGCCTTTTGCTGTTGAGTGCTAATGCCAGCCAGGGCTTTCAGCATCAGTCCATTTTCAGCAGCTGATTACCCACTGAGCACTTTTCTGTACCCACAGCATCTTCTCTCCTGCAGCACCAGTGACTCAGAATGGCTCCAATCATTCCAATATCTCTTTTGAGAGACTCTCCAAGGCCTGACTGCAGCACAGGGAGATAAAGCTACAAAATAATCCTTCTACTTAATTTAAGCTGCCAACACTGACTCAAGTAAAAGTGGAGGTTGTCTTAGAAAGTTAAATTTGTAGTCTGTCCATGAGCATCACTCTGTCTTTCCTGTTCAATTCAACTGTACCAGTCTGATGTAAAACAGGGCAGAAGAAGGCAGTGATCCATCAGCACTTCTTCAGTTTGCAGTCCCTGCACTCTTCAACTAGATTTAATGTTACACCTCTCCATACTTGAATTTACTGCTACGACTTTGTCAGTTGGTCCTTACCTTGAATTTAAAGAGTTTTGACACCTCCTTCAATGTTCATGTAAATTGACAGAGAATTTTAATGTACAGTAATAAAATCCAGCCTGCTCTACATGGTATTTTTGAATGTGGAGATAAAGCAAAGAGTATACAGGGGCCTTGATTTGGACCAAATGTCTACATCCTCTCCTAAGGAAATACATAAAATGAGAGTCCAACAAGGTTTTACCCTCCCCACATCCATAGTAACTAGTTTTACATTGCTGTTGTTTTGCAGCCTAATAAATCACAGCATGCTGTGTAGGCTGATGCAATGTCACTGTAATGCTCTGAGACAAGTGCTGGTGTGTTAGTTATGGAGATGGGAGTGTATAGGCAAGCACTCATTAGCCTTAACTAATGAATCCTCTAACAAAGTCACACAATTGAGAGGAGCAGAAGTTATTGAAGCCTTGAGGCTTATTGGACTAACGTGGTGGGTTTTCAGGGAAGGGTTTTTTATTTGTTTTGTTCTGATTGAGTGAAACTATTCACTGCCTTCTGTGCTTTGTAAGAGGTAACAGTCCCTGAGTATGTTTCTAAACTGAGCCATGGTTTATGGGAGACCCTACTTTTATGTGAAACAAAAGCCAGATTTGCCTGGGAGTGATCTGAGATGCAGCCACACAGTGCTGTAGCAGCAATAAAACAATGTGATACTGCAGATATACAGGTGTACTTTTCTGAATATACGAGCAACTTCATAGCATCACTGAAGACACCTAAAAGCTAAATGAAGCAGGTCTTTGTACTCTGAAAAACAATCCATCCCTTGAAGAGCTCAGGGAAAGCACAGATGAGCTTTGGTTTCTGCAGAGACTGGGAAACACAACAGGTTACAGAGAGTGATAGTACTGGGGAAAGCTGGCATGAGTCACTCCTGTCTTATGAAGACTGTTTCCCCTTTGCTTCATGCTTTCCCTATGGTTACAGAGATCTCTTCTGGGTGCTTGCTTAGAGAGCATTTTTTTCTTTAGATAAAGTGATCCTCTCTACACTTCCACTTGAGAAATGGCCTCTACAAGGGGAGGATTGTGGCTATTTAAAAATATTCACATTCTATGATTACATGCTTTTTTAAATTCATATTTTTATTCCTTTCAGAAATCAATTATTTTTGTTTTAATCCTTTCAGAAATTAATGGGTCAGTAAGGAATAGATGAGGCAGCACCTTTTCACAAAAGCTGCTGAACAAACTTAGGGTAAGAAGCTTCGAGAGGCTTCAGGGACAGGGGAGCAAACCTGGAACCTAGAATCCATACACTTTCTTACAGCTCAGAAGGTTGTGAAGAGTCAAAAACCAGTTTTAGGAGCAGCAGAGAGCTTGCAAAGACTGTCATAGCCACGTGCTACTAGTTTATAAACCCATTGTATTTACATTTCCTCTTACTTTTCTGGTTTGAATTTCCCTTATTTCCAGAGTTCATAGAATTAGTCTAATCAGGTCTCCTTCAAAGCTCTGCTTGAAAATATCCAGGGCTATAGAGACCTGGACAAGCATGGAAGGTTACAAAACATTTCCAGGGAACTCTGTCCTGGCAACGAAAGAAGAGAAAAGCTAATGTTGGCTGGCTCATAACAGCAGTATTTTCAAAAGGAGCAAAAGTGAGAGGCCTCATAGAATAGGATTTGAGCACAAGAGAGCTGGACGCAATTTCTAACTTCACCATGTGCTAATTCACTTAATTCATCTCCCAGCCTATGCCTCCACCCCTACACTGGGGATGCCAGCTCTATTTTCTTGGACTTTTTTGTTACTAACATGACTGACATTGCTAATTTACTGATTGATATTCCTCAGAAGCACTGAGAAAAGGAGGTTAACTCTTTTAAACCTTTTCAGAAATCCAATCTCCCTTTTTCTCTCAGCTTCAGTTTGAAGCCAGGGAGCTAGCAGGAGCAAATTCTCCCTGTTTAACTCTCCTCAACACAACATGAGGAAAGAGCATGTTCCCTGCCCAGCACACAAGGAGGTGTAAGGAGAGAGTGCATCTTCCTCTTTCTGTCTTTTTAAATCATAGTTACACACCTAAAAATATAATTTTTTTTTCTGCCAAAACTATAAGGATAACAATACTGTTTTGACCATGCTGGAATAAGAACGTTGTGGAGCTCTGAGGGAACAAACACAAGCATTACAGAATGTACATTATGCCCAAAACAAGCGACCTTCAGAAAGCTGGCTGACTTAATACTGGCTAATGTATGTATACAATGATTAGAATAAAACATTGCCAACATACGTAGAGTAACATACCAAGTAAACCACATACCAGCATAAATAAATGGGACTTCAGCATTAATAAAGAAGAATACTTCTAGCATTAGCCAGCAAATGCTATGTTCAATCTGGTTTAATTTGAGAATTTGAGTTAGAAAACTAATCCTGACATCTCATCTTGATTGACTACAATTTTTCCATGCTTCTCTTTATGTGACTGGAAAAGTTATATGTTTTCATTAAAAATCCTTCCTAATCAAGACAGTTTGTACTAGAAAAGAAGGAGATTTAAAATGAAGTTAATTTTGTGAAAAGTGGTTCTCACTAAAAGATCCTTCATTGCCCTATAATTTAAACCATTTATGAAACCACAAAGTAGATCATGGAACAACTGCATTGACATTCTGCTCTAAGGAATTACTCCTATAAATATTCATCAGTGGGCAATGAGCCCATAGTGTGAAAAATACAGGAACACTGTCCCCTCCATTCCCAGTATTCCTGGTATGGCAAACTGCACCATTTTTACTGAAATTACTAGGATATATTTCTCACAAAAACATAAATTAAGAACAAAATGTTAAAATCACCCCTTTCTTTTAAGGGACAAAGCAAATGAATACAACATCTGACTGTCAAAGAAAAAAAGAAATAAAATCTCCATGGAAATAAAATAATTTATAAATTGCCTGATTTTAGCTATCATCCTCTTGTTTTACAAACCAACGGAACAGGAACATAATTTGAGAGTTGCAAAAGGGCCAAAGGAAAACTGAATACCAGCTCTCCAGTAGTTCCAGTTTAGGGATAAACGAAGGCTCATGGTGAGGACACACCTCCCTAGGCTAGCAAAGAGCTCCACTTGCTGGCAGATGCAGCCCCCGAGTTATTGCTTCCCACTTAATTACTCAACCAAAAGTAAACAGCAATAAATCAATTGCCCAGTCAATCAACCCAGAATAAAAGAATTATAGTGCTTAAAAGTGCCCAGTGACAGCTCACATACTTTCAGATATACTTTCTGGTCTGAGATGAAACTTTGAACAAGTATGTGGACAAAAGGTAAAGGGGCACTTAGGCAAAGTAGAGAAGCAGAGTGAAGAATGATACCAAGCCCACGGGAGTCTTTTCCATGTCATCAATAGCTCTTGGCTGAGCTCCAGCACAAAAGTAAGGCAGAGAGATTTTGACACTACCAGTACTTTCTGTGAACCCCAGATTGTTATAGTCTGGTACACTGACATTTTGTGGTAAGAAAATTAATCCAGATGATGGATAATCTTCCTATGTTTTGGTGTATTGTAGTGCCCAATATACAAAAATTACAGGTTTTTTTCTAAGGCAGCATAATGCTGCACAAAAAGATGGTGCTGTCTGTAAATTCTTTTGTAAATGGCTTTTATGAGTATTCTTCTATATCTCTATCTTCATTATAACATTATTTTTTTCATCTTTACAGCAAAGTTGAATATGGCAGGTCATTTTAGCCAAAAATAAGTTCTTCAAAAGCAAGTCATCAGCATTCACTTGTGTGGATGAAATTACATTTTATGGTGTACAACAGGATATTTTGCAGATAATGAATGATCAAAAACTATTTTGTTAGAAAGGAGATAAGAATGACAAGTGTTCAGGAGAAACAGAAGAAGGACCAGAGATGAACCAAAAATATTTTAAAGGGCATTTAAATTGCAAATTATTTGCCTATCATCAACTCAAATTACACAAAGTACATAAATAACTGGCAGCAAAGTTTATTTAATAAATTTTACCAAGATCACTATGAAGACATACTGATTTATTTTTTCAATTAGTCATCTAAATTGATTTGGTTCTTTTTTTTTTTTTTTTTGGCAAGGTTTTCCAATCAGTCAATGAAAGGCAGATTGTGACACTGCCAATACCTCACACACCTTTTTCGCAGCCTGCTGTGTCACAGGGACTGCTGACACACCAGTGGAATCTCTATCATTTAAGTCAATGTACATACCCAAAAGAGCAGATTGTCCTGAATAAGACATTGTAATAGCAGAGCTCTCAGGCCCAGGAAGCATTTAATGTGGAAAATTTATTGTGCAAAGTGCCCTCTTAAATTTGGGCTTTGTTTCTTTTTCAGAAAGCTTAGTTCCTTACCTTGCTGTGTTGAGCACTGGTACTCTCCAAGCAAACCACTCAGTCTTTGTCTAATTGCCTGCAGGTTTCCACCATCATTATGGCCTGTCTTGTCTTTTACAGGATTTAAGTTTTGACTTTGCACATATACTTAGGGATATTCTCACTATACTTGAGAGCAGAATCAATGCACACAGATGGGAAAGTAATAGTATCACTGTTTGGTCTGTTTTCTGAGCTCCTTGGCAATACTACTACAAATGGAAACCTAACATTCTGGTGCCTCAAGTAGCCTCTGACATAAAAAAGAAATCGCTTTCAAAAATCGGTCTTCAAGGAAACATGCCTTTAGGAATTAAGACTAAATTAGTGCATATAGAAACTTCTGGTTTATTACTCAGTTCTAAGCAAGAACTGATTTGAAGTAGAGCAAGAACAATAATTATGCATCCTTCACCACTCAGCAGAAGCATGCTGGCAAGACAGTAAGCAACTACATGAGATAGATAAGCTTCCTTTATTTGTAGAGAGAGAATTGGGAGACAAGTTCAATTCTTTTCCTACCAAGTGTTACACAAACGGCCTCTAGAGGGATCCAGGTTATTGCTTTTCTACTGAAATTCCTTAAGCCAAGGGGGTTTTCCTTTTTTTTTTTTTCTTTTTTTTTTTTTTTTTTTGTTTTTTTTTTTTTTTTTTTTTTTGTGTTGTCTTTTTCTTTCCCCTCTGTTACTTCTAACAAGTGAATCAGTCATTTAGAAATAATGATGCAAACATTTTGCATTAAAGGGTGGTAGAACCACACAGTTAATCACCAGAACTAAGCTTTTTGAAAATCCAAGAATTAAAACACTGGAGGGGAAGGTTCACAATCAGTAGAAGTCCAGTCTCAAATAAACAATCTCTCAGCTCAAAGCACATTGAATAAAAGAATACAAACCCAAAGAAGTGTGTAGATATTCAGCTGTCTGTGTGAAACACAGCTGAACTGGTGAATCTGCACAATTAAGTTAGGAATGTGGTTAGAACTGGGCTCATGTTTCTGGGGAATGAGTCAATATTTCTCACTTCAGCTCCTAGAATACTCATGAAGTATATTGCTTCTAAATTGTTGTATCTGGCTTGGGCTTTGTTTGCCTGAATTATTTCACCTAGCTAGAATTTTTACAACTCAGATTTAGTAAAGCAGGCATATACTTAGGAGTTTTAAGTTAAACAAAGAGCAAGAATTTCATTCTACAGTTTCTGTATTCTGGATTGACTAAACAATGGATATAACAAGCAGCCTCCAGCCAGCTTCAAAATTCAGTCTAGTGAACTTTTTACTGAGTGTGCATTTCACATGCGATCAAATGTAAGTAAAGTAGATATAATGACCATGGGCATGTGGAAAGGACTGCGTGTGCAGGTGTGATAGTAGGTCCTAGACATGCTCCCACTCTGCTGCTACATTTTCAAGTTCATATTCTGCAAAACAAGCATTTTCAGGGACCCCAAGACGCCTATAAATATATGATATGAAGGTACTCAGCTAACATCCTTTTCTTCTATTTGTCATGCCTGCTTCTCTGGCTAGATTCTTTTACCTTGTCACTGCCCATTTTGTCTCCTTACCTGCTCTCTGTCACAGATTTTCCATCTCCAGATGCACTATGCATAAAGAAAAAATGAGTAAAAAAGATGTAGTTTTAAAACACAATCAAGCCTGAACATAGATCCTTTCAGAAGAAGCCTAAGGTTGATTTATGATGGATGTAAATAATGCACAGAAGATGACCTTTCCCATTTTCAGGAACTTTTTTCCTCAGATCTTTAATAGGATTCTGCCATGGAGTATAAAAATATCCATCTGAGAATATATTCTCTTTCTATTTTTAAAAAATTATTTTTCCCATGATCTTGGGCTCACCTGGCATTGTGACTGATGAATTTCCTTTGTCACTTTTTATCGATACCCAGAATGGATGAAGTCAGAATGTGTCAGGTGGTGTAGATGAGCAAATTGCTTCTTTTTAATTTGGTGTCAAGCCCTAACAAATCTACAGTATTCCTTTCATATCCACACATATTTCAAATTTGCCAAACAAGGAACGGAGCTAAAGTTTGAAGAGTAGGGATTAACTTCTGACATTTAATTTGAGCACAGCAAAAATACTGGAATTTTTTCATTAAGAAGTCGGCAGATGAAAAAATGCTCGGAGAAATCTTCAAATGAAGAACTCCAGTGCCTTTTTACTCTCGTATCTAACATTTCATTAAACAGCCTTATAGCTAATTGTTATGACAATTGTTTCGTCTGTTAGAAGGAGAACTAGCACACAAACAACATTTATGGTCAACTTTAAGTTTGTTGTCAATCAGCTCAACCTAAATAAGTCTGTGTAACACCTTGTAATCCACACCAGAACCCTCTATAAGCTTTCTGATTTCAGCATGAATTAACTGGGAAGTTCACATGATATGGTTTGTTCTTATGGGCTTGTGAACAGGTTTACAGTTGTTGCTACTTGTGTGGCACTCTCAGGAAAGTCTCTTGTTATTTTAACAAACTCGAGCAGGGGCACAGCAACTGTGACAATGCTGAGAAAAATCCAGCGTCTCATAAGTAAGGTCTGTCACCACCCTCTGACTGACAACTACCAATTCCATGACTATTCTACCCCACAGCAAGATGGTTGGTTTATTTCCTACAAGTTCACTCACTTTCTTTGTAGCTCTTTCACAAACAATCTACAGTTTCAGGAAATTCAGGGGTCTTGATTCTTGGGGTCTTCAGGCTGCTTGCTCTCTGCATATGGCACAGAATCTCTTTTTTTTTTATTTGAAAAAAAAAAAAAGCAATAACATGTTTATTTTAAATGTTGATTTTTAGTTGGTTATGCATTTTCTGTTTGGTTTTTGTTGTTCTTGTTCTCATTTTTTGGTTGCTTGGTTGGGGTTTTTTGTTTTAGTGAAACAACAAATTCAGATTATGAGTCCTTTGTCCCTCTTCCCATAAGCAGCTTTGGTTTAACTCAAAGCTTTCTGAAGAAATGTACAAGAGCCTAAAAAAATAACCATCCCAAAATTTTGTTGTACTCAGGCATTGGGGTTAGACCAATAACAACTATAATAATAAAAATTTATCTTTTCCAATTGCATTATATTTGTAAGCAGGCTGCCCTATTCAGAAATGTTATTTATTCCTATATGACTTTTTCTAACCAAGTCACTGCAGTTTTACATTGTTGGAAACATAAAGAGATTTAAGGCTGCCAAGGCTTATGTGCTTTCCTGACAGCAAAATCCCCACTTTAGTACAACAGTTGAATTAAAGGAAGAAGAAAATTGTGCAACAGAACGGGATGTAAAACATCCTTGTCTGTGCCATAATTTGTTTTCCTCAAGGAGAAACTAGCATTTCTCAGATTGAAAGAGTACCTCTCATACACATGTGACTTATCATCACCGTGTTCTCACGATACTGGGTGATTTCTTGCTCAACTCCTTAGCTATTCATGCACTGAAAACCTAATTGCACCACAATGCCAATTTTACCTGCTGACATTTTGTTTTATTGGGCTTTTGTTTTATCGGGCTTTTGTTTTATCAAGAAAACAAGAGACAGCATCTACTACACAAATTTCAATTTTTTAGGTAGGAATAGGAAGCTTTTCCTCATAAAGGATGTTCATGGGATTTTTCTGGAATACAAGGAAGTCCCAGGAAAACATTCTTACTAGTTTACACAAACATTGTGATCAGGACAGCAGCCTTGGCACTTTCCATTTAATGTCAGCCAACAGCAGCTGTGATTCTGGACAAACTGCAGGGGAAGTGAATTCAGAGAATCTATCTGACCCTGTTAGTTGGGTCAGAAGTGAAAGACAAAGTGACTGCTTATTTTTCCATTGCACAGCTGAAAAAATGACTTTGCCTTCCCTAAGGGGGAAGCATACCTTTGACAAGGTACACTAAATCTCCCTCTTCTAACTGGCTATATATTTTCTTAAACTTGTAGTTATAACTTGCACTAATACCTGGGAGACTTCAAGTTAAACTAGTCAAGCAGTTCAAAAGTTGGAGAACATAGACAAACACACAACGAGAGACTGACCAAGGGACAAGAAGAAAGAAGGGAATTCCATTGATGTCGACACTGCCCAAAACCTGGTTGTCTCAGAACAAAATCAGCCAAATTTCATTGCTTAAATTTCAAGAACATGAATCAGATATTTCCCACAGCAACTAAATGGTTGCAAATTACTTTTACTGTCTTGTCAGCAAGACATTTCTATTTCTTGTAATCAAGATGGACTGTAAAAAACAGTAGACTTGCGTCAAGTAACAGAGATCAAAAAGCAGTTTGGTTCTAATGATTAAGTCATAAAAAGTGCATGGGAGCATATTAAGTCTTCAAGCCAGTCAAAATACTTTCTTTCCCAATAGGAAAAAAACCCACAAACCAACAACTGTGCTTAAAAATACTGTGAACAAAGTAGAACTGTGGACACTGAATTCAAACCAAAGAAATTTTCATTCTCTCCTTCACTAGGACAAATGGCAAATCTCAATAGCATTTCTTATGAAGCAGTGACTTCATGTCTGACTGACATGCATTTTGATATTAAACCAAGAACAAGTGAATGAACATTATTATGCTAGGCAGAGGTAAAGCAATATAGCTCCTCATGGTAGAATTCCCCACACAGCTTTTTGACACGTTCCCTGGCAGGACCAAGTGCATTGATTTCTAGCTTTCTATAATGTACAATGTATATATACATACAATATATCTGGCAATTCAGCTAGATGTGTTTTCCTATTTACAAAAAGGGAGTGAGAGGTCATGTAGTCTGCACTGTTGTATTTGCCTGAAACAATGGCAGTTTGACCCTTGATATTACAATGGAAAAGGCTGCTGTAGAATTTCATATGCTCAGGGCTACATCTGCAGCTATCCTACTTTATTGTTAATATTACTGCTCACAAGATAGCATAAAAAGAATTATTCCTAGCAGAAATGTTTGCATGTGTATATTTTCAGCTCCTGAACAGATGAATACATCAGTAGAGATTACTGCTGAGGTTATTTCACTGACATCAATCAATTCTTGTCAGATGACAAAGCATCATGGCAAAATGAAGCACCAGTGTAACCAATGGGATTTGTTTTGATGGGTACATGTATATTTAACAACAAAAGACATGATGCTGCAGCAAGTGTAAATACCACACAGGAAAGACTTCACTTCTTACACTTGATTAGTGGACAAGAGGATTCAGAATACCATGGCTTCTAAATCTTTTATTAAGCATTTAACTGAATCTGCTATGGTTTTTATTTTTAATAACTCGGTGTTTTTAATTTAAAGAGAAAATCTGAATTCCTCCCTAGATGATGTGACTTACACTGCAGGGTTGTTTGCACTTTTATTATCTTCTAAAATTATACTGAAGAAAATGTGTCCAACTTGAGTTTGAACCACTGTCTCAAAACTGAATTTAGCCACTTGAAACAACTGTGACTGAGATTTTAAAATTATCTCATTCCTTCTGCCATAACAGTACTTTTCACTTGGACACACACTAAAATAAACAGAACATTTTTAATTAGCTTATCCAAAAGAAGTACCTCCTAAGCTTGTCTTCCCAAACTCTGTTTGTCATTGCGAAGTTGTCATCCCTAAGGGGAAAAACGTAACTCTTTTCATGTTTCTGCTATACAGTCCTAAGCTAATGAGTTTGCACTTGGATTTATTCATTAACATGTTTTATATACTTTGAATAAGAAGCTTGCCCAAGACACTGTTACTCAGAATCTAATATGGGAAGATTTACTGCCTTTAATTGTCTAAAATACCATGGTGATTATTTGGCTGAACAACATATGTCCATATCTTGATGAATTTTGAATGCTGCTGCAATTCCCACTGAAAATAGGTTATTTTAAGCAATCATACTGATTACCTCTATTTATATATTGAACTTGAGAGTGAAGCCTATAATTCTAAATTCATTTTAGTATGAAGGTAAATCACTAACCAAGTTGTAATTGCATGACTCTTGAGAACATCTGTTTCCACATTAAAGAACACATTTTGCTTTTTAAGAAAAAAAAAGTTTTAAAATTAAGATATTGAACATTCGAGAAAAAAGGTAATGTAGATAAGACATTCATACCTTTTCAATAAATAAAATACCTCTCAAAATGGGCCTGATTGTAGAAATGCAACACAAATTATACTGGTCAAAGTAAATTTTCTAGATGTCAATACACCTTAGATCAATCTTATTGTCACAGTAGAAACAATAGAATTATGTATGAAAGTGTACAAATAAGCTTATGGGGTCACTGGGCTGGTCAGCTACAAATGGTATATAGAGCTGGTAAACCACAGAAAACCTAAACTTCTACACTGGAAATGGAAAATGGACCTTGTTGCCAGCACCATAATGCAGGGAGTTAGGAAAAGACAGGTGTCATTTATGAGTTTTGGCAGGGTATAAAAACCCTCTTCATTAAAGTGAGTGACAGCAGTGTCCATTGAATTTAAAGAACTTCCTGAATTTCAGAGATGGGCTGAAGTAAATAACAGAATTCAAAAGAAAGATTTCAGCGATTGCCTCTTTTTCTGAATGTCTGTTTTAAGTTCTTTGTTCCCATTATTAGTGCACTTAAGAGGAGGTGCAAATGAAAAAAACAATGTTCACAGAACATCTGAAATAACCACGTTTCTTAGCTGCTTTCCAATGTTAAAAATAAAACTCAGTACAAATACATCAGAAGGGAGGAAATTAAACACGATAGATATTCTTTTGCCAGTCTGCTTTGTTTCTCTAGGACGTGATGATTTCTCATAGAAATAATGCGTCAAAAAACCATATCTGTGTTGTATTACACTTGATCAGTTTGATTGCTGTAGCATTACAGCTGAAGGCTGATCAATATCAAATTACCTTGAACAAAGTCAAGTCTACAGCACAGTTGGACCACTGCATTGTGTTCAAGGTAAAGATGTAATTTGCAAGTACAAATCAATTGCCTTTGTCTTTTGCCACCTTATCACTGAACTTGTACTTCAATGTGTGGCTTCAAATTTTGACCTGGAGAAAAGGAAACACAAATCACAGACCCACTCCTAACATGAATGACATATGTTTGAAGTAGCCTTCTTTCAATACGTAATCTTGATTCCTGCCTGAGGTATATAAAAGAGCAGTTCACCAAGTCACCAGGTCCCATTAGAGCCTGCAGTATTGCATGTGGCAATTGCATATTGGTCCAGCTGAAGGGAAATGAATGTACACCAAATTCTTCCATTACTAATTCAGCTGCTGTAGCAATTCTCCTCAGGATGTTCCAAACTGAATTTTAATTGAAGCTGATCCAAAACCACAGGATATTACATGTGGGCTTTCCATGCTGTTGCACACACACCTCTGGGAGGTTGCTTTAGGGAGCCACTGCTGCCCACCCCCACAATGACCGTGCTTATGAATGTTCCAGATCTAAACACAGTCTTAAAATTAGCTGTTCATTGCTTTGTTAAACTAGAGTTTGGGTGTTCTGTATTTTGCAGCATTAAGCCCATCATAGGTATGTTTAATTATCCTGTTTCAGATTCAATTGTATTATTAAGACAGACCTAGCAAGCTGTTCCTGATAGAAAAATCCATACGGGTGATACATCCCGTCACTTGTTTTTTGCATATCTACTTCATGAGTAACCAGCACTGCCCTGCTTGAGTTTCATACATTCATAGTGAAACAGACTTCCTGGTAGAAACCCAGGTGATACAATCATGTCCTGAGTATAAAAATTGAAATTCTAGTTATTAAAACAAGATCTCTTCCAAAACCTGAGATTACATCTGGAGTGAAAACTGATTTGCAATTAATTATGATTTACTGATTCACAATCAGTCCTCACACTATTTAAAACACTACTAAAAATGGAAAATTGCATAACGTTCAGAATTATTACAAACAAATATATTATTTGGTTTCTTATTCTCCCTACTTCTCACTTCCCTGAGCCCTCATACGATGAAAACTCTGAGTATGAAAATGTTTGGTATGAATTTTTCTTTAACTGCAGTTCAGGTCCTCCTTCACTTACTATTATTTGGAAAATGTAGCATTCAGCGTGACAATGAATACAATTTGAGGGGGGAGAGGGGGAGAATTTATCTTGCTGCATTTGGTATGATATTATTACAATCACATAGATCTCCATTCCCAATTTTTCACCTATTAACATTTCACAATTCTTTTGATTGCATTGTTCGTTAAACTGTTCGTGAACAGTCTCAGCTGACAGCTTCTAGTTGAAAGATCTCATATAGATCAAAGTATTTTTGAATTTTTTTATAAATGTTTCTAGCAGTTTTACAATTTTATTCACGCTTGCACTAGTAAGAATGCAGGTTATTGAAGCCTTGGAGCCCAGCACAACTTATTCCAGAGTTCAGCCTTCTTGAACACCTATTGTTTTTCAAGGAAAAAAATTGGAAACATTCCAGTGTGGGGTTTCAGGTATCAAACTCTTTGTCAAATATTTAGCTTGCCAGCAGGTCCTGACACAGATGTGAAGTCCAGAGATTCTCTGAAAAAAACAGGTTGTCTTCTCTGGATCTATGTCATATGAAATATTGCAGACCTTCAGAATTTACACATTGCCCATCAAAGGCTGTACAGTGTGCACAGTCCTTGGTCACTACACAGAACATATGTAGAGCCCATTTGATGATATGACTCCACCTCTCCCAACACTTGTGCTTAAGAAATGAGGATGGCCTCATCCAAACCATCATCTAACGTCTGTGTATCTTGCCTTGCATTTTTATATTAATATTATGACTCTGCACTTTCTTAATAAGAGGATTTAATAAAGGCCCTAAGTAGGCTGGCCAATGTAGATATTTCTTATTGGCATATTTTATTCCACAGATTAAAAAAATAAATAAACAAGCAAAACCCAACCAACCAAATACATTAAGGAATAAAAGGGGCATCTGGAGTTGGCAATGTGGTATCTGAAACCTGCTGTTATGATTAGGGTGTCTTTCTTCCTCAAGCAACCTGGAGTTTATTATACGCAGGTTAAGCTATAAGTCAGAAGACACAGGATGACTCAAAAGCTATAGAGAACATAAAATTATGTGGCTTCAGTTAAAGAATCTCAGTTAAAGAATCACAGACAGAGAGAAATTAGGAATGGAAGGCTTATTAAACTGTCTAATTCAATCTCTGCCAGTATGGGATTATTCCCTGGAATGTATTTTACAGTATGTTATCAAAAATTGTTTCCATGTGTGATTTTGCTCTGGAAAGAGCCTAGAAAAGTGGTCTGGTACAGTGCCATTCTGACTGCATCTGTGATTACTCTTTCAGCTGCACTAAGTTTAAAGAAATATCTTTTTCCTATCAGTTGAAGACATCCACTCTTTCAATGATACACACTATCACTTATAATAGATGTTCTGTGCAGCACCCTTGCCTTTGTTTTTATTGTGTAAATCCACATTATGCCTCAGCTCACTCCTCTTGCCTTAGGCATACTGTGATGCAGGGAAAAGGATGGAGGTAACAACAGAGGTAAGTGCTTCATCAGAGCTAAAGTGATACAGATGTTTGATATTACATACATGTGCACTGAGACTTACAACATTAATACTGTCTCTTCCTGCCATAGTTGATTCTCTCCTATTTCTGGAGACCACAGGTTCTGAATCCTGATCTAATGAATCCTTCATTATTCTCAGCTTCCTTCTAATATTACTACTGATATTATTCAAATATTACTACCACTCTCCCTAAGAGACCTGTCTTTTAGCGTTAGGTGAAGGAACAGGTTGGTTGCCTGAATCCTGACACTGCTGAGTTTATTATTCTGCCTCGTAGTAAGCTGGTTTGCTGTTAGTTTAGTGCCCCTTCATCTTCTCTTTGACTCTAAGTGTGACCTTTTCATTTTTCTCTTTGATTTTATTTATAGCTCTTTTCTTTTTCCATTTCACAGTTTTAAACTTCCTCTAGACTGGAATATAATTTTGATTTCCTTGACTAGAGTGACCAAACAGGCCATTCTGTTTTACTGGAAAAGATTTATCTTTGTTAGTTCTGTAGAATTCATTCCAGGCTTTATGTATGCAGTCCTCCTTGCTTTATTATCAGTGTCCATGCTTTAGGGTCAGATTCAGCTGGGTGTGGGGAATGATGCTTACACCTGTTGACTGCAGGGACAGATCCATGCCCATCGGAGCATGGGCTGGAACCGCTCATCTGGGATCCTCAGGATTCTCAGTCAATTAGCAATTTATAATTAATTTTTCCCTCATTCCTTATCAGATTCCTCTTCTTCAAAAGTTTTGCGACTCCTGATTTTTATGCTGATTTTAAAACAGTCCCAATTCTAGTGCTGTCAAGCTGCTTTTTAATTATTCACAACCACAGGGTAGTGTCACATTCTCACCACTGTCAGAGGATGTCAACAGTTCTGTCTCCATGACTTTAACAAAAATCATGGGGTTTTTTCTCAATCTTTTCCACTTGCCTGTCAATATGAGCCCTTCTGAGGCTCTTCACAATGTCCTTATGCTGTTTCCACACTGCTGCAGGCACGCAAGCACAAAGCATAACACAGATATCTTCTGGAAACCTGACTTGCCCTCTCAGCTTGAAGGTTTCCTGCCAACAGCCTGCTCAGGCTCTCTGGTGCAGTAAGATGCTGGCAAATGTATGATGTTGAGATCTGAAGGCCCTGAGAGATGCACTTAAGCATGCCTATGTTTATGCTTGCTGGCTCTCTACTACCAGTCAGGCTTAAAAATGTAGTGTAGGTATAATGGTCATTACATATAAATTCCCTGTCACCAAAGCAGAGTTAACACCTCTTCAGTTCACTGCAATCATCTTTTCTCACAATCACAACAGCATCTGTGGGGATGGAGTACTCACGGAAACCCCGCTTCACAGAAATCCCACTTCACACTTTCCCACTGTATTTTCTGAGCTGAAACTCATCTTGCCTACTGTAGTTTCTTATCTTATCTTTTATATCTTACTCTGCCTCATCTTTTCTATTTTACATGAGAAGAAATAACTTTGTCTGTCCTTATTCTTGCTGCAGGCTGTACTGCAGCCTGAGGCTTACAGATGCATTTCAGAGAGAGAGGGCAGTGTTGACTGCAAGCAGCTAAAGCATTAAGCAAGACACTCTGGGAACCTAAGCTTTATTTTTCATTGTCACAGTCTTGCTGCAGGACTGTGTCTAACTCCTGGGGCTTCTTTGTGCTTTGATTTCTACAGTTTTCATAGAAAGATAGAATCACAGAATTGTTCAGGTTGGAAAAGACTTTAACATCATCAAGTCTGTTAATTGAACATGGTCAAGTTAACCACTAAACCACGTTCCTAAGTGCTACATCTATGTGTTTTTTAAATATCTCCAGGGATTATGACTAAACCACTTCTGTGGAGAGCCTGTTCCAGTGCTTGACAACCCTTTTTGGTGAAGGAAGTTTTCCTAAAATCCAATCTAAACCTCCCCTGCTACAACTTGAAGCCATTTTCTTTTATCCTATCTCATTACCTGAGAGAAGAGTCCAACTCCCACCTTAAAATCACCTTTCAGGTAGTTGTAGAGAGTGATAAGGTCTTCCCTGAGCTCCTTTTCTCCAGGCTAAACAGTCCCAACTCCCTTCATTGTTCCTATCATAAATCTTTTTCTCTAGACCGTGCACCAGCTTTGTTGTCCTCTGGACACTCTACAGCAACTCAAAGTCATTCTTCAAGTGAAAGGCCCAAAACTGAACACAATACTCAAGGTGTGGCCTCACTGGTGCCAAGTATACAGGAGGGTGATCACTGTCCTAGTCCTCAAGGAACACTCCAGAAACTTCCTAGACTGTTTCCTCTCTGCTGTGTTGTATTTCCAGCAGACATCTGGTAAATTGAAGTCCTCCACAAGAACAAGGGCTAGAAATTGTGAAACTTCTCCCAGCTGCTTACAGAATATTTCACCTGCCTCTTCATCCTAGCTGGGTGATCTAAGCACATTTCCAGCATAATATCTGCCTTGTTGCCCTTCCTACTGATTCTTATCCATAAACACTCAACCCCGTCACCACCATCATTAAGCCCTACACAATCGAGGCACTCCCTAAACACAGGGATACCCCATCACATCTCTTTTCTTGCCTATCCCTTGTGAAGAATTGCAGCACTCCAGTTGTGAGAATCATGCCACCGTGGTTCCATGATGGCAATTATGTCATAATTTTACTGAATCATAAGGGCTTCCAGTTCTTCCCGTTTGTGGCCCGCACTGCGCGCATTAGTGTAGATGGACTTCACTTGGGCTACTGATCCCACCACTTGCCTGGGGGGACAAATCCTAATTCCTGCATGACCATTCTCAAGTACTTCCATAGTTTCTAACACAGTAACCTTTGCATGTTTGCTGCTGCATAGCTCTCTGTCCCCTACCTCCACTGAGATGGCAGACTCGAGGAGGTTGTTGTACAAACTACCCCTCAAATACTGGTGTGCTGCCCCCAGGCTTAACTCTAGTGGTCCTGGGTTTATCCCTATCCCCCTTCAAATCTAGTTTAATATTTTTCAGTGAGCCCTGCTTGCTCCTGTGTAAAGAACCTTTTCCCCCTTTGAGACAGGTGTACCCCATCTCTTGCCAGCAGGCCTGGCACAAAGAGACCCACAATCAAAAACCCCAAAATTCTGCCAGTGACACCAAGCTCAAAGCTTCTTCCCTCATCATACCCCACAACTGGAAGGACAGAGGAGAACACTACTTGTTCTCCTCATTCCTAATGATATTGACTTCCTTTATAAAAGGCTTTCAGGCCTGCTAAAAAGAAAAATAAACTGGAAGAGAAACGCTATTATTGCTTGGCTGATGCAGTCCTTGCTCTTTTCTCATCACCATCACCAGAACAGGAGTGTTACACAGTTACAGTGACTGAAAGCTCACCTGATAGGGGAGGTTCCTCCTAAACACTGGAGTGAAGGGCTTGGAGCCCTCCCAGAGTCCCTGACATCTGCACCAGGATGGCAGTGAGTCTGCCAATACAGAAACTTTTTCAGCTTACCAAGAGCTTTCTAGTCCAAGCATTTATTTATATTTATGCTAGAAGGGAAAAAAGGAGAGGAAATAAAAGTTGGATAATTTTCATGTTGCACATCTGTGATTTCTTTTTCTGATCCGGTTACAATAGTAAACTCCTCCTGTTGTGCCACCCAAAAACAGACTGGAAAATGTCCATTCTAATTGTTTTCCCTAGGCTATGCTGCGTGAATGTTCAGCTCCCCGAGAATGAAGTGTACCAATATAAATTTACTGTGATAGAGCCGCACTGCTGCTGATTGTTGCAGAACTACCACTGAGTAGTAAATGCTTCACTGCTCTGTTACCCGGGGGGGCTGAGCATTAACTACACTATTGAACAGCAAATGCTTATCATCCCCTATAATTCAAACTATATAAATCACTGAAGAGAGACAATGTGCCTGCAGGGAACTCACATGGTCTATAAAAATGTAAAAATCAGAACTATATTTAGCTGACAGAGCTATGCTTAAAAAAGAGAAAATATTCAAAAGATAATCTCAGACTTTAACTCATCTTTTTTTCAATCTACCGAAACTTTGGTTGAGTTTAATCTTTTCTGCAAACACTGTCATCATTAACAATATTTTAAAAAAATGAGATTAAGA
Source organism: Acropternis orthonyx (assembly GCA_035583155.1). Classification (NCBI taxonomy): domain Eukaryota; kingdom Metazoa; phylum Chordata; class Aves; order Passeriformes; family Rhinocryptidae; genus Acropternis; species Acropternis orthonyx. The sequence goes on from JAWWEU010000011.1 coordinate 13,959,357, forward strand.
AAAAAAGCTATTACTTTTCTGTATCGTCCGATCATTCATGCAGCATATAGAATGACCTCTTTTAAGTCCATCCTTAGAGCAAAGAGAAAGACCAGCATTTTTTCTTCACTGAGAAAAGCATCTCTACTTTGCTTTAAAAAAAAATAATAGAAGATTTAAGGTACTTGGTCATAAAACACATCCACTGAAAGAAGACACAGTTCCTGTTTGTTTAAAGACAGTTCTTCAAATGTAGGGCTTATGTAAGGTTCATTGCACTGAGAAGAAAAGTTAAAACATTCCTCCAAGAAACTGTACTGCAACTGAGGACATAAACTTTCATTCCTGGATAAGCAAATACTTAATGTGGATACAAGTAGTTCCATTACTCTCTGTGAATTACTCATAGCTGTGAAGTTAAATACACATGAGTATTCAAAGCCCCAGAGAACTTTCTAATAAGCTGGTGCTGCATATTCCTTAATGTAGACATAAAATCTGTTTTCTGGTTTGGCCTCAGCTATGCAATAACCTCTGGACAGGCCTCAACAGCCCTCCTGTATTTATCATGTATTCACTATGCAGTTTACTGCAGAGCTGAGGCCTTCAATACTATTCTGCATTAGGAAACAAAACCATCCCCAAATGTATATCCATAGAGAAATAAAACACACTAGCCTTTAATACACAACTACAATCACAGCAAAAGACAAAGAGCAAAACCAGATGAGAAAGGCCTCAGGGGAAAAGTGGTATGGGACTTTCTGAGTCTCCATGTAGCATTCAGAGAGCTGATGAAAGAGCTCTTTGAGAGCAGAGCTGGAAAATGATCACAAGCAATCAATGTTTCACAGAGGTCAGAATCAAAATCAAGTAAGAATGCTAAAGCTTTAGTTCTTAATCCACGGACAGCTTATCAGCACCCCACTAAGAGCTATCCTTCTTGAAGATGTTGTTTTAATGAAACAAAGAAGATTTTGGGTTTTTTAATCTTATAAAAGATGATGTCGTTGATGATTTGTGTTTGGGTTTTTTTTCCCTACACAGAGAAAATACCTGTACTTGATTTAGCATGGGTGTCTTACCATTCTATGGGAGTCCGAACTAACCAAGAGTAATGAGGGATTTTAAACAGAATAATTAAATAGTGCAAATATGTTTGAAGCACTGAAAGAAAAAAGCATGAGGTATGGTTTAAAAACTGTCTCAGGGGAAGTCAAACAGTCAGAAAAGAGTCCTCCCAGCACACAATACCACTTAAATATAAGATTACTTGGTAACTATGAAGCAAATAATGCCAACTCACTTTGGATATGCAATCAGGGCACCTCGTTATCAAGAAAGGAGGTAAGATCTTTCCATATATATTCATAGTGTGGCTTGAAGGTGTTACTTTCAGTTGTCTTCAGATGAAGAGCAGATAATTAAACAAAATCAAGGAAGCTCAGAGAAAATAATTAAAATCTCTGAAGGTCTGGTCTTCTAAAGGCAACTGTTTCATAGAGCGAGTGGCTTTATTTTATAGGTTCATCAGGTGGTAAACACTGAGAAGAGAGCAGAATATACTAAGAAATTGTAGTGAAAAATACTTAATTTGGGATTAAGGGCAGAAAAATTACTGTGATGCAGCAGTAGTTAAATATGCTGGCAAAATGAACACTTACAAGTAATCCTCCAAAATGTACACCAGCTGCAGAATTCCAGACGAATTTAAGATGTTAGTCCCATAGGACTACTCAAGTGAAAATGAGCTCATGCTTCAGTATTTTCAGATCAGAGCCATATGCGTACACTGATGCATTTGCAATATTAGTAACTTGCTGTAAATTTCTTAGAGCATTATTGAATCTAATTTCCAATGCCCACAGTCAGCAAACTTCTCTCATTCCGGTTTGGAGATAATTCTGCAACTTGGATCAGCCTTACGTGGCATTGTTCTGATTCTAAGCTGAAAGTATTTTCCTCATTTAACTAAACACTGGACATCCATAACTGTAGGTGTCTGGAAAAACTCTGGTGATGAAGACTCTCATTGATTTTAAGAATTTTCTCCAGATGTTACTCTTCAGTTGGTGGAAACTCCTGCAGTGCCACCAGTGGAAAAGGAGGGGTGGCCTTTCACACCACTGAGGATTTGCTGGGCAGCTTACAGAGATAAGCACCTGTGTGGATGTTGGCACAAATGTGGTTCAGGTGTGCAAGGACACTTCTTCTTCAGGCATGTCTTGGAGTCTTATCCATTATAATCAGACCTTTTAGTTTATTTGTCTCCTAAACATTTTTAGTTTTCCCTTGTCAAAAAAATAAATATCTGTAAGTGAAAAGAAAATAAAAAATTGGCCTCTTAAAAGTTAATCTCATTTGCATTATGTTCAAGACCCAATATTACACTCCATGCTCATTATGTCTGACCTAAAAAGAATATTGAAAATCTCATAATTTTGTTGCTAGATTTTCTACTTATTTACCACAACAGGCAGGTAATCATTATGCTGATTAATCAAGACTGAGACGTAAATAGCTCACATAGGGGTTAATAATCAGATAATAACAGTAAGCACTGTTTCTCTACAATTAAGTCAAATGAAATGATTTATACTGTTACAAACCTACCTCCAGAACACAACATTTAATGATATTATTGTCTTTCCAAACAGCCTTACAGTTTGCAAGCCAACAGTATCTAAAGGTTGCTTAAACTCTAAAACTTTTGACATTGAAAAAATTTGAATTGAATAGGGGCATTTTGTTTCAAAATTGGAGTAATCTATTTGCCATTAATGTGGGCTATCATTAATCAATTTTTTTTGATAGCCCACATTTCACAGAATCACAGAATGGCTGAGGGTAGAAGGGATCTATGATCTTGTTCAACTGCCCTGCTCAAGTAAAGACATGCTTGTTGGTTGCCTTACAGAAACTCTATCACCCGTACATCATAATATTCCTATAGGAATACACTGAACTTTTAATATGGTCAGTGACAAAGCTGTCATTGATTTTCTAAAAATAATATATTATATAGAACATATAGATTTTCTTTTATTAACTCATAATTGGGAGGAAGCTTCAGTTGCAATTTTTAACAATTGTGTAAGCACCAGCAGTGCTATATGTAAAGCAAAATAAGGCATCACCAAAGCCTTGCCTTAATCTATTTCATAACCTGTACGGTTGCAAAGTGAGTCAGATGCAGAATTCAGGAAGGGAATTTCATGGAAATCTGAGGAGAGACAGGTTAAATGGGACTTTAGGGCTTGCTATCAACATGTACGGTTCATTCTACCTGTATCTGTTTACAGCTATGGTTGCCAGTGACACTAAGTTGGGACAATCTCCAGCAGCACATTTCAGGTGATAGATTTAACATCTTGAGGAAAGAAAAGCAGAGAGCAATGGTTGCTTTAGGGGAGGGTCCTTAGCCCTCTTCAGCATAGTGTCTAGGAAAATATAATGACTATGATATTTTCCCCTGACTCTTGTACTGACAGGGTACCAAGTATCTATGAGTTGGATGGTCAATATTCCTGGAGATATATGGTTGACTGCAGTCGTATTCAGATTTGAATGCATACTTAAACCATTAGCGGCAGCCTTCCACCTGGCACTGAGGTAAAATATTCACTCACACAGTGCAGCACTTCAGCAACAAATGTCAGAAACTGTCCATCAGGACCTATGCTTCATAAGCTGAGGCTTTTTAACACTTTTACAAGCTTGACTCCTTTTTCTACTGTGCATTTTTCACTGTTTCCCCTTATTTTATTAACGCCAGCCTGATTGAAAAGGGCACAGGGAAAAGCAAGCATTCTGCGGGGTAAATGGGAAGAGAAATGAACAGAAGGTTTTCTTAAAATGTCACTGCTCATAAGGGGCTTGTAACAGCCCAGCATGATATAATATTGGCTTTTAAAGAGGTGTTGTTAAATATACACTGATCTCTCTCATATTTTTAGTTTGCTATTTGAATCCTCTCCAGACTAAGTTTTAATGTGAAAGTATTTCGAACTGCAGCTTGTTACAATCCTTTGTCATGTTTTGTAGCCACTGGAGCAACCCTGTCCTGAATCAAGACAAAGTAGGAACATTACAGCTGTCAACTGAAGTTACTGGTACCTGACAGAAAGTTACTGGTACCTTTAGCAAAAAACCTCAAAGCCCTCTGAGCACAGCTTGACTCATTACAAGACCCTGTTGTGATGGTATTTGGGGTGCATGTGTGCACGTGTTTTTAGTGTCTTTTAGTCTATTTGCGCATACACTTTGACTATATTGTTCTCTGGGGTCAGCACTCACAAGTCCTGAACACAGCTGCAACTGTCATCAGAGAAATTGCATTTAACACGAATGTAATCATGCCACCAATAGATTTATTCTAGATTTTATGTTAGAAACTGAATAAACTTAGAGACACGTAAAATACAACTAATAAAAATACATGGCTTATGATGTAAAAAATATGAGGATCTACATCACAGTTTGAGTTTGCTTCCTCTTCACACATTTTTAGCTAGTTAAGATTGTTTTGACATTTTAAGATCATTAAGAATTAATATAAACACCATTATATGAAGTGTTATTAAAATAATTTATGCCTCACTATAAAGTTTCAAAGCTTTCCTCCCTAAAATGTATCTAAACTGTAACTGAACCATACAGGAGACAGTAGATAATAGTAGTGGGAATCTTCCTGCTTTAACTGGATGTCAACTAATTATTTCACAGTATCAGTATCACAGAATCAGCTAAGTTGAAAGGAAACCACAAGAATCATCGAGTCCACCTCCTGGCCCTGCCCAGGACCATCCCCAAGAGTCCCACCATGTGCCTGAGAGTATCATCCAAATGTTTCTTGAACTCTGTCAGGCTTGGTGCTGTGACCACTTCCCTGGGGAGCCTGTCCCAGTGCCCGGCCACTCCCTGGGTTAAGAACCTTTTCCAATATCTAACATAAACCTCCTCCTGATACAACTTCAGGCCATTCCCTCTGGTCCTGTCACGGGTCACCCCAGAGACCTCACCCAGAGATGGGTCACCATCAGGGCCCTCTTTTTCCCCTCACGAGGAAGATGTAGACTGCAATGAGGTCTCCCCTCAGTAAATGTTTAGTATAATAAGCCATTTAACACCTTTCTTGATATCAGTCTGCTTTGATAGCATTTTCAAGCAGTCCTCAGGGATGTGTCTCTCCAGAGTCAACTCCTTGGTCTTTTCTGGGTCACTGTGATCTCCTACTACAGGAGATATATATAGGGAGAGTTAAGGCCAGGGTTTCCTTAGTACAAAACTGAAAAGGTGAGAGAAATAATGGATTCTGGAGGGGGGCCATTATGGGCTCTGTCATTGCCTGCACTGCTGTGGTATTGAAAGCATCCTCACTCCCTTCCTCCCTTTAAAAAGGGCTAGCACTTGGGCCAGGGCTTGGGCCAGGGCTTAGGTCTGTAAGTCAGAAGGAGAAGATAACCAGCGAGACTTATTCTTGAATTGCTAGCCAAGGAATGCTGGGGACCACCTGCCTGAAACTGCCTTGCTCCACAGCTGCAGCAGAGGTGGGAGCCTGGGGCTGGGGCTTGATAATGTCTCAAAAGTCAATAGAGAAGAGCTTATGGCTGTGACAAAAAGGCAACAGAGAGGAGAGTGGAGTGTCTCTTTCCAGTCAACATTTCTATTCCTATGCCAAAAATACATGGTGATGCCTAAGGTTATGGTTACAGAGGGTGGTGAGTAATTCAGTAAGCAAACATGCCTGGCAATGGTGAAGTAGGGATTTTTCATCTAAATTGTATGGCTTCAGCACCTTATCTTGCTCTTTGGAACAGTTTGGTGTTGCTGCTTAAGGCCCAACATATGTCCAGGCTGGGCCTCGGGCAAGGGTCATTTCTCAGGGTGGATTTAGGAGAGCAAATAAAAGAAAGCTTGGGGACTTATAGGTTTCACAACACTGCCACCAGTCTTTTTTGGGGGGGAGTGGTAAGTGCTCATTTTTTGAGCTGAAATATTTGCAAAGGTTTGGATTGAAGGTGGTTCATGGCTGAGAAGATTCCTGGCTGGGAAGATGCTTCAGCAGCTATCTCTCTGTTTTTCAGACAAAATTCAGAAAATTCAGAGATTGAGACAACTGCAGCAGTAAGCATGAAAATGCTCTTGGGCGTTTCATCTCTGTGCTTTCTCCAGCATCAACAGGAGCCCTGTTCTAATTGTAAATCTAAGTCAGCTGTATATCAGTCCCTGGGAGGTCTGATTACATTTGTCCAAAATAATAGAGACACGTAGCTGACTCTCTACACTTCCAGATCTAAGAATTTAGATCTCAGATTAATGAGCTCTTAAGTAATTGGGTCAGCCATAAATAGGGCTGTTTGCAAAGACAAGAATACATTAATCTGTAAAGGTCATATTGCTAATATCACTGAGATGTATCAGAGTATTTATATCCCAGTTTTGAGAATCAGTGGGTTGTAGTCAGATTGCAACTGTTCCTTTTAAAGATATTCAAACTAAGAGTCCTCCGGAGGTTTCTTCAATGTGGACCAAAACGCAGAGTAAATTCTTAGGTTCAGTGCAGAACAGATTTTAAATATCTCTTATGAAGAGCTTCAAAAAACAGTATTGATTTCTGGATGGTTACTCCAAGAAGGAAGAAAAGGCTTTCCTGGTGTTGGAGCTCTAAGGTATTATTACAGATAAGGGGAAAAAAAACAGGATCTGCTTGCTCAGTAGCTGTCCTATAAGGGATAAAATATTCTCTACAAACCTGGGTGCAGCTTAGAGACATGTAGAGACCTTTGCATTGTATCCCACTACATTACAGAGGCCTTTCTTTTCTCAGCTCTTACAGGAACACTGTACCATACTGAGGAATAAATTACTTATTTGGGGACTTCTCTTCTGCCTTGTCTGATTGAACCCAGTATCTCAATGGTCTTTGGGAAGTATAAACTATAGTAAACCTAAAAAAGGATGTGATTTTACAATCTTCCTTGCCTGAACTTGTCATGGGAATATAGGAAACATCAGCACTGTAACACCGTGAATTGAAATTGCTCATTCCCGATTTGCTTAGCTTGGTACACACTCTACATTCTGTCGTGTGACTTCCTGAGCTGCTCCACCAGGCTTTTAGAAAATAAGAATTGCAATGGCTTTCTAAGCCATTAAATTAAACTGCATAGTATACTGCTGTCTTCATCAGATTTCTGGAGGATTTAAACCACATTGTTGCAGTCCTTATTTAATCTATGCAAACAAAAACCTCTTAAGCATAATAGGCAATTAAAATACGAGAATTTATTCCATGAATCTTAATGTAAATACAATCCTACTCTGTCCTAAAAAGAAAAAAAAAAAAGAAACAGCCCAGAATAATGTACAGCTTAAAGTTTCACATTAAAAGTTTCATGTTTTAAGTTGGGATCACAAGGGAAATTGTGCAGCATGAAAACAGTCAAGCAGTCCAATGAAGAAAAACTGAGGTACTCTAATAGGGCAGTCTTTAAAAATGCTGGAGGAAAGAACTGGTAGCTAAATCTGAACAAACACCTCATCAAGGACAGTTTCAGTATTTCTACTAATTTTTGCTATTTATAAACTCTGCATGAGTCTGACTGGGAAATTCTCAAATGTAATCCTTATTTAAAATCCATACTCTCATCTATGTAATCCATTTGCAAAGTCCATAAACAGTAATAACTGCAAGGGGATGTTCACCAGAAAGCACAGGATGAGGCATCTGCACCAACAGATGACTTTAATAAGACTGCTTAGATTATATAATAATAAATTTAAAAATTGCATGGTTTGGGTTGGAAGGGACCTTAAAGATCATCTGGTTCCAATCCCCTGCCATGGGCAGGGACACTTCCCACTAAACCAGGTTGCCCAGAGCTCCATCCAACTGGGCCTTGAAAACCTCCAGGGATGGGACATCTACAATTTTGCTGGGCAACCTACTGCAGTGCCTCACCACCCTAACAGTAAAGAATTTCTTCCTTATATATAATCTGAGCCTATCTTTTTTCAGTTTCCCCCTTGTCTTATCACTCCATTCCCTTGTAAAAATTCCATCTCCAGCTCTCTTAGAGCTCATTGAGGTACTGGAATGTGCTATACAGTCTCCCTGGAGCCTTGTCTTCTTCGGGCTGAACAAATCTCTGTTTTTCTTATAGAGAAGATGTCCTGAGTCAAAGATTTTAACTTGTGGAAAATACAGTTCTGGGTTGATCAAATACTATGAGTGTTCAATAGACTTCGGTGACTAATTCTGCGGAAAAAAAAAACAAACAAAAACAAAACCAAACAAACAAAAAAAACAACCCAAAAAAGAACCACAAAAAAAAAAACCACCATGGAAAGAGGTTATCCAAGCAATTTAATTTCTAAAACCAGTCAAAAAAACCCAATCATCACAAAATTGAGTAATGAAAATAAATACAAAACAAAGAAATGCCAAAATAACACAAAAATATATGTCAACTAAGTCAACTGTCTTCAGCCTCCCTTTGCGGACAGAATGAACATATGCTTAATTTGGGATAACATGTTTATGACTAGTTGCTTCCAAATACAATTATTGGTAGGAGACAATATTAAAATTCTGCCATACCCATAACAACAAAATACGTATTTGTTAGCTACACATACTACTGTAACAAAGCCAGGAAGGGCCAACAATTTGAGAATTAATGAGGGGGTGACCACTTCCTTAAGCCAGACAGCCCTGAAGGAGAGGTGAACCAGGATGGAAGTTACTGTATTTGTTCCACCTCAGATCTTTACCGGTTCTTCAAAAAAAACCCCCCCAAATAAACCACCTTAAAGGACTCACAGAGAGAGCCACAAAAAAACTTTGTAAACTGCATTCTGGCATGTTAGGATATAACTGAGATTTCAATATAATTTTTGAAATTAAATTTCCAGAATCAGTGCTACAAGGGTCAATTAAAAAAAAAGAAAAAGATCTTGCATCTATGTTTCATTGAAATTTGCACACACTATGTGCTAAGCAAATACCCAGACATTATCAGTTATTTTTGTTCTCTCTTGGCCATTCTTATTACCTACTACTTGGCAGAATGGTACTAGCAAAACAGTTATTGTAGAATAACAGCCACTAATCAAAGCATCAATATCAACATTAATACATTATGTTTATGAGAGAATTTTGGAAAAGAATGCTCCTAAAATAAATTCCTTAATATAATTTTCCTGCTGGCTTTGCTAGAGGAATTGATGCAGGGAGTTTCTTACATTTCAGACTGAAGTCCATACTATTAACACTGAGAAACAATTGTACCAAGTTTCTTTAAACACTTCCTCAGAGTTCAGGAACAGATGCAAACAGCATCACCTCATTTGCAGCAAATCTCTCCTGGAAGGACTTTTGCTGTCTTTTTTATCTAGCCTTTGGTGGCAGCAAGTCCTTTCAGGTATATTTACCAGGTTATTGTTGTGCTGTGTTTGGGGTTTTTGTTTTCTGTTTTGTTTCTTTTCCTGGAATATTTATGCACAGAGACTCCCCTTAGAGAAAGTGAGCGATAAGAAACGAACTGCAATGGGAGCTGGGAATCCCTTCATTAAGTTTATCTTCCAGTTAGCTTTCAGAACTTGCATTAATCAGTATTCTAGAAAAAAAGAGATTTTTTTCCCAATTACATGGAGTTTCTTTTGAAACTTTCCAGCCAGATTTCAGTCAAATGATGTTTCAGTATGCTGACAGTTACTAGCTGAAGCACAATAAAAAGGTCTGAGCTTTTAACTGAATCTGCAGAGATATTTAAATGATTGATCTTGTTTTTACTTCTCACTTGAGGACCTTCAGCTATCCCTGCATTTTTTTACTCTCCTGAATTAATTAATGCTCATTCCAATATTGTCTAATTGGTGAATGAAGCACATAAGACACCAAAGATGCCTTGCCAGGAAATCTCTATTTTTGAAGCTATAGTTAAATTTCACACTGCAATAAATGTACACATAGTCAGCATGGGGAGGGTGGGGGGTGGAGGGTGAGGGAAGCCCAAAAATATTCATCACCATGTGATGCTGACTGCTAGCTAGAAAGAGAGAAAATGGTGCCTGTAACCTCCAGGGAGCTAGTTCATCATTAGATTAACCACCACTAAGGTAAGGCCATACATCATTAAAAAAGACAGGCATAGTGTTGGCAATACAAGAATAATAAGTAGAACAACTTGCACTTTCACTGTGCGTGGGAATGCAGGAGAAGCCTTATAGATGTTGGTGAGGCAGGGGAGGGTGAATAGGTAGTCATTACCTCAGGAGAAAAATGATAAACTACATTCCTATTCAGCAAATGGGTCTTTGCTTATCAAGTTTATCTGCATCTACATTACGCTATAAGAACTAAATACATCAGTTACTCAGTGTCTAAACATGCTTTTCCAACATGAAAAATATGTTGCCTATCCTGATAAGAGCTTAAATGCTTTTCATTTAACCTTAGCTTTCTCTGCCTCAGTGTTAATGACAAATAGGTATTTACATGAAACGTTTCCCAGCTAAGCTCCTTAGCACAACACTGCTAGGGAATACTACAGCCTGAATCTCCCGGTTCCTCACAGGAGCGCTCTCTGTAGGTGCCTGGTGTGCTCAGTGTGACTAGAAAAAGCAAACAGCTTAAGTTCTTTTGCACTCAGTAATTGTTTAGAGTATTCAAGGATTAGGGATTGCTGGGGTTTTTTTTTTTGTTTTTTGGGTTTTTTTGGGAGTGTTGTTTTGCTTTTCTTTTTGAGGGTTTTTTGTTTGTTTCTTTGTTGGGGTTTTTTTTGGAGTTAATAGATTTCATTTTGAGGGTTCCCCACAGCGAGCAGACATTTATTATGGAGAGCGCACCTGGTATTCAGGATGTTCATTCTTTATTTCACCCTACCCCTACCTTTCCCTTTTGCTTCTAAGTTTCATGAATTGAAATAAAAGTACATATAGAGAGTCAACATGAGTCAACATAAGTCAACCCTTCCTTCTGAAAATTAGCAAGCTTTGTACTAGTCAATATCTAGACATCTCTGCCTCCCACTAAAAGCTGAAAGGTCTTTATTTTGCACACCTGGTCTATGTTGGACACACCAACAAATTAACAAATAACAAATATTTATCTGTTTATGCCTCTTAGCAGTCTTTGAATCTAAACTGTCTCAACCACCTTTTATTCTCTCTGACTGATAAACTTATCTCACTATGAATATATCAACTGCAGTGTGTGATGTTCTGGGAGCGTTTCAAAGAATTATTTTCTTGGCTCAAGTCAATGCAGCATATAGAAAATATCTCTAGTTGTAACAATCAAAACTTACATTTAAGTAGAATCTTTTTCAGCAGAAGATCAGAACTAGAGATCATAGTATGATGACCCCCTTATTAATGTGAAAAAGTATATAAATTGTATGCATGGCAGCAATCCTATATTTAAGGGTACCAAATTAATTACCAAATTAATACAGCATTCCATTTCTCATGTCTGCAATTCCATGAACTTTTGAAAACAAAGTATGTCTTCCTCCTCCTGTGTCATCAATACACTACTTAGTCAGTAATTTATTGCAGAATGCAGACACAAAATAAGCCAGCAAGCCACTAATTTGTTTTATAACCTTTCAAAATTTTGATTTTTGGCAGAAGAATAACATATAGATTGTTAAATCTATTAGCACATTCATATAATGAGTTTGGAAAGTAGATTTTGGTACACTGGCAAAAACCTTCATCACTTCTACACTTGATGCTGTTACTAAATTCTTCAGATTAGGGATACACAAGAAATGTGAGCCCAGTGGTTTCTGTCCTGAACTAGGCAGCTGAGCCCAGAGCAATGGTAACGGTCACCTGTGATGGGGGCATGCTCCAGTGCACCGATATAAATCTACAATAGCTAACACTTAATCTTGCTGTAAACTCTGCCCAGAAAAATCCCCTCCACACACTTTAGCAAGACTCTGCAAGGAGCCATATCTCTTCTTTGTATTCCCATGTTCCCTCTTTCCTCATGTGCAGACTCCTGCACACTTTAATAGAGTACTGGGCCCAAAAATGGAACTCTGACTGAATAAACCCTACTGAAGTAGTTCAATCACTTATCAATCAAGAAATGGTGACTTACTGGTATGAATATTAACAAGTTAAAACAGCTGGAGCATTAATGAAGATGGTGCAGACATACTTTTTCAAAAAAGTAATTTTGCAGTATGAAAGATAAACAAGAACATTGGGCAGCTGCTGAAGCTTTGGTAAAATAATTAAAAAAAAATTGAATATTCTTTTCTCAGTGTGGAGTGGCCTATATTTTCAATTAATTTTAAAAATCAGAAAAGATAAAACACAAAAAAACCCTTAGTAAGTATTCTGGGAAAACAACCCACTTCTAATTAGAATGGCATATTATTTATGTATCTAGATTTTAATTGCACTCACTTGATATGCTCATTAAAATTATTTTCATTATAATCAAGCTTTTTACTCTTTTCTAACTGCATTAGACACTAATATTCATGGAATGGAAAAAAAAAGGTTCTGAACAAAATTATGGCACCAGGCATCTCTTGAATCTGAATTGAACCCTCTTCTTTTTGATAGAAATAATCACTGGTAAATGGCTATTATTCTAAAAGCTTGCACACACACACAGGGCCAGCCCATGGCCATTTCTTCTCTGTGTTGCTCCAAAGCAGCCTAGGATGCTCTGTCCCTGTTCTCACACTGGCTCTCGCTCCCTTCCACGACTGGCCATGACTCCACAGCTGCTCTTGGTGTGGTCCATAGGCCATTCCTTCCTCCAGCCCTGCCAGGGATCGTCAGGTCCCACCTCCCGCACCAAGCAGCGCAGTCCAAGCCCCTGGAGCTGCTGCTGCCCCTCTCCCTCGGGGCCCCGATGTGGGGCAGCAGTGGGGCATCAGTGGGCAACCCCAGCCCTGGCTCTGGGCTGGAGCAGTGTGGGCAGGGACACAGAGAGGATTTACAGACCTCCTGACCCTGTCCCTCTTCATGTGGAGAGACCCAACTGCTCCAGCTGCTCTTGTAGGTCTCTAACAGACTGACTCTGTAAACCCCACCTTCCCATCTGAGCTTCCACGGGAAAAAATATGCCACACAGTTCAACATGAGACAGGTAAGAAAGGAACATACTGTGGAGTTGGTTCCACTTCTTTTGGAGTCAAGGTCTCTCCAGCAGCTTCAGAGACATGTATGCTACACATTGTCTTTTACCAAGAGAGGGGGAATATGTTTATCCTTATTCTATTACCTTCAAACATCCTATGGGTTTAGGTAGATTTTTCAAAGATGGTTGCTTGGCCATGGCCATAACTGTGACTACTGAAACAAATCAAATGGAGCTTGGTCAGACCTCAGCCAGGCAAGGTAGTTAAAAAAAGAAACAAGTATGAAATTTCCCCACAATGCTTCAATTTTTAGAAATAAGTAAAGGCCAAACTGCTTAGTGCAGTAAGTTCCTTGTAGGTGCACAGTACTTAATAACTGTGTCTTTGGATTCAGTTTGTTAAGCTTGCATTTTTGAAACATCCAACTATCCCCTGAAAATGTGTAAAATATTTCAGAATCGCTTAGAAGATATAACAACAACTCTTAATTAATTTCATAAACTTTTGTATTAGTTTAGTTTCACTTCACTGGAACAAGTCTTTATTTTCCATTTCAGAAGACATTAATAAAAAGAATTAAAGGGGAAAAATCATATAAAGTAAACTCACCAAGCTCAGTTACAAATAACCATTGGACCACAAGTCTTTACTACAATAATTAAAAACATTAAGTACTTTTTCCTCAAGAATTCAGTTATTTCCAGCATTTTGGATACAGAATTATAAGTAACACCTTTGCAATACTTTATGATCTTTAGTCATGTTAACCCATTGAGCCTCCTGAAGAAGGTTAAGTGTAACTATTCACAAAGTTAATTTCCTGCTTAGAAGTTGAATTAGTATAAAAATATTTTAATGCAGAAAGCCCTTTACAGAAAACACACATAAGCAATTTTTAATAAATTTTAGAGAAAGGAAATTATTAAGTAAGTATTTGAGTCAGAGTTACCTTTAATGGCAGTATCTTGAAATCCAGCCGACTTGCTCTTCAGTACAAACCTGCTGAACACAGCAGTGTTGACTTAAGCAAACCACCAAACCCCTTAATTGAAAGGATGTCCTTCACACATAACAGAGAAGGTTTTAAAGATGATTCACAACAGCAGCGCACTGACATTGTCACTCCCAAGAGAGTTTTATCTCTAAAACCACCCATCATCTGTGCTGATTAGTGCAGGCCTAAGTTCTTTGGCAACCCAAGACATCTCTGGATAGCTGTAAATCAGAAGACCACATTAAGTATAATCATTACCAACAGTCAAGGATACAGTGCAACGTAGTAAGTCAAAGAACACGTTTTACCAAATTTATCTCAGAGCTAAAGTTTTCAACACAAAAATCTGTTCCTGCGTATTTATGATAAATATCTGTGAACGCAGCATCCATACTTTCCTACTGCAGTGGCATAGAGCCCTTTTTCCATTTAATTTCTGCTTCTACATCTTCCAGGGAAAGATTTGCTCAATAGTTCTCTCACTGAAAATATTCAAGAAACAATATTTTAAGACATTATTCATTGTATATAAATTGTAATTCCTCTGAAATATACTGCCTTAATAAGAAGAAATTATTGCATGGTACAGACAGAAAAGAAGTGAAATAACTGGTTTTCTGTGTTTGAGTATTTATGTTCCTTTGTATTCATTCAGTTTGACTGTTGGTGGAGTTAAGATTTCATTACAGACTGAGCTATTAGTTCTAATAAGTTATTATTGAAACATTATTTCAGGTTTAAAACCATGTTTAAATGACATACCTTATGAAGATAACTTTTAAGGGCTAAATCATCTGGGAAAAATGTTAAAAAGTAAGTAATTGTACTTAGAAGTTAAAACTGGTTCTTGATGTTGCCTGAGCAAGGGCTTGTATGTAAATTCATCGGCACCAGAGGCAGACTGACCCAGAGGGTGTCTGAGTGGCAGCTGCCTTCTTGCTTCTTGTAAAAGGGGAGAAATGTGCCAGGTGGACTTTTTGACATTGGTCAGCAAACCCCACACCTCCTGTGAGCCAGTGTTGAGCACTAGGTGCAGAAAAGTTGAAGGTGTTTCCATCTATTTCACACACACAAATGAAAAGATACCTAGCTAATACAAATGAGTACACTCTCATTCCCTTTTACTTCATTGTGTGTGTCTAGTACTACTTTTGGTCTAGCCCATATAATTTAAAGGGTCTGACATCTATTGCTCTGATCTCATTTATCACCAGCCCATCTTCATTTTAGAAGCACAGATACTCAGTGCACAATTTTTACTGTAAAATTGAATTTGTTTCTTGTGACAGAGTAGGCTTGTTGAATTTATGATTTAACGTTGAACATCTTTCATCTTGGAAGTAGCCCTCCTCCTTCTCTAAAAACGAGGCATCTCTCTCATGAGGACAGTATAACATCATGATACAGATGCCCATCCTGTTAGACAAGGTCGTGCCAGTAGAACCTAAACTTAATTTTCTGAGACTTTCCAACATTTAGCCCTATTTTTCACTTTACAAGGATAAATACTGGGAAATACTTTATCCCAGTGTAACAACTGTCCTTTTGATCAGCAGAACAAAAGAAGAAAAAATGTTTGATGTTCAGTTCAAAATGGCTGAGTGAAAGAAAATACAAAAGGCATGCTGAATACACATTACTTTTCTAATTGACAGTTACTGCCTTTGTCTTTACAACACAGAAAATAATCAAATCATCTCACTTGCATTTTGGAACCAGACTCTTCATTATGGGCGAGTATTCTATTCAAGACTGTACTTTTTGACTTTCTCAAATCCTATGTCATTGGGTTCACTGCTTTGCTCTCTCCTTAGTCTAACCACTGCAATTACTGACAAGTTCTCAAATAAAACTACCCTTAAATTGGTCGTAATTAATTCATGTTCCACAGAATCAGGAAAATTTTGCTGTTTTGAACTTTCACAACCTATTTAAAGTCTGCAAATCACATCATTCTTCTTTCATAGCACTTCACAGTGATGTTTACACTTCTGGGATAAAGTTCTGCACTAACTCAACCCAGCCACAGCTCAGTTCCTTGGTGCAGGAACCACCATCCTTACCTTTTGCACCTTTTGTAGTTCATATTCCTTCTCTAGAGAAACACTGCTGCTGTCAGTTGTTAAAGGTACCCAGTAATTTTCCAGCCAAAGTAAACACTTGCAGACTGTAATTACAAGCTGTCAACAACCCTCTCAGCCCCAAGGAACTGAGATGCTGCAGACCAAAGCTTCTCAGATCTATTTGGATCCTTTTACAACCCCAAAAAGGGAATAAGGTCACAGCTGGGGAAATATTTTCCCAATTATAATTTCAACTAGAATCTGTGTGCTCCTTGTGCATTTGAATGCACATTCTTGGACAAGTAGTAGGATTCTGCTGTACTTGGGAGATCTCATACAAAAATTAGTTAAATAGTTGTGTTTTTTTTTAAAAAAAAAAAAATATGTTAACCACCCTCCCCTCAAACCCCAAAACCAAACAAACAAATCTCCCCCCCCAAAACCCCCACCAACTACCATAAAATCACATTCACATGCTCTCTTAATACTAAATGACATCTCTTTAGCACTTTTGCATTGCTATAGATCATAATTCATAGGTCTGTCCTCTCCCACAGTAACAATATTGAGCAAAAAAATGCATGATGCTTGATGTCCAGGTTTATTCTCACTTTTAAGTTCGTTAACTTTTGTGGCTGCAAGGAACATTAGAGCATCATAGACCAGATGTTGCACAGCATAAATCTCTAGCAAATCATCCAAAAAACCTACAAAGGTGTAGGAATAGGAATTCTTTCTAGAAGAGTTTGCAATGGGAAGTTAGAACTCACTTTTCACTTTGGAAGCCTTTTTCTGCCTGCAAAATGTCTCTCTGGGTATGCAGGACAGATAATGTTCAGAGACATGTACAGGGTGTGTCTCTCTCAGCGGGAGAGAAGGCGGGGAAGGACAGGGAGAAGATAAAAAACCCTGGAAGACCACGGGAACGGCCTTTCCCTGAGGACTGGTGCTGTCCTGCAGCACTGTGAGGTTTTGTGAGTTTTCAGTGTCCTCACATCTGGAATAAACCTTTTTTTGAATTCTTTCCACTATCGTGGCATTTTGAGGGGATACCTACATGTGTCTTACTTTACAAAAGGCTTAGCACAAAGAGTCAGGCCTTCTTTAACAAAGTAGACAGCCTGATGTGCTCTTGATGTATTTATTCTTCAGCTATAAGAACATGCATCCTTGAAGGAATGTTGGTTGATTATGCAATTGGATCACAAGGAATTACAAGCAAAGGATGCATAAACCTGCATTTTTCTGTGAGGCAATAAAAGATTATTGTACTAAGGGCTCAGCTCTTCTCGGATGGTTTTTTTTCCCCTTCCTCAAGCATATGTCCTAACTTCTAATTTTGATTTCTTTTCTACTACTGTATTTTTCACCCTTACTAAGAAAAAATCACGCAAAGAAGCTATTTTGAAAATGGCTTGGACATTTTTTAGCCAACAAATCCAGTGTAATCAGCAGGCTCGGATTCTCAAAGTTGAAGGTTTATCTTAGAACAGCATGCCATGTTTAATCAGGTTTACTAATAGTGCACTGTACTATCTGCTTTGACAAGAATATGTTGATCATATTACAGAATGATTACTGCTAATGGAGATCTTTTAGACAAGATTAGATTTTGCTTCTGTCCAGATGCCTCAAAGAACATTATTAGTTTTTGGTGTCATATTTTCGTAACATTAATATGATCAGCTTATGGGCTTGCTCATATGCTATAACTGCAGCAATTTATCTGACAGTTAAGCTGTCAGGACCATGCAGCATCTAACCTAGTGAACACTGCTGCAATCTGTATCAAATTAGGCACTGCCTGCACAATCCTACCATAACTGTGAGGTGACAATGAATATTCTGATGAGCTCCCAACCTTTGAGGTTCAGAAATTTGCATTGTGCAGTTCAATAGCTGCTTCCAAGAAAGCTGATTACTTCATGATAATATCCCTAACAGTGAATTTGCATACGTTTAAAGGAATGTAGGTTGGGGTGGTTTTCCCCCATAAATCAGTAAAATGGGATTCAGAGCTGTGCTGTTTTGACAGCTAATTAATGTGACGCTGTAGCCTATTAGTATAACAGCAGTTGTGAATAGTTTTTCTACATATATACAGAAAAGATAAGTTCTTTTGATTATAAAGGACTTTTCTGCCCCTCTTTCAAAGTTACCAGATATCTACATGTGCCTTTCATGACCTGTATTTCCTAGTTAGACACAAAAATAATTATGAAAGCTGAGAAGCATAAAAATTGGTTTTAATACTTTCTGACTAGAGAGTCTTACAATACCAGCGAAGCAATACTATTGCCCTTAAATTCAATACACACTGATACGCTCTCTGATGGCATGCTTCATTCCTTTTGATAATATGCCTTTAAAAACAATGTCCTTTAGGGTCCAATGGACCATGAAATAGTCTCTACAAAAGTACCAGTGGTGCCAATGCTGAGACAAACATTCATTTTAGCTGTCAGCTTTAAGGACTGTGGAAGAAATGGAGCACATTTATTATATACTGATGTATTCTGACTAGATAATCCTTTTTAGTTGTAGGCACTATAAAGACAAGTGCAAATTACTGTGGGGGAACATTTAAAAAAAATTCAGAGGGGCTGAAACAGTTGAGCTTCCAATTTCACAGTTGGATAATTTGCCTTATAAACTTCTATTTAAAAGAAAGTTTTACTGACAATGAAGTACATCTAAGTAAACAATCTATAATTTGAAAATAAGTAAGTTAGAGATACTTACACAGAAACTGCATCTACTAATGCTACTTTTATTAATTAATGTTGGAGTTTGGTTTTCTATGCTGCTGGCATTTTCAAAGTTTTTTTCTTAGATAACCATTGTCATTGCAATTATGTAAAAATTTAGTATTTCACCCTTTTTTGGCATTTTGATAGCATACTTATTTCCGTACAGACTAATCAACTCATCCTGGAAAGCAGCAGGACCTCAGGATTCAGAACAAGGTACTTAAATCAGAGTATTTTTGGGGTCAGTATTGGGAGTGATACTATTTGAGAATATTGGGCAGTGGGATCAAGTGCAGCCTCAGCAAGTTTGCTGATGTCACCAAGCAGTGTGGCACAATCAACACACCGGAGGGAAGGGATGCCATCCAGAGAGGCCTGGACAGACCTGAGAAACAGACACAATGATGAGTGTCTCGTGAAGTTCAACAAGGTCATGTGCAAGGCCCTGCGCTTGGGTCAGGGCAATGCCAAGTGCAAATACAGGCTGGATGGAGAGGGGATTGAGAGCAGCCCGAGGGAGAAGGCCTTGGGGTGTTGGTTGATGAGAAGCTCAACGCGACCCGTCAATGTGCGCTCACAGCCCAGAAAGCCAACACTGTCCTGGGCTGCATCCAAAGCGGTGCGGGCTGCAGGAATGAGGGGATTCTGCCCCTCTGCTCTGCTCTTGTGAGACCCCACCTGCAGTGTGCTGCATCCAGCTCTGGGGTCTCCAATATAAGAAGGACGTGGACCTGCTGGAGCTAGTCTAGAGGAGGCCACAAAGATTATCAGAGGGATGGAGCACCTCTGCTATGAAGACAGGCTGAGAGTTGGGGTTGTTCATCCTGGAGAAGAGATGGCTCCTGTAAGGCATTGTAGCACATTCCAGTACCTGAAGGGGCCTCCAAGAAAGCTGGAGAGGGACTTCTGACAAGGGCATGTAATGACAGAACAAGTGATAATGGCTTTAAACTGTAAGAGGGTAAGTTTAGATTTGGTATTAGGAAGAAATTATTCATTGTGAGGCTGGCATGAAATTTTGTGCACATGTACCTGTGTGATAGTAGCACACAATGAAATTGTTAAGTGAGCTAGTCTTCCCTATAGATGTTAATGGAGACTGTTAGATACAGCATTTAGGTGTTTAAACCACTCAGAGTTCTGGTATCTGAGCTCCTGAACATTTTTCTGATTTAGAAGAAACAGTTTATACATGGTTCTTTAATTTAAAGTTACAAAGTACAGATAGTCTGGCAATTTATGAAATTCTGATAAAGTTTAGATTTATTGCCCCTCTTGCCTGCTTTTTAAAAATGTGTCATGACACAAGCACAATTCTTTGAATAGCTGATTAACAACATAATATATATAACAATCACAAGTCAAAACATTTTTTTTAAAAGTTTTTTTTAACTATTGAGAGTTTTGTGTTTGAGAGAGAGCAGAATTGACTAGAAACAGACTGCAGATGTCTGTAATGACACAGTCTTGCTACATGGTGAAAAGCCCATAATTTTCTAGCTTCTCTGCTAACACATGCCACAGCCAAGGCAACACGTCACTGCTGAAAGCTGCCTGGATCATGTTTCATTTTGCAGGCAGGCCACATTGCAGAAAGTGCAATGTACTGCAGTACTTTATGTATTACTGGTGTCTTTATGCACTCTGAGATCACACATATTACTTATGAGAACTGGGAAGAACGGAATGTCATTCATCTACATACTGAATAATGCATCAGAAGCTGAAATTTCCCCTCTCTTTCTATCAATGCAGAGTTCAGTTACCAGCTGTCATCCTGTTTCAAAATTAAATGGTGCACTGATCTCCCATTGATGTTAATATCATTTAGATTACTAGATTTGGGTTTCAGTTTAAACAAATTTTTAGACGAGAGCTTCATAAAGAGTTTAGGAGTATTTCCTTTGAAACTACCTAGAGGCCTAAGAAAATGCATTTTACCTGGAAAAAAAAATGAAAAGGCAATTTCTGTAAGCAAAGTTTGGATGTTAGACTACAAATATGTAAGTCACTGTAGTTCTGTAAGGAAGGATGCTCGTACTATGAGAGGCTTTGGTCTGCAAACTCAGTAGATAAGGAAATCCATTACTTCTTTGCCATATTATTCTCCAATGCTCACGATGAAATCTTTCAGCAATGTGCAAGACATAAATGTCACAAAAGATATTGATCCACATTATTTTAATCTCTACTAAAAAAGGCAGTATAAGAAAACAGGCAATATTATGACAGGCGGCTTAAAACTTTTTGACTTGTAACAGAAATCTAAATTTCCTTACTGCATACTTTCACAGTTTCCTAACACTTACTTGGAAGCAGCAACAAATCTACCTAAAAGTAAATTACAGGTGTTCTTTGGAAGCATTAGAGATAAATATTTATCATCTAGCTTGAAGAAAGAATAGCCTTTTATTTATGACAATTTTATTAACTAACTGAGATTGTTACCATGACTTCACAGAAAAAAAAAATCAATCTTTTTTTTTATAGCAGAAAAACTTTTTTCTCAATTTACTTGCTAAATTTGTTAAAATTAACTTTATAACTATGGGGTGGGATCAGTTAACACAATGCAAAATTTTAGACTAAGATCTGGCAATTCTGTGCAGCACTCATAATTTGTAAAATGGCATGTTTCTTACTTGGTGCAGTGTGTGTGGTGTGGTGAGAAACACACTCAGAGAAAACAATCAGTTTTGAATATGCCTGAACAAAACTGCTAGCTTTGTTTTGTATTCAAATGCAATAGTGAAAAAAAAACATATTTAGAGTTGACAAAATATTTAATTCTTTCAAAATAAAATATTTTTCCAAATTCTCTGACCCCTTAAACACTGAATTTAGTTAAATGTTATTTTAAAATGTCATAGCAAAATGAAAATTTGAAACATATGGTTTCAAAATGTCAAAACAAAATCTATTTTATTGTCTGTTGTCAAAGCAAAATCCATTTTATTTTCTGCTACTGAACTTTATTTTTACTTTACTGTTTAGTATCTGCCTCAAAGGCACTCAAATTATTTTGAATATGGAGCCTGAAATGAATTTGTGTGAGAAACTTTAGCTTCGCTAGCTGTTTAAATAAATCTACTTAACCAGTCTGTTTTTTCCGCACTGCATGTTCTCTCTGTCAGGAAAATCTCCATGATGTTTATTTTCTGTACCACTCCCTACATGTCACGAAGCATATGTTGTAGGAGACTGATTGCATCTCAGACTGACAGCTGCTTTGCTCTTCCAGTTCTCTGTCAGGAAGGAAGAGATCTAGCATCTAAGCAGAGAAATTCTGCAGTAATACATTTGGACATTTGCCTTTAGAACTTAACCATTATAAACTCTGGGGTTCAGTTTGCCTGGAATCAGTATTCTGGTTTCCTAATAGGCTTCTCTTTTAACTTTTATGGAGGTAGATAATTCTAATCAATATTAATCTCAATTCTTCTGGGAAACTGTTATCTTATGCCACTCAATTTATAAATTAATTCCTTCCACTCATTTTATTTTCAGTCCTCCTGGCAAAGCTACAGCTACAGAGAGCATACTCCATTAGTATACACATGTACAGCATGGGATTCTTTACTTAACATCGTACAGCACCGCTCAATGGTCATTCCTTATGAGCCGTTTCTTTCTCACAAGAATTGTAGAAAGGGCTGAAATAGAGCAGGGTATCTTAGAGATGACCTATTGACAGACCTCTCCACAGGTTCACATTACTTCATATTTCATATGAACACTGAAATTTTGTAATCCAAGAACTGTTGATTGCTCTGAATCGCAGGTGTTATAGTACCATGATTGCAGTAATTAAAACAATTAGGGTTGGAAGAGGTGTCATTAAGCTATTAATAAACACAGTCTTTGTTACATGCAGAACGGAGAGCTTTTTGACAAGGTGATAGAAGCAAGACGATAACACTACAAAAGATTAAAATGACCAATCAGATCAGAAGTCTTTTAGGAGAGCTGTAAAATTGTTACCACATAAACCAGCATAGACACTTGTAGATTTTCTCCTTTTTTACCTTTTTTTTCTCCTTGTTTTTTGGCATGGATTACATTAGGATCACACACTTAGGTGTCTGTATAGGTCACAACAAATGTATTGAAAATGAAACAAAACATTCTCTTTAATAAGACCAGATCTTCATCATGACATTGTCTATCCTGGGAGCTAAGCAAAACAGTTCAAACACAAGTAGTTATCAGAAAAAATCTTAGGTTGAAAAAAAGTGCTGTGATATGGTTAACTTTTTCTCTCCTATGGGGTGACAGCAGATATCGCTTCCAATAGTTAAGGTACAAAAGACAAAGCATTTCCTGCTTCACAAAGATTGGTAGATATTGGTATCAATATCACACATGAGATAGAAGATCACTGCAGAACATCTCAAAAAGGACCAGCACACAGTCTAATTAGTGCCTAGTTTGTTCAGTGACCTTTAAAGTACAATGTAAACTACCTTTTCTGCTCTAGAAGCTGTATTAGCTTTCCAATCTGTGAGTTATAAAATCATAATCCTGCTTCATTTCATATTTTTTTTAATTTCATTTTGTTATCTTAGTTGCATTCTTCTCCAGTGATTCAAGTACATTTTTTGCCACAGGTTGGAAATTACCATTACTAACAGTGTTGATACCTTCTTGTTTCTGTGCATGCACTCTACATCTGGAAATCCATTCTCCATGCTTGCGCTGGGAATAAGAAGAATTGGAAGCAGGCCTAACAGTTCTGCCAAGTTTTCCTGAGAAGAGCTATGCAAATACAAATGGGTGACAATGAAATTGTTCAGAAAACCTTAGTTTGCACAGCTGTCTAACTGGAATACAGATTCAGTATTTAACTTTTTCTTTTTTTTTTTGGCTTGGCCTGTTCTGACCATGCAGTGTATTCAGCCACCCCACTGCATCAACAATGCACTGAAACCCAACGAATTACAGACTGCTTATAGAAACAACTATCTCACAGAACTTTAATTTTGGTACCAAAACCAAAAAATATGTACTTTGAATATAGGCAAAACAAGTAAGGTAGGCAGTCATATGACTGTTGGGCTCTGTAGGCCACAATTCATGGATATTTACGTGCTTCATAGACAGCTCTAAAGGACACAGTCTTCTTTCCAGCCTTCAGGCTGACATAGAAAGCCTGCCTGTCTTTGGATAACACTAACTCAAATTTTAGAATGCATTAGATGAACTAATGTTTTCCAAATATTAAGGTAATAATTGTGAAAACTGGTCTATAATTTTGTCCATGTTGATACAATGGATTTTTATTAAAATAGTAAAGGTATCAGACATGAGGCTTAGTAGAACTGAGGAAAAAAACCCCCAAAACCAGGAGAAAACCGGTTTGGTTTGGAAAGGAATTCTGCTCCTGCTGAAATAAATGGGGTTTTGTCATTGTCTTCACTGAAAAGAGGAATTTGCTGATTATCTGGGAGCAAGATTGTGAGATTCTGGTGAATTACAGAGAAAGAAAAACTATTTGGAAAATACTACTAACTTTTATTCATGAATTCAAGATGCTTTTTTATGAAACATATATGTCTATGCATGTATATCTATATATATATATCATGCATACATGTGTATGTATACACCTATTTAATATATATGTATATATAATAGATACATGTGTATATATCTGTAATATATTAAGATTGGATTTATATAATAATATGAAGACAAACTCACAAATATTTGAATGGACAGAGAGAAAGAAACCAGTTAGGGTGTATTGTCTTGAAACTGATTCTATTCTGGACTGGTTTTTAGTGGAGCTTCTGACACTGATTATTTCTGACTCAAAAGTTGTGACCTCCACTGTGTCCTTTTTCTGCTGGTCATGCTGCATTACAATAGCTACAATAGTGGTGTGGAATCTTATAATTTATAAATTTCAAAGTTTTCTAAAGAAGTAAAATTTTTAGGTTTATATTACATATTTCTGGGTGTTATTTACTTACTAATTTCAGGCTGTAAGTACTTTTTTACAGCAAAGTTCATACTAGCTTCAAAAACTGACTGTTCATGCAAATAAAGCAAAGGGTGTTTGATGTCAAAGGAAACAACTGCTCTTATGATTAGCACAAACTTTTAGCCGTGTTGCCTGTCAAAGATGCAAATACTTTTCCTTATGCTGCGTCATAAAAAACTCCTCTGTATATTAAAATGAAGTCCAAACCCAAGCCAATCAAAAATTATCATAGTTCAGTGGAAGAATCAGAGTGATCTGAAACAGAAATTCTATGTTGGAATTTCAACCATTCTTTGACAGAAGCAGTGAAAATGTTTGTAATTCAGTAGGAGTTCAAAAATAATTCCTCCTTTCACATACTTAGAAACAAATGAAAATGCTGAAATAAAATAACATTCCCTTTTGAGAAGCATCTAACGTGTTACTTGAATGTGTTTGGGGGGGACTAATGCTGATGCATCTGTGGGACTAAAGGGACTATAGATACCTTTCATGTGTGTCAAACATCATAAACTTATATGGTAAGAGTAAAGCAAGAACCCATCACTCATAAACCTCTAAGTCCAGTAAACAAAGTCTTGCAGCACCGCCAGAATTCTTCCCTCAGTCAAACACATGGCTAGGGAACATCTCACATGCCAGCTGATAGAATCAAACTG
>JAWWEU010000011.1:13984996-14001004 GCA_035583155.1 Acropternis orthonyx
GGGAACATCTCACATGCCAGCTGATAGAATCAAACTGCTCTGAAATGACAGAGAAAGTCAGTATTTTACAGCTAGTGCCTATGTTATATCACATACTCAGCCAAGTGTACTTTGTGAAACTGGAATGTATTAATAAAAGAAGTGTTTGCAAACTATAGCAATTTCTGAGAACCTCAAGAACACGCTGTCAAGACAGCATGTATTATGAAATCTGACCATGATAATGAAAGATCCGAAGCAGAAAATGACATCCTTTCAACTACTGGAAACCCTTTTCTCCATTAGAAGATGAATCAATTTTGAATTTAGGTTGGCTTTTTTTTTTCCCCATACAGTTTCTGAGCATGCAATGTTGAATAATGCTAGAATAAAAAAATGTGTCTGAAAAGAATTTAGTGGCCTACCTTTACCTTGAGGTGTAATTTTCTGCTAAATTGAGGTTCTTAAGATAAACTTTAATCTCTCAACTCTTTATTTGTCATTGACAAGAAGAAGCAAGGAAAGAACAATAAATCCCTGTTTGTAGACATAGGATAAAATGAAACTACTCAAGCATTTACCTTACACTACCAACTGGGATCTTCAGTTCCTTGGGACCCGTTTGCTGGACCTCTCCCGCTAATTTATCATGCATTTGTCTAATAATTCATTTTTAAGCAAGCTTTACAAAATATTTCTTACATGAAAGATATTAAAAACCTTGTCTTGATTGTAGAAGGAACATTAACAGCTTTTTCCTTTATCTGATATAGTGTTAAAAAGGGTGATTATGTTTCAGAGTTACTCAGATGTTTAGTAACAAAGACAAATCTGCACTGCAACTTCTAAATCCACGTTTGCCTACTGCAGGGGGCAGACAGGGATATGCATCCCTGTTAGGCTGTGAATAGGTGTGAGCAAATGTATAATCATGGTTTCCATTATCAAAATACCTCACAGTCTTTAAAGTTCTTGCCTATCCAGCCGAACAGCACTCGTTACCCTCAGTCTGCAGGCAAGGAAATGGGGCCTGAGATTACATGTGGTCTACTCAAGGTCAGAAAGGAAACCTGCATTAAGATTT
Organism: Acropternis orthonyx; assembly: GCA_035583155.1. Taxonomy (NCBI): domain Eukaryota; kingdom Metazoa; phylum Chordata; class Aves; order Passeriformes; family Rhinocryptidae; genus Acropternis; species Acropternis orthonyx. Next base: position 13,986,060 of record JAWWEU010000011.1, read on the forward strand.
GAACTCAAGTGTTTTGAACTCTAAAATCCAGCTAATTCGACCATTATACTATCCTTTATCTATGCAGGCTATAAAGTTGAGCACATCCCTGTGGCACTTCTAAATTAGAGTGAGAAGCCTCAGTCTCTTGCATGCACATATGCTGCAGGAAAATAAATTATTTTAAGGCAAATTTTTTTATGAGAGTGATAAGTTCAAACGTACTGTAACTTGAATGTTGTTTTTTACATACAAGCCAAAAAACCCCCAAGCAAACCAAACTAAAAAGAAAAAAAAATACTCTGAATACTCAAGAGGCTCTTGGGTACAAGACTATCCAATATCCCATTCTGCAGATCTGGGACAGGGACTGACCGGATTCTGTAAGGAGAATTACAGCTCAGCTGACAACAAAAGCAAACACCACTAGGCAATAAGTTGTGATGTCCTTGTGATCTATCCAATTTTATAAAGTCTGTGAGTTTCTTTTGTATTAGTTTCAGATGAATCAGGACCTTGAGGAAGATATAGTAGGTTTTTTACAGTGTATTTAGCTACACCTCCGTCTTCAATTCTTTCTTGGTTCCCCCAGGTTTCCTTGCAGTTCTAACAAAAAGGACAATTTTCCCTTCTCAGTACTTTACTGGCCAGCCAGCTCCTGGACAGGCTCTGTATAAATCTGCCCAGATTCCATAGAGATGTTTTCCTTTCCTGAACTTTGTGGCCAGATTCTTATTTTTAGTGATATTTCCATCTCCAGGGATCATGGAAAAGAAGTCTGTAGAAGGAACTCACTTTGCCATTGTGGAAAGCCCTAACTATGCCTATAATACCTCTGGTTTGAACCTCAGAACTCTGTTGAAGGAACAGTAATCTTGTTTTTCCCTCCCTCGGGGCAAGTTCAGGCGGATTCCTTCCAGCCCAGTACTGCTGCCGGAGCCGGGAGCAGGACCTGATGGCAGACTGTCCCCCGGTGGAGAGGACCAGAACTGACAGCCCTGAGTTCTGCGTAGTAACTTTTCAGAACAGTTTACAAATCCCAGGCTTTCAAAGCAGAAAGTTGTGCCTTATATTCTGTATCATTCTATTCCTCTGCAGACTTGCAAGGGGCTGCAGCAGAGGGATCACTGACAGAGTTGCAGGGACCATTTAATTAAATGGTGCCCATTAGGGCAGCTTTCAGGAGCCTCAAACTTCACAGCTGGATTTTCATTACACAGAAACATGGAAGTTGTCAATGACTTCACATCTCTATTATCTATTTACGTAGAATGAATACATTTAATGGAAAAAATATATGCATTTTTAAAAGCATATGTTTAAGTCTTCTTTTGTTAACTATAGAAAAAACTAACAAAAAAATCCATACTACATTTCAGTCTAATTTCAAGCACCTTCTCAGTCAATTTGATTTTCTCAGAAGCAGAGGTAATCATGGAGATTTAACCACTGTAATTGATGTTGCCTTATAGTAGCACCTGAGACATACTACTTCAATTTAGACATCCTTCTTGTACACTGATAATAATTTTCAACAACCTCATTCCATTACAAAGAGGTTGTCTATTATTCAATTTTTTACCCTACCACAAGATAGAAAAACAGGGGGCTTTGCCAAACTAATTAATGTCTCTTGAGTCCCAACAAATTAACAATGCATGTAAGGGCCTCAGTCCGGCTTCTAACAAACACAGAAGTCACAAAGTCATTGTTACAGGAAAGAAAAGGAGACTGTGGGACAGGTGCTCTATAAAATATGTCAAATGTCTGTATATGGCAGAAAACATTCTAATATGTTAAGATCAAGAACACTGCCTTCAACTTATCATCCAACTCCAAAAATGGAAAGGTCATCAATTAGAAACATTGCATGTATTTTATCATCTTTCTGTGATAAAGAAGGGGAGGAGAACTACTTCAGGAATCGTGTTAAAACTATCACTCAATCTCTTACAAAAAACTATTGATGCAGTTATGTGTCATTAGTGGCAATTAGTGAGAGGTTAAATGCTGCATGGTACAGTGATATTGTGCAGTAATTGGAAACTACTCATGAGAAAAGAAAACTTCTATGAAATTAGGTTTGTAATACCAGTATTTCAGAATAACTAGTCACTCCTTGAATGGTTAGACCTTGAAAAGAAGAGCTATGTTTTTGGAGGTATTTTGTGGGTTTTGTTTTGTTTTGTTTTTTAATAAGTTTATTGCATGCTTTGTATGTACAAACTTGAAGAATAGAGCAGAAGCAGAACTGCAAGAATAAGGCTCTCCAGTGACCTAGAAGAGAGAAGAGCAATTAATTCTGAGACGAGTGGATGGGAGACCAGAGTAAGCCCTTGAAATACTAGATTGAGATCTGACTCATGACAGTGTTCACCTACTTGCCCTCAAGCAGATGTCTTTTATCTCAATTCTGTACCTATAAAGGAAGGTAGGTAGTAAAACCAATTTGAAAAAAATTACTATAAGATGCTGAGGACTGTGCACATACCTGAGTAGAGACTGCAAGCAGAAAATGCCTATAAATGTCCTTCAGAGGATCATTCATTCTAATCAGCTCTGCTGTGAGAGCTGTAGCCCTCAAAAAAGAGGAGAGCTACGAAGTTTAGCTGGCTAATGCAGTAACGCCCTGCAGCCTGTCTGCCAGGGCACTGCAGTGCAGAGCAGACTGACTGGCATGATTTAGTCGATCACTGCGTAAGGACACAAGAACAGTTCTGGGTCAGATAAAGACAGCTCTAGTCCAGAACTTTAGTCCAAATGTTGGCCAAGGATTGGATATTTGAAAAGCAAATAGGCAGCAATGCTTTTCACAGAACGCCCTTCCACAAACGTGAAGTTTCCTAAACTGAAGAATGAATCTGAATGAGGAACAAATTTCACCTGTTTCATACTTAACAAATCTTTGCCTAAGGCAGACTGTTTTCACTGTTCCTGACTGGAAAAAGCTGTGCAGGACTGTCAGCCCAAGATGAACCTAAAATGGGCCTAACCTGAGCCCAGAATGCTACCCTAACACGTGGGAAGCTTACCCTAACAGATACTTTTGCTGTGGCCTCACAGAAGTAACTCAGCTCTAATGTAACTGGATCTGGGCATTAATCTCCATGCATCACATCCTACCTTGTAAAATAGGGATAACGCTAATACTGTACCCAACTGATATGAGGTGCCCCAATGTCAGAAATTACAGAAAAATGAGGGAAATTGGCTTTATATTTTTTGGCAGCAAAAATTTCTTTAAGAAGGTTATAACATCAAAGTGATGAATGATGTCATGGACCTGTCTGCTTCACCTATATTCCATCTGTGGATCTGACTCCCCTTGCAGCTTGGAATAGCTTGTGCTAGACGACCTCAAAAAGAGAAACAAACAAACAAGTAAAAAACACAAACAAACAAAACCCCCAACTATCATCAGCTGAGAGAGGATTTTCTACTTTAGAATCTTTGTTTAGAATTTCTCCATCAACGTGCCTGAATGTGTTCCAAGAACAGCTATGTTACATTTTACAGCAATCTTAAAGACTGCAGTTAGAAGGATGCCCCTTCCCCCCAAAATGTATTGTGTGGCATACAGAGTGCACCTGAGGAACACACATTTTATTGGATAGCTAATAATGCACTAAAGGTTCTGTCATTCATGAATAGTTTGGTTATCAAAACTGAAAGGTCATAAGATATTTGCTGGTTGCACATATAACCCCTACCAACTGTATATAAATGTAGTTTTTCATAATTTTTGTTCACAAACTCTGAATTTGAAGCTATTCACCTATTTATTACAATGTATTTTTCAAGTTTCAAAATTTGGTGTATTTTTTCAAACCTGAAAATATCAAGCACTAAGATCACTTTTCACCAGTTGCTGAACCCCACTGCCATCCATACCCTGCCAAATGTAAGAAAGGTAGACAAACACGGAAGACTGAAATGAAATGGGAACAGATGGACTCATCTGCAATTACACCTCTGAAAAGACTGAGAGCCTCACAGAGATTTATAAACCTTCTGGAGTCCAGGCACTTGCTGATCACATAAAATGATCCTGAAAATGTTTCAAATGAGTAATTGAAAATAACAATTTTATGTGGAATACAGGATACTTCTCAAATCAACACTGAACCAACAAGGAGAAAACAATTAGGAACTCCAAGTGTAGATAACTTGAGTAAGCAAACGTTAGATTTCAGAGAAGTTGTTCCTTGGCCTAAGACTTCAGCCAAGCAAAAAAGCAATTATTAAATAAATGTGAGGAGATGGCCTGACTAACAAGAATGATTCAAAGGTGGCTGATTGGGTCTGTCATGAGAATGTGTCACTTACCTCAGTTTTTCTCTGTAAGAAAGGACATAACTTTTCTTTGTCTGGTAACAGTTGCTACATCAAATCTTCCATTTTTGGACTAAACAAAACTGAGCTAGTGTTCTGCCGTTCTCCTCCCCTGCTTCTCCCAGTGACAGTCTTGTTTTCACTTCTGTATGTGTTAAAGGAGCAGTTGTGCATGAGGGAGTGAGTGCGTCCCTACAAAATATATAACTGCTTATCTATTTTAAGTTCAACTGCTTGGTGGAGATGAAAGTAGATTTAATGGAATTAACAACACAGGAAATATCACCAGCCTATCTCCCCACTTTCAGCCAAGTTTTAGGTACTGATTTCCTACTGCCAGCTCAGTTTTAATGGCTTTCTTTCTAAAATGTCCCTTTCCCTCATAGAACATTAAACAGCCTAGACAGGGATGAATTCAGCTCATAAAGTGTTGGCCCCGTAAAAAAGACAGAAAAGTATTAAATAATGTAATTTGTATAAACTGAATTTAAAATAGCAAGTTCTAGCTATATGAAATCTCATACAGCAAGGGCTGATCTCTCCAAGGCAGTCATGGCTAACAGATTGATTCACAAAAGTCAATTTGCTAGGAATTCAAAAAGAAAATTAAAGCCCATGCCTTTGAACACCACCAGCAAAAGCAGCTGGACTGAAAAAAAATCAGGAAATGTCATCAGCTGACTTCGAAACTGAATGAGATGCAGAAGACACTCAAAATGGAATTGCTCCAAGGACAGAGGTCAGAAAACATCCAAGCAATAAGACTGAAACATTTTCAAGAAATAGAAAAAATATTTTGAGAAGCAAATTTTCTAGGAAATATTAATAGAAAATATTGCCACACCAGCTGTCAATGAGTGGTAACAGAAAGACCACTTGTTTACCCAGTAACATTTTCATCAACATATTTCCATGCGTTTCCCGGCATTAACCAAAGTTTTGACCTCAAAGTAATTGAAAAACCTTGAGAGGCTTTGTAAGGAAAAGAATTAGAAAAAACAGGACCCAAACCTCAGCTCCAGCAAGGACAAGGAGAAAGAGAACTACCCTGCTGTGAAACAGTAACTTATATCTAATTTCTCCAAAACAGCTTTTTCATTCAGCCATGGAAAGAACTTTTCAGGCTAAACAAACCAAATTGACTTAGTCTGCAAGGAATAGCATTTAGAGTGTTTTCACAACTCAGCTTCTAAAACTTGTTCTGAGAGACAGAATTAATACACGTGCAGTGTTTTTGCTCTGTTCTGTTTCATTAAGCTATGGGTAGAGAGGACTGGATTTTCTAAAAACAACTTGAAAGAAAGTCCAAGATTAGTGCTTTTGAAAGGCTGTGCTCAATGGCTTTCTGGGATAAGAGTTTCACAGAAATTTATAAAACAATGTAAGAAGTAGAACTGGAAGTCAAGAAAACACCATAAAATAATTATTATTTGTTTCCCCTCAAATGTTTTAATTCAATATATATAATTCTAGCCTAATTGCTTCAAGCTTAGTCTTCAAGCTGCAATCTGGGTTCCATTTCAAGGTGTTATGATCAGTAATGCTTCCAATTCAATGAAACAAGTACAATGTCAAATGCCATACAGTCCTTTTTCCCTGAGTACAAACCAGAGCAACATGAATTCATTATGACACGATGAAAACAAGCCCCTCCATTTTTCTGTGAAGCCAATAAAATCAACTGATTTCTGTATCTTTGCTGCCATTTAAAAATTGAGGATATAAGTAAATACAGGAAAGTATTTTTCCAGAAAACTGATTTGTTGTGAAAGTTTTCAAATTTCTCCTACAATTGTATGTCTATTTTAGCCTTATTGTCTGCTCAGGTATTTTGGAAGACGGACTAGTGAAGTTCATCTAATTTAAATCTAAATAACCATTTCATAAACTGATTATCTGTGGAGGGGGGTAGTATGAGGAGGTGACACAGTATAGGGAACTCAAAAGAAATTCAATTAGCATAATCTATTTTTATGGTAATTTGGTTAATTTCTTAGAGAGAGATTGAGATCTGAAAAGGTATTAAAAAACACAGAGTAAGTCTGGAATCTGAAGCTCCATCTAGAAAATGGATACATGCCTTTAACTGCAAGAGTTAAAATTTTTTAGAATATTTTATCAAAAGGAAGAGACTTTCCAGAACTTCAAATTTTTAATTCTTAATTTCTAGGTAGGTAACATTGATACCAGAAACATTCCAACCTGTGATATACTTAAAGACAGACTCCATTATTACAGTAGAGTCTAAAACTTAAAAATGATACATTTGTTAGAAGCAATGATTCTGGCATTAGATCAGGAAGGAAGTTTTTAGTGCAGAATAGTAGAAAATATACCGAATTAATCTTGCATCAGCTGTAGGTGTTAAAATTTACTTGTTTCTATAGGCAATATTTTAATCAAATATTTTGGTAGCTAAATCAGTATTTGCAACCATTATTGTTTTTCTCTGTTGTATCAACAATGGCAAAGTTCCTAGTCTTGTTTTCTTTCCAATATTTCTGCCATTCTCTCACTTGGTACAGATCTCCTTTCTTGCCCAGTCACTCGTGCTTCCCAAGAGCAAAACTGCCAGCTAGTTCACTAAATCCTTGCAAAATACTCTTTGATCTAAACGTTTTTATTTCTCTAATGTTGAATTGTGCAGGGAGCCTTCCACACAGTGTTTATTTGCAGCAAGGAAAATGCTATAGAGTTGCACAGCTATCTGAGCTCTGAGGTCATTCAAAGCAGAGTGGAATTAAAATTACACCCTTCAGTAACTGAGGTATGGAAAAAGGGAGAAGAAATTGAAAAGATGGAAATGCATGGGGTATTTAGGGCTGAGGTTATCACCTCAATTACACAGAGGAGTAAAACAATATGAACATAGATAGATAAGGTCAAAATGTAGTTTGATATTCCTGTGCAGCTTAAAAGACAAAGGATTTATTTGAAAATCATTCCTTGGAATTCTCTATAACATAGGCTCTTCCAAAGAACCAGACAATACAGGTTTAGCTACTGGAGGTGTGGGGATACACATGCATGCACTTCAAGGTGCTACACCTCCCCTGCCACCAGCAATGCCCCTGCACAGCCTCCAGGGCAAATTCCTATCACCATTTCTAACTTTCTCATTAATTTGCTCTTTAAAACATACATACATACATACATACATATATATATATATATATATATATGTACACACACACATATATATACATACATACATATACACATATATACATACATACATACATACATATATATATATATATGCTTGTTAAGTTTATAAAGCTGATTCTGAATGCATTTTTACAAGACCTTTTTCCCCCTACACAAAAGGTAAAAGCTCTTAGTAGGCTGAGGAATACTGGAAAAGGGTCAGAAGAGATTGGAAAAATTCTTCTTTTACTCCCTTTTGCATGTACTCTGGGGATGAAAGAAGGTCTCCATACCACGTTACTTGAATGATCGCAGTGTTCTCTCATGGGTACTACTGACGTTATTCCATATTATACCATGAAATAAAGATCCAGTAAAACAGAGTAACAGAAGATTTCCTTCTTTCTCAGATCAGTCAGTGCACTTCCTGCCAGTTTGCCCTCTCTTTAGTAAGTTAATGCAGCCTTGATTGTCTCTCTTCTTTTCCCTTTGCAGAAACATGTGTCCTTTGAATTAGAGAAGGAAACAAGAAGGTTATCTTTTGAGTCTGTCATACAACAGGCCAGCCTGTCTAACTTACAAGGTCAGAAGAGTCAAAAAAGTGAGGTTTTTCTTCTCTTTCCCAATGAAATGGAGTGATAAGTGCTTACTTGATCAAACCAGTGGACAAGAACATCTATTGTAATTCTTGCCTCTCTTTTCATTCCTTCCTTTGGCTCCAAGAGATCAGAATGAAGAACTTTTAGCCTGGCATTGATCCAAGCTTTGAAAGGACTTGCTGATTATGGATAATGTTCTTATTCAAATGAGCAGTCCTCCTGAATCAAATACTAATGTTGCCTGACTGTAATGAATAGGATCTTATCCTATATTTTAAATCAATTTCCATATCACATGAAAGTATATTTATATATCCCAGTCTCTAATCTGGATTTTACCATTAACTTCTGCTAAAGAGGGATCTACAGCACATGAAAACATCAAGTAATATCATAGCTAAATATCTTGCCCTTAATCATATGCTTACATAATGAAGACATAAACAGTCACAACAAAGGACAAAAAAAGAAGGAGTTTCAAATGTCACATTAAATGTATTTATACACTAGTTAAAAATTTATACGCTTAATAAAAATATATCTAAGTTCTCTCTCTAAACTGTCTCCTTTCCAACAAAAAGTCCCAGCAGACTTCGCAATTTCATATACATAAGCATTTCATCATCTTTATTTTCTTTTTTTAAAGTTTTTAAATTCCAATACACCCCTTCTGAGATGGGAGAGACACCATAAAAGCACAAGGCACCCACACTGTTGATGAACAATGTGTTTATACAGAGAAATAATGGTTATTTACTTATTTTCTTTTTTCCCCCCTAATAATTCCTAAAAGGTGATTTCTTCTAGACACTCACCAAACATTGAGCTGATACTTTTCAGCAGCACTATCTATAACTATCCCAAGATCTGGCTATTGACAATTAATAAGCCCAGAGGTCACAATATTATATGTGGAACTGTTTTCTTTCTCTGTGTCACTTTACAGTAATTGACACAGAATTTCACAATTTTACTGCACAGTTGCTGCTCTTAGAAAATCCTTCTTTAATTATTCCTGATTTTTCTACCTTGCATCTCTAACAACAGTAAATAATACCACAGCACTGTTCATTACAAGACCACTGATGAATATGTGGAAATATGGCAATACTTGCTTTTTTCCCAGTATAGAAATCAGAGTCTAGAATTAGCAACGGGACATAGGCTCCTATACATGTATCTGCATTTCAAAGAGGAGATAGGAGACTTAGTATAAATCAGCATATTATCTTTAGCTATAGAAGCACTACTGAGTTAAAAACCGGCTGATTTGATAAAAACAAAATTAAATATTTTAAGACATTTTAAAGATTTTTAATTTTTTTTTACAAAAAGAAAGTAAGTTTCAAGAGTACGTCGCAAACTTGTTGTTTAAAATGTGTTTAAAATAGTTCTGGGATGAGTTCAGAATGTTTCCATAATTTTATTTTCTCCATAATACATAATTCAGCTAAAGGCAATGCAAATTCCTTAAGTATCTTGGAATAGCTGGGTCTGTATTTTGTTATTGGGTCAAAAAACTGTGGTTAATTCAAAATGGTTCCTAGTTCTTTATAACAATACTCAATTTTTACTTTTATATATATATATACATATATATATATATATATATGTATATATATACACACACCAGTTAAATCAGCCCTGTAATTGTTGCCAAGTAGCACCTGTTGCTCACTGAAATCACTTTGAAGGGGTGATCCTCATATGAATATCTATTTCGTCCACACTAGATGTCCAGAACTGGATGTATAACAAGCAACTCCTACAAATAATGTGACGGCATTCTCAGTTTTACTGTTCTTCCTTCTTCAAAAAAACCACATACACTTATTCACACTACTGCTGCACAGAAGTTATCTATAACTCAAAATGTAAATGAGCACTAAGAATATTTTCCCTGCTACTGACCTTGTAGTAAAATCTATCCATAATTGACTGGGCATGCCTCTCAACTTGTAAACTCTAACAAAATACCTACTTCACATGTTTTCTTTTTCTTTTCTGAGCAATTCCTTACAGAAATTTGCCACAGGGGAAAAACAAAGAAACAAAAATCGATGTTTTATGTCCACCTGAAATATGCAGTTTGGCAAAGGCAGTAAACAAGTTCACATCTGACCTTCTGTAATATATAGCACGGAAACTAAACTGATTTCCATGAAGACACAAGCAGAAATTGAAGACCCCAACACCCAAAATAAACAACAAAGTTTCTTTCCCATTCTGGTTACTTTCAGATGTGTGTTCCATGGCTAACTGCTTTGGGTGCTACATCTGACTGAGGCCTTTGTTACAGTGGGGGTATTTTGAAAAATATTCTTTTCCTTTCTGATATCTAGTAAGAATTGATGTCAACATTCACCTGTTCCCACACAGAAGGCGCTGAGCGGTCCCCTCTGCTCTGACTGATCAGCTGTTCTAATGATGCTGAAATTAACTCAAGATACTGAGGCAACTTCCCCTCTGTTAAACACATCTGTAATTAGGCAAGAGTTTCAAGAATTGTAGACACACAGAGGATCATGAGAAAGCCTCCAGAGGAATGACAACTGAGCAATGGTGAGCACTCGAAACTAGTGCTGCTTCTTTTACTTACACATTGTATTGTAGCCTGTATCAGTGGTGACAAAAAATATTTCTTGCCTCTTAGAATTCTCAGCACTCGTGAAATACCTTTCTTTGTTACCTAAAAGGTCATCCAAACTCACACAAACCAAACAGAATCCCATTTCTCAGACAAACCAGAGCATGTCCTCAAGCATATACATGTATTGCTACACAAATATGTGTGCGAAAGTGTTTGCATTTAAAAACAGAATGATTTATTAAGAACTTTCTATTTTCAAATCCTGTTGGAAGTCAGTCTCTAAACTTTCCATGACTTCTTTCCAGTAACTTCCTAATGTCTCCTATTTACTGGTAAAGGCAGCTTTCCATCATATAGGTATTGCAAAAGTACTGCACTGTTTGTCACAGAGATGTATTATCAGTGCATGCATATGAAAATATTAATGTGAAGAATACTATTATACTTTACAGAAAATAGTTTATATCTCTTTGTAATACTGCATATTAAGCACTCTTATAATGCACCACACATATAAAATCAATGTCATCTCTTAAAAAGGTGTAAGGAAAGTAGAATGAGACAAACTGAGCTGTAGAAACAGTAGAAGACCATCAGTTTCCAAGTGAATCAAGAACAAAATCCCAGTTGTTTTTTGCTGGCAGAAGTGCTGAGACAGCAAAGCAGGATGGAGGGTAAAAGAGACTTGGGAGCTACAGTTCCTATGTATTTCTAGTTTCTTCTAAAACACCTCTTAATGTTTTTTCCATGAAACCTGAACCACTTGGAATCAGAATGGCACACACATGTGCTTGATTTCAGGATGTCTAAAACCTCCTCACAGCAGTGGCCACACCTCCAGCCAGAATGCTGGATATCCAGACATCCTACTGTGCATGACAGCAGAGTCACACCATGTGCACAAACAGCCTGATCCATCCAGAAATGAACACATGGAGCTGTGGAAAATCCACCGTGTTTCCTGTATGTGGAAGGAGTGATGCAGCATGAGGATGGTCCTTGGCAGAATAAAGGTGCCCCAGGGTGGGCTCCATAGAACTGCAGAGAGTCTGAGTGAAAACCTGGGGCAGCAAACCCTGATCAGGCCTATGAAAATCCACAAAAGGACACTATTTATCAGCATGGAACATTACAAAATTGAAGACACTTTTTTAAAGAGTGAGAATTTACCTTTTTCTGCATTACAGTTTCTAGAGTACAATTGGCAAGACAATTGTGCATATCCTAAAAACAGAGAAGCAAGGCAGGGAAAGTACTGGGTTTCCTATTTCATTCTCCAGCAACAACTAGAATTAGACTTTTCTGTTAATTAATGTGTTACAGGTCCTAGAATTCCAGGAATGAAAATTAGTGTAACTCACTAATTATAGTTAGTTCAATAAACAAACTGTGGAATCCCTTACTGGGAATGTCTCTGCTTCTTACACTCTACACAAGGATCAAACCTTTGGAAGAAACATCAGCATTTTAAGTTATGCTACGCTACAAAGATATCTTTAGTTTTTGTTTGGTTTTGTTTTCCTAGTGTGGGCAGTAAGGCTTAAGTAGGTGGAAAAGCAGTTTTTTTGCCTAATTTTCCGTGTTGCTGTCTTCCTTTGATTGCAGCAACAGCAGCTCCATTGATGTACAACAGTACACTTGACATCATCATGTTAATAACTGGCTACTCTGCTCGTTTTCCCCAAGGCCTGCTGGGTAATTTTCCTGAGGTCAAGCTATTTTTATAGAGTCTCTCTCAGCAGGAGTGAGGGCTCTCTGTGCCATCCTTGAAATTCACAGTATGCTGGCACAGTGCAGCTGCTTTCCCACGGACTGGGAGATAATCAGCACTGCAGGATCTTTTGCAAAAATCAGGGAAAGGCATGTTTTAGCTCTCTGGAGAAGCTCAATCAAAAGGTATTCACTGCATGGATCTGAACCAGCACCCATCTTTTCTGCAGCCAAGGGAAATCAGTAAAATGTCCAGATCTAACCTGAATCAGGCAACTGTTCAGAAAATACTGACCAAGACACCAACATCAGCTGTGGTTACTTTAATTTGAAAATAAACCAAGTAAAAATTCACTGAATACCTCAACAACTGGATGATGGAAAAAAACCATACAACTATGAGTAGCTGAAGTGTTTATTTAGCTAAGTCCCAAAGACAGTCATGTTAGTTATCTGTTCTACTTTGATATAACAGTTATTGGTGTGCAATGGGACTGAGAGTTCACATCTAAACTAGAGAAGCACCAAATGTAGAAGTTAATGGATCAGCACTGCTTCTTTGTGGTCATGGAAGCTTTAATAGCTCAGAAAATGACTGAGAAACAATTAATATATAACACTCACACACACAAAATATATATATATATAAAAGTAGGTGCAGATATTGGTTCTATAACTCTTGGTAGTTTGTAATTATTCCTAAGTTATCTTTTTCAAAGGAAACTACAAATTATTTAGAGAATTTATGATTTCCACTCAAAACTTAATCTCCAGGCACAGACATTTCCTTTTCCCTCTGTCCTGCATTGCTTTGTTCCCTCCTCCTTCAGAAGGTCTTTGTATTTTAGAGCATATCCAAAGGCTCATTGGCTATTCTGTTTACAGTGTTATTTTGCATGGCTCTAATTACTAATGCATTTAGCATTCTGAGTCTAGAATTCAAGCCTTTTGACAAATTATTAATCATGGGGATGAGAAGCTTAAAAATAAGAAAATTAAAATCTTATTTGTGGCCACAGGCATGTTAATCTTTGTTATTCAGGAGTTCTGAGTTTTGACAGGAATACTAACACAAATCATGCAATGGTGAAATTTCTGCATGAGACCTGTTTTCTGAGTGACACATAGATTAGAAGGAGCCCCCTTGCTACTCTGAACTGTGCAGCAGCTTCTCTTCAGCCCATTTTGATGGAACAACAACTCAATGTCAATGTACTTTACCCACTGATCTGGCCTCCTTTAATCTGCTTAATAGAATTCTGTAGGAAAAAATAAAATTCTTCACATCATACTTTTAGTAGGAGAGTAATAAATTTAATACACTTTAAAAAACCCCAACCAACCAACCAACCAACCAAACCAACAAACAAAAACCAAAACCAAAAACAACCCACCAAACCCACAACCTGAGGATCTCATAAACCTGTGCAGTGAAACTCTGATTTTCTTATTCTCTCCCTTGAGATACTGAACGAAGAGAACATAAACTTTCTATACATTTTTAACTACCGTGCTAGGAATCTTGAAAATTTTTCTCACAGGCAAAGAAAGTAAAAGTAAAGAAAGCAATACCTATACCGCAATTATTTTATCTTATTTCATTCTCTGGCAAAAAGAAAAGGAAAAACAAAACAGAAGGAGAGAAAGGAAAAAGGGAAATACGTTAAAAGAAACTTGAAATATGTTTCCAGAAACTTGAAAGACCTATAAACAGTTGCATTTTCTTCCACCTGTATTTCCATCGATTGCTCATGAACATGTCAGTGAATGGGATTCTAAGCTTTATCCAGATTTCCAGTACAGCACATTGACTGCTTCTCCTTCGAGCCTAAGCTTTCCATCAAAGAAGAAAATCAAATCAGTTTTATATTATTAGTTCTTGCTAAATCCATTTTGGCCATTTCTTATAACCTTATTAGACTCCTAAGTATCTGGTTATTGTTAACCTTTTGGCTAAGACAGAAGTGAGGCTTAGACTGTCTCCTCCCTTGCATCTACTGTTTTAGTCCCTGATGAATTGATTGCCTAACTAATTTCATTGTTCTCTTTTTCATCTAATGTATTTATAGAATCTCTTCCTTTCTTTACCCCTAGTAAATATCAATGCACTCAGCACTTTAGCATGGCTGATTTTTAACCTAAAGGTTTTTGACAGCCTTTGAGAGACAACTGCTCTTTTTTCCATTTTTGTATGTCTCCTTTTGTACATACAGTTGGCTCTTTTGCCAATATGACCTGGGTTAATCATGCTCACATTCATTTATCTGGACACTATTGTACCATCGGGGCGGTCCCGTGGCATAACGGTCAGCACTCTGGACTCTGAATCCCACGGGCCCGAGTTCGAGTCCTCAGGAGGGACCATCCCCTGGGCAGTTAAATGCCTCCCTGCCCTCCGATCCCGTCAGATCTTGGATGCTCAGCAGGGTCAGCCCCGGTTAGTACCGGGTGCTATAGACAGTCCTGAGGATTTCACTGTCACTGTCCAAGCTCGCTCGGCTGTGGACCTTAGGACCTTAGGACTTAAATGGTGGGGCCAGTTCTGCGCACGCTGTGCCTCACCTAAAAAATCCACTGCGCAGGCTGGA
>JAWWEU010000011.1:14001104-14042731 GCA_035583155.1 Acropternis orthonyx
GCCTCACCTAAAAAATCCACTGCGCAGGCTGGAAGGGCACGCCCACGGGGGGAGAGCCCTTCCCCAGATCTTCGTTCGGGAAGTCTGGCCATTATATTATATTGTGTACCATCAGTGAATCTTGGTTTGTCAATTATTTCTAATAAAGTCCTCCTGCAACACTGTCTACTAACTCAGCAGCAGCAGCAGTTTGAGCAGACAGATCTGCTCATCCCACCAGACATTCTGAACAAGCCTTTAGACAGCTGTTGTTCAAATCCCTACAGTGGCGATAATATTACCTGGGAAGCAATGAAATTTGTGACATTTTCAATTCTTACTAAAAGTACAGGCAAATTATGATACTATCTGGAAACGAAAACTTAGATTTAAGAAGTTGGAGTCCTATTAAAAGCACATTACAGGCCCAGTTAATTGTTTCAGGCAGGACATTACTAATGCTTTGCATGCAAAGTTCAAACTAATTAACTGTCTCTACCAGCTGCAGTTTTTGAACAAGGTACAACTACTATGTATTTTCTACTAATTTTAGTAATTTGGATTGTTATTGTTCACTGACTGAAAATCATCCAAGCTCTCAGAGCCAGAAAAGTAGTTGGCTACATACAGCAATGGCCCCTGCTAATTCCTGGCTTTTCTTCTTTATTACTAATACAAAACCTGTCGGGATGGGTAAGATCCACCAGACACATATAAAGATGGATAAGTTTGTGACAGTTGCTTTTTTACTCAGGATTTCCGATGACCAGGGGTAGCTAAGCAATTATTATTCAGGAACATACGTTAGCTGTTATTTTAATGCAAACGTGTTTGTGAATATGTGAACGGAAACATATTTTTCATGTTCATAGACTGACAACAGCAGACTCTCAGATACAAAAGAGATATAAAGCAATTTAGTATATTGCAAATGCTCTATTGCATAGCGCTACTGAGATGGGACTCAGTAGAGCTGGTTTCTGTTATGCCAGTGATTTGTTCTGTAACCTGTTGTTATATTATTTCTTTCCACTCACTGACTTTGATGAAGGAAAAAGGATTACTTCTGCCTATGAATTTGTACAGCACAGGATCTTTCATTTGAAATCAGGCCCTGATGCTAGAGAAAACACAATAATAATAATAAAAAAAAAGCCACATCAAAAACATCTCCCCAACCATGCAAAAATATCCATTCTGTATAGCCATACAGCATTATTGGCTGCTAGCTGATAAACCTATAGTAGCTGCTGTGTATCTACAATACACAATAACTAGGAGAAAGCCAGTTATGTCAATAGCGATACTTAACCACTGCAGTAAATACACGCCTTATCTCAAGCACCAAGCCACAAAACTGCTTATATCTGTGCTGTGTAGAAAAGCAACAATTACAGTCGTTTAATTGACCTGATACAAGTGCAGTTCTGGAGCAACATTTGCTGAGATATCATCACCCAATCTATTAAGGCAGTATTGACATTTGCAGGAATTGTTTTCTGAAGATTAAGATGAAACAAAATTGGGATTGATTTAAGTATTCAAAAGGATTTTATTCACTGGTATTACACTGTAGCAGCTGTCATTTATGTAAGTCGGATTTAAATTGATTTGAAATAGAGTTCTTATTTAATTATCTGGCACAATTGCAGTATATGAAACTTACTGATTACTGTGAGAGGCTCTCTGTGGCAAAAGCTTACACCAAGAGAGAAGGAAGGCAACAGATGAGAGGAAGACTGTTAATGGGCTGATGAAGAACGAAGACATGCAAGGCTAAATCACCAAGGAGTGTGTTTTGAAGTTCTTGTTCATTTCCGGATTGGCTAAGGATTAAGAGCTTTATGCAAAAAATAGACTGAATAATTTCTAGGAAAATTAAATAATTTAGACTTCAAAGTGGACCAGTAAACTTAAACCCACAAAGCTGTGGAAGAAACCGTGCTCTTTCAGAACAACAATATTACAGCACTTTCAGAACAGGCACAAGTCTAGACTTTTATTCTCTCCTCAGAACAGAGAGATACAAAAATGCCTTCCTCAGCCTGTACCTTTGCAGAGGTACTGATGTAGCATGCTTCCGTCCTGGCAACCTTTTTCTTGATTTCTTCTCACATAGGAGCATCAGGTGAGAAAGTCACCCATGCCAGCACATTCACAGCAGCTTTCATGTAATGACCTGTGGGAAGGGAAGAGGGTGGGAAGGCAGCACTGAGTGTTTGAGTGGACCAGGTTAATGGCTGGTTTCATCAGCATTCTCAGTGATGATATAGTACTCAATTCTGCAAATCTGCTCTGAAAGTCTTCCTAAATTTTGAGCCTTGGTGTTTTAAATGACAGAAAACCTGGATTCTTTCCCCCCCCCGCTCCGGATAATCCAAATCAGCCTCAGCCAGAGGACATTCAGCTTTGTCAAAACTGAGGTAGCTTTGCACATACCAAAAAATTTAAATGCTAAGAGTCTAAAGAAACTCTATTGCCAAATGAGAGTGCTGTGAAACTGTGGGGTAATGCTGCAAGTTGGTGGAACTTGCTGAATCACAGTTCTGTACTTGCTGGCTAAATTTTAGCCATTTTCAGGTCATACTTGCTCTTTGTTACAAATGTACTGACTGAGAGCAGAGCTCCAGAGCATACGTGGCACCACAGTTTCTAAAATCACACCCATATCTGTGGGGACTGAATGCCTTGGTGAGAAACATTAAGCAGCTCATAAGTGCACAATAAAACAGTTCTGACATTTATATCTGGTAAATAAAAAGTCTGATACGTTGCAGACCAGCTCCCAGATGGTCAAATCCTACAGGCCAGCCCAGACAAACTATATTTGAAGTTAGTGGGAATTTTACTGAGCCAGGGCCTGAAGTATTTGGTTCTGAAGAATGAAATATTTTTCTGGCTATGGAAAAAAACCCTATGAAACTTTAAAGATATCCTTTCCTTACTGAAAATGTAAACTCAGAGGTCTGAGAAGTATCAAATTGGCTCTGGCAGTATTTGATTCTACAGAAACGGCTCTACAAACCATGTGGCTGTGGTTGTTTTTGCTTGAGGCTATGATGCCTCCTTCAAGTTTGAGGAGATAAGAAATAATTGTCATTTTTCAGCCATCACTGGAAGCAGTCCCTAATATACAAGACCATGATATAGCTCCTAGTATTCATCCTGATGCTTATTCCTGGAAAAAATAATGAATGTAACTGTGGCTCCCTTCAGCTATTCTTCATTATTAATGAGGGAACAGGAAAGATGCTGCTGCATGCTGTTCAAAGGGCTAAGACATCAGGTTTAACAGCACTATAAAGCACAGCCTTCATTATCCTTGTATTTCTTTGTTTATTTCTGAAAGAAGGTGGAGGGATTGGGACAAAAGTGGTTTTCTAGATCAGTGTGGTCAGCTTACCGGATTCTGTGAGCTTCATAGCAAAAAATTCTACAAACTCTGTTTTCTAAAATCTGAAACACATGTCCTGTGAAGTAGACAACTGGAGGTGTTTATTAGTCAGGCAAACTAAGGAGCTTATCAAAAAAAAGTCATGCTTACGTCTGAGGAAGAACCAATAAGAAAATGAGGGCTGCATTTTTACCATACTTCAAATTACCACGAGCAAGATAGGACATTTTCTTTTGACATTTTTGGACAAATTAATGTGATAATTTAGAAAGAGCATAAAGCAAGCCAAACCTCAGATCTAAACCAATTCAAACTTTGGCAAGACTTAGTTTCCCTTTGAACACAGAGCATTGCTTCCAGGACAGTTTAGCAGAAGTGTTAAAATTGAGTTGAATTCAGATGGAAATTCTCCCCTCCCTTCTTCCCATGGTTTGCAGTGAGCTAAATTACAAAGTAACCAACGTCACTGTAATTAAAACTATGCTCCACTTTGAGGAAATACTCATGGCAGAAATTGATATAAACTCAAGTTCTCAAATTTTTAAGAAAGCCAAATAAGCTTGATTATTAAATCGATTAACTTTCCAGAGTTGTTTTGCAAGGGTCAAATACAACATTTTTTATATCCTCTTAAGTTCATCCATCACTGGTAAAATAATATGGGCTTTTGCAACCACTCATAAATAAATGGTACAGCTCGGTAAATCTGCATCCCTTATATGCCCTCTGCAGTTTTATGCCTAAATTAAAAAGTCAGAATCTATTTCATATTGTCAAATGGATCTTTAGCAACTGGGATTTGTTTTCATATTGTTGCACCTAGTAAGCATAGTGAATACACGAGCTTTTTCTCTAAATTAAATGAAAAAATTATTGGTTTTGCCCTAAGCAGACACTACAGAACATGCCCAGGAAGATAAATGTAGAAAGCAAAATATAGCAAAAGATTGAGTACTTGTCAAAACCAAATTGAAGGCAGTAGGCAGCAAATTGGATTTTCTTTTACAATAACATGCAGTTCACATTCTACTACTGTAATGAATATTATAATATGTGCTTTCTAATATAATATCTAGTGATGCATTTCTAGAGCTATTTCTCAAAGCTTAAGGATATTCTTGCTATATCATGGCTCAGTACATAGTAATGATAAGTTTGTTCAGTTCACTGCATAGCCTTAAGGATATCTTTTTCTGAAGAAAGGAAAATATTAATCTCTAGATTTCTGTTTCAGTTGCAGTGATTTAAAACTATGAAACTCAGCAAATTTACAACAATGCCTTCACACTGTCCAGCTCCCACATACCTATGGTTGCTTTGAGAGCCAGCACAAGCATGATAAACAAGCCTTAAATCCTCCCTGAAGCTTAGAAACAACAATAAATCATGTGACTACAAACCCAGTTTGCAAATTATGAGTCCAAACCAACTTGATTCTTCTAATTTTATGAAAAATTCAAGAGGTGGGTAAGGACACTCCCAATCATGAGTCAGCAAACCCAGTGTAATCTGCTGCCTGGATCAGCAGCGCTGGGCTGGAGAAAGGAGCACCAGGTGGGCAGAAGACTCCAAGTCATCTTCCCAGGAAGGTCACTTTTTGGCCCAGGAATTGAACCCTACTCCAGGTGAGATGATAATATTTACATTTACAAGAGTATGTTTTTTCTTGTGTTGGTAGATGAGAGAAACAAGCTGGTGTGTGCAGAACAAACAGCGTAAAGAAATGGAAACAGAGAGAAAAAGACCTTTTTATCCTGGAGATTAAACTTTACTATATATTTCAAAAGTAAGAAGTATAGGTAAAAAAAAAAGCAATCAAGTGAAATGAGACAGGATCATGTGGGTGAGAAGGGATCCTTGGCTGTCATAACAAAGCAATACCTTCCTGCACAATTTAGATCTTCAGGGAACATTTCTTGCTGAATTTAGCTTAAAAATAAGGCAATCAGAAAACACTGATATGCTGAGTCTGAAAGTGATAAAAAACGCACATGGATGCCAGCCTTGGGGATTGCTGTATGTGTTCCATATCAGATAATAGCTGAAAACAAGTTGTATATTTTGCTGTATAAAGAGTATTTAAAATAAAGAAGCTAAGGAGCTCTACTATTACCATGCAGTCAGTAAGAGTGATGTTACTGCCTGTTGGTTCAAGGGCACCCATAAAATGCTTTTCTAAGAGAAGCAAGTTCATGCAGTGAGACAAAAGATAATCACTTTCAGGAGTTTAGTAACAGTGCATGTAAAACGTGACTGGAAAAGTTATAAATATCCTGTACTTTTTAAGTTCTATCAGGGAAGAGCAGGTTTAATATTAAGAATATATTAATTTCTGGTAATTACAAAAGAAAAAGAAAATATACTGACTCCGTTTATTCTGTTTTCCCAAGGAAGATCCCATGTTTCTTCAACAGAAGTAGGCAGAGGAAGGTACTCACTTAAAAATTCAAATTTCTCCCAAACTTGTAATACACAGAAAATGCTTGAAGAACTGTCAAAATAAGCTTAATGTTTCTGTCTTGGAGGAATTTCTGAAGAAGTTACTAATAGTTTGTATGATATCTAATGTTTGGTAACATCTTTCTTGACAATGCCATTTATTGATTCCCATGGATTATTCAGGTCTCATGTTTAGATTGTCACAAATCTGATGTGTTGGACTTTCCAGTTTCCATGAGTTCCAAGTTTTAGATAAGTTTATCAGTTTCTTGTCTACCATTACAAGTTACTGCAGACATTATTTCTAGTACTAATCCTAGTACTAATCCTTCTTTGGAGCTAATCTGATGCTGTGTCATTATTTCTTTATTAGATATTGATCATAGGATTTATGATGCACAGCAACTCAATAGGAAGAATTTTTCTTTTAGAAGCTTAAACATCTTCAGACCGACATCAAATACTGAAACAAATCAGTCCTTTCCATGACATTAGTTGCTGATCTCAGGAGAAACATGAAGTCAAAAAACCCACCCAAGAGTCTTGAGTTAAAATCTGAGTGTTTAAAATACACACACACAGACACACACACACACAGACACACACACACACATATATATGTATGTATATGTTGATACAAAGACCCAGACACTAGAGAATAGTGCATAACTACCCAGCCTGCAGTATAAATATGTTAACTCACCAGGTGTTATAACTATTTTGTGGCATAGACTTGTACAACTACAGTGCATTTCTATTCCCATTTGTATTGTGGTAATGCCTGTCTTTTACAATGAGCAAACAAGTAGGACTTTGCTAATGAAATTTTGTGTTCTTTGTAGTAGAATTTCTCTTCAGAGAGACAGCTAACCAGCAAATAAGTAGTTTCAGCTTGTTCAGCATTAACAAATTACAAACCAAACCAGATCAGGAAACTGAAAATAAATCCATTCTTTAAGTCCAGTTGGAATGTAACATTTTTTCCTTTGTGCAATCAAAGATAATATTGTGGTAAAAAAAAAATCATCAGATTCTGAACATTATATGTTTGTTCAAAGACATAACTGAACGCCTTATTTTGTAAAAAGTGCATCAGTAAGAATAAAAACAGTACAAAGATACAGAGATACTACTATACAACAGAAAAAGTCAGAACCATTAATTTCTTGTTAGACATAACAGATGCCTGAAACTCATGTTGTTGTGCTTAAGCAAAGATGATTTTCTTGTCTCTAACTCAATATATAATAGATATATACTCAGCTTCTGAATTTAACCACATCTATTTGGAAGAGATGGAGAAAGTATTCCTTTTTAGCACTTAGCAGATACAAATTTCTCCAAACACTATGGTGATGAATGCCAACATACTCCTGCCTTAGAAATACAAACCTCAGACTTTGCTGATGAACTTGAAAACTTTCCAAGATATTTGGAGGCCACCTACAGGGAATCTATGCTTGACCTTGAGCAGAAAAACCTCAGGGACGTATCACAGTGTGCAGTGCAAACTTCAGCAGCTGAGAATTCTGTCCTTTACAAAAGATGTGGAACCAAAATTACACACAGAGGGATGGAAATTGTGGCATGGAAGCAGATAATTAAATGGACATACAAATAGCAAAGTATTTTGGGCTAAGCTTCATAGCATATAAAGAATTGTGTTTATAAGTGCTTACACTAAGATGAAGGGGGGATGAATAAGTAGGCCTGTGTACAATTAGTTTTACAGACTAATTTTCACATGCCTCCTATCTGATGGTATCACATGATATCTCTTGATACTAACATAAGGAAACACTGCATGTTCAGAGAGCCCAGCTTTCTCTTCACTCCCGGTCAGTTCAGCCTTGGCCTGCCGTGAGCAGCCCATTGGGGCTGGCTCCCTCCCCGCTCCTGCCCCGAGGCTCAGCCTCAGCACCAATCTCTCCATGAGCTGGGAATTACAAGGCTGCTTCTTCCCTCTGCCCCAGGGATCCTATAGCCATCCGCCTTCCCCAACCCCTGTGGAAACAGGCAGAGCTCAGCTCTGTTTCAGGGAGAACAGTGATTTTACCACCCTTTTCTCCAAGTCGCTGGTAGCAATCCCAGCCTGGTGTAGCTCAGAGCTTCTACTGGAAACCAGCTGTTTGATGTGGCTAAGCTCTGTGTGATATGGCAAGAGATTTTATATGCTTTTAAATATTTTTCAAATGTGGAGTAAGAGACCTAAGAAGAAAAAACAAGGCACTCACATCTTGCACAGCTCTCCCACCATGACCACTGAGAAGCTACAACTCTTACAGAGCCAATAATATCAGCAGATCTGCAGAGGCAGACTGAGGATCTGTTGCTTCCCCTGCAGCTGAAGTGGGTCTAATCAATAAACCTGCAAGAAGGACAGAGAATTTAATAGGTTCAAAGGACTTTTCTCAAAAATCCTTTTCTTTTGTACCACCATCCCAGCTGAAAGTACAGTACATGCCTATTTTGCTCATCATGGTTTTATAAGTTATACTAGCCTGAGGCAGTTCTTTCCTCCTCCCTCCTCCTCAAATGGAATTAATTCAGCCACAGGGTTTTGCAGCATCTGATCAATATTTACTTAGCACGACAATTTCAACAAGAACAAAAATATTCTTTCTCATGCACTGGCTTTCTTTTTTTAAACTTGTCAAAATATCTGTCTGATTCTGAAGCAAGACTTAGAGCCTTTAATGAGGAAAGAGAAGTAACAGAATTTGGAATTGATTCATTTTGAATGTTCACAGTTGTTCAAACCACAGCTCACACAGAATAGAGTTCATATTCAAAATACGTATTTTCCTTACCAAGCTGTAAAACCTTTTACAATGTGTTGAAAATTTATCTCCTGGAGTAGATATATTTAAACTCAACTGCCTCTTTACAAATTGGTTGTGGCAAAGATGTGATGGCAGACAGTTTTAACGAGTCATGAAAATGTCCTTTTTTCCCTGTATTCTTCTATTAGATCTCCTGTATGCACATATTTAGTCCCTCAGATACATTTCTGCTAGATAACATTTGTTAAAAGAGTATAAGCAATCTGTGCAACCTCAGCAAGTCTGCTGACAACATGAAGATGTGTGGCACAGTTGACACACTGGAGGGAAGGGATGCCATCCAGAGGGATCTGGGCAGGCTTCAGAGGTGGACCTGTGCAAGCCTCGTGGAACTCAACAAGGTCATGTGCAAGGCCCTACACCTGGGCCACGGAAATCCCAAGCAGAAATACAGGCTGGGTAGACAACGGATTGAGAGCAGCCCTGAGGAGAAGGACTTGGGGGGTGCTGGCTTATGAGGAGCTCAACCCAACCCATCAATGTGCGCTCGAAGCCCAGAAAGCCAACACTGTCCTGGGCTGCATCCAAAGCAGCACGGGCTGCAGGTCAAGGGATGGGATTCTGCCCCTCTGCTCTGCTCTTGTGACACCCCACTGCAGTGCTGCATCCAGCTCTGGGACCCCAACATGAGAAAGGCATGGACCGGTTGGAGCAAGTCCAGGGAAGGGCTACAAAAGTGATGGTGGAGCACTTCTGCTGTGAAGACAGGCTGACAAGAACTGGAGTTGTTCAGAAGACAGGCTGATAGAGCTGGACTAGTTCAGCCTGGAGAAGAGAAGGCTCTGGAGAGACCTTAGAGCCCCTTCAAGTACCTGAGTGTCGAGGGAAGTTTTACAAGGGCATGTAGTTATAGGACAAAAGGGAATGGCTTTAAATTGCAGGAGGGCAGATTTAGATTAGGTAAAAGGAAGAAATTCTTTACTGTGGGGCTGGTGAGGCACTGGAACAGGTTTCCCAGAGAAGCTGTGGATGCCCCATCCCTGAAAATGTTCAAGGCCAGTTCACCTGGTCTAGTGGAAGAAAATAATCTCTGATCACATTGATAGCAGTTTGGAAAGACAAAAAAAGCTCCTTGTTCAAAAGTAGTCTTTCTTGATGTTTTAAATATTCATCCTGTCAAAAGACAGTTAATTCTGGACACGTACCATTCAAGTCTATGAATTTGGATTAGTGATTTGTACTAGAAAAACCACTGAGTATCTATATATAGATATGTTTAGTTATTGAGATAATAATAAATTTAGGAGATTATGGCTTTTAGGTAAATTCTTTAAATCTTGTAAATGTTTCTTTCCCCTAGTATAAGCCAGCCTCAGAAAATGGAAAATATCTTTCTTTCAGTGTCTAATCTTTTTCAAGGTAACTGAAACATTATTGATTCTATTCACCACTGGTTTTATCCATTACTGTTATTAGAAGAGCAGGCAAACTTTTAAAACCAGTTTTGTAATTGAGATGGTATTTAAAAGGCTAAAGTTTCCCTTACTACACTGAGAAATGAAAATACAAAACCTTATACTGCTTATAAACAAGCTCTAGGGTGCTCTCACAGTCACAGAAATAAATGGAAAAGGAATAAATTTGCCCTTGTAGATTGATTCCTTCAACAGCTGAGCCTGATCTCCCCCTTTGACCTAGTCTTTTTTGTGTATCTGTTTGTTTGTTTTGGAGATGTAGATCTAGACAGGCCACTTAATTAAAATGCCTTGCAATTTTCAGTTTGTGTGATAATTAGCAGTTTAGTCCCATTATTCAAAAGCAACCACAGTTAAGACTACAGGCAAAACACAAATCCAAAAGAGTTTCCAGAAGGGTTCCACAAGAGATACTTACAAATAGATACATGAATACTGTGAATGTTCTGCTTGCCCTCTGCTCACCAAATTACATGGACAAAAAAGCAGCTATTTCTGATGTTAGTTCTAGAGTAAGATTTTGTTTTTCAAAACAAGCTGGTTTCTAATATTTCGTATGTTTTCAGTCTTCTTGAGTTCTGCAGTACTATATTGCCAAGAGGTTAAATGTGGTTTCAGGAAAGTAACTGGAAACATGGCAGAGACAAGCCCAAGAGTCAGTGGTAGACCTTTCAGTGATCTCCTGAAATATTTTCTGTCAAAGTCAGTGTGGGATAGTCAGCTCTGAAGCTTCACTGGACTTTCTCCTACGTCTTCAAGCATCAAACAAAAATGTGTAGCCTGGAAAATACCAGATGGTAAACACTGGGGTTGTCCTAAGTGCTAAGAGCTTAAGCTGTAGGACTCATCCTTTGTAGAAGGAAGTACAATAAAATGAGCTAATATTTTTTTTAATATTCCAAAATCTTTAGAAGATAAAAACAACCAAAAAAAAATTGATGGATAACCAGGAGTCACTAAACCTCTCCTTAATGAATGCTTGCCTCTCTCTTTTGCTTTACATATTTGTCCCTCAGTTGCATTACCAGATCAAAACTTAGTGCTCACAAAGACTCCCCAGTGACTATGTTTTGTGAAGTACAAACCTCTTCAGCATGTTGAATTTCTACAGTGGTTATCCTCCCACAATAAAGACAGACATTAAAAGTACAGTAGGGCACCTAAATTTCTAACTTCTTTTGGGCATCTGAAATCACTCACTGAAAACCAGCCTGTTTTAAATGCAAAGAGTGTGCAGAATGGTACCAACAGTCTTCACACACACCAAGTTCATGAGGCCATGAAGGACTAAGATGTTGTAAGGAAAGTACTGAAAAAACAAAAGCCCCAAAGGCAGAAATCCTGCTTTCCTGTAGGCATGAAGAAGTGACTATTCCTGAAATTTTTTTGAGTGCTTAGCAGCTTGTTCACCCTAGAGATACACTTCTTGAAGAAATTAGGGATTTGTTGAATCATGTCTCAGAGTCCTCACAGGTTTTTGCATCTTATTTGTTAAAAATAAACTGCTCTGCTACACTGCTATAACAAATCCCTTTCAGAATAAGGGGATTTTTATGCAAGGTTTATTGGAACTGCAATGAAAACTTAAAGTCACAACATAACAAATCATTTTCATTTCTAGCATTATGTAATTAGAAAGAACATTTCATTTCACTTAGTTGCCATTCATCTTTTTTCCCCCTCTTCTTGCCCAGCCAAAGCTGAGGATGTAATATAATTCGAAACATTAGTAAATAACTGCTTGAAAATAGATTTTTTGAAAAGCTTTTAGTCAGGATTTTTCTAAAAGAATGACTGTCACTAAGATAAAATGGGAAAGCATTAGAATACAGTACTTTATTATCTGATTTTCAGTCAGTGCCTAAAAAAAGTAGAAACCTCTACTCATTTCATTC
This sequence comes from Acropternis orthonyx, assembly GCA_035583155.1. Taxonomy (NCBI): domain Eukaryota; kingdom Metazoa; phylum Chordata; class Aves; order Passeriformes; family Rhinocryptidae; genus Acropternis; species Acropternis orthonyx. The sequence continues at coordinate 14,013,070 of JAWWEU010000011.1, forward strand.
ATTTACAGAAAACATATCCAGTGCTAGAAGTGCTAGAAAATACATACTCACATAAAGGTATGTACCCAAATACGTACTTGGACAAGTTTATATTTTTCAGCAATGCAGTTTATCCTGTTCATGCATGAGAGAGAATGAAGGCATCACTTCCAGAGAATTCAGCCACTGTATTACATACTCAGTCATAAGACATGTAACCACTGAAGTGACAATCAATAGTATTTTAAATATCTGTGGTCAAAATTACTCTTAGGATATGAAAACATTACAGTTGTCCTGTAGAAACATGGCTATGATTTCCCCATGCCTAACTGGTGCTGCTACTACATATTAACTTATTTGTTCCAGCATAAGAAATTTTAAAAAACTATTTCTTTGCACTTGAGACTTTGAATTTGAAACTTCTTTTGTTCTATCCTCCCACCTTTCACCATCTTCATTGACCCGTCATACTGAATCAGATAAAAGCACTGTTGATTCATTCTCATTAGGAAACTGCCCACCCCTCTCAGAGATTCCCAGAACAGAATCACAACAAAACACAAGAACAAAGCAACGGGGCGGGGCGGAAATATTAAGGTAAAACCTTCTCCTCTCTGTCTGATGAAAGCAAGGAAAGAAGACTATACTCTCCACCATGGGTAAAACTCAGGATGCTAATAAGAATATTCATGATCTGGTTTAGCAGACCGAGATTAAACTGTATTTCAAAATAAATTGTACTTGCCAGATTGTAGATTTATCTGACAACTAAAGCACATGGCTTTACATTTTTGTAACTTATTAGATTCAAAACTATAATATAAAGACACAGGGAATCATCTTCGGTGTTGAAGCAGTTTTTGAGTCCAAAGGTAAACTAATACTTAGACTGTACATCTTTGCCACGCTGAGGACTGAATTATAGAAAACAGTCACAAAAATATTTATAACACTGGCAAATATGTCCATCAAAGAAAAAATTCTTTCTTGGATTTTTAGTGTTCCTTTTTAAAGAAATAATATTAAACTGTGAAAGAATAAATTAGTTTACTAAGGATTTTTTGTTAAATCAAACAACCTGGGTAACATGATTTAAGTTCTGCAATTATGGAAAATCCACAAAAATTCCCCAATGTTTGTCACTGTTCAATAGTGAGTAATGAATGTTTTTACTAATGTAAACTTGTTTTACATGGTTTTTAAGCTATGGTGTGTTGATGAGAACTTTATGCAATAAATCTGACAGGTACATGTATTATATGACTGGTTTAACACTGGACAGCTAAAAATTAAATTTTTCTTAGGTCTGTCATCAGGAAGTGGCATTCAAAGAACCTTTGCACATCAAGTGCTACCAGTAAAAGTGCAATAATTCATTAGCAGACAGGTTAAATCTTACTTTATCACTGAATTTAATTATCAAGAATCAGTCACTCTCAGTCCCTAGAGATGCATTCACTCTCCTGAGATCGCCAGGAAGATGGGGAACAGGTAAAAGAAGACTTTGCTTCCAAACAGCATTTTAACATGGAAATAGAATGCCTGAAAGAGGCAAATTATCCTAGAATCAGTTCCATTTCTAACACCTGAGCAGACCATCCTGGTAGTTCCGTTCACAGTCCAAAGAAAACAACTTGAAGTGAAGCCAAAGCTGCAGGTAGTTATTGCTGTTTCCCTGCACAGCACGTGCTTCTGAGCACAAGGGAATTCGTTTGCTTTGTATTTGATTACAATGAATTGACTTTACTTCATTATTAAAGTACGGTTGGGGAAAAAGTAATTTTGTGTTGGTTTGGCAAACACTAGTCCTCCCGTGAGGGATTGGTAAACTTTATAGTACACAATTCTTTGTCAAACACTCTGGGAAAGATGTTTCTCTGAAGGTGCTAGACCCACTTGGAGACTCATCATACAAGCTGGCAGACTCAGTGGGAGACAGCAGGTCCTAGATTTGCCAGGCATTAGGCAAAGCAGCATTTGTAAACAAGAAACATGAAAGAGATAAAAATCACAGACCTCAGAAACTCATAACAAATATACTTTCCTATGGAGACTGTTTTCAGTGCATGTATGTATCTTTGCTAAATTTTAGTTTTATTATTATTACTACTACTACTAAAGCTTATCTTAAAAAATGCACTACTTCCAGAGAAACAGGCTAGAAAAAACACACAGTTTTGATGTTAAATGGATGTAAAATTGTATCAGAGCAAGTCTCAAATGCTTAATTTTGTAGAGCATCTCTTGATAGTTATTCTGGGTCAGCAGGATGATTTTTGCCATCCCAGTGAAATGAGCCATAAACCACTTAAAGCTGTGTTTGCATAAATTTCAGAGGGGCTTCTCAAAGCCAAAGCTTGTTAATGCTTTGTGAGTAAAACACGTTCAACATGACAACACAGCAGCGAGTAGAATAAACCCTGTGGCTGACCTGTAAAAGATGAGGCCAAATTCCAGATGTACTGATATCTTTCAGATCCGACAGCTGAATCATTTAATCAGGAGCTTAAATACAGTGTTTTATATACCTCTGATAAATAAATGGTGGTCTTTGGTATTATTCTTTTTCTTTCCAATACTCAGTTGTTAATTTTAATATTTGGTGTACTGTTTGAAGGGGGTGGATATGCTGACTTTGTATTATCTTTGAAGATGTGGCCTCATACTTTCTCCCAGAAAGAAGAAATTTGGTCTTTCTGGTGATTTTATGATCTTAAAAGTCTTTGATACTTTACTGAATGAGACATCCAAGACTAAGGAATATCTGTACTAACAGAATTCATTCTGGTTAAAAGTCATACATGGAAAATTATTCCAGATATTAGAAATAATAGCTAATAGGTTAGAAACAAGGTGACAACTTAAATTATTGTTTTAGCAAACAAGTATGAACTCTTGCACTATTATCTGACTGAAAGACAAGTAAATAATTAGACTCAATTCTGAGACACTTCTCCCACACAAAGCTATCTATACTGTTATCTCCCACTATAATATCTTAGCAGAAGAACTGTTTGCACAAGTGATAATCTTAATGCAGGCATTGCCACAGACCAATTTAGCTGGAGATGGAAGTGTTTTTAAAAAAAGAAAAAACAATAGCAATAACCTCATATTCTGGCCTTTCACTGTGCTCTGGCCAATTTCTTCTCTATGTTTCCCCCTCTGGTTTTGTTCTTGGTTAGAAAGTTACCACTTTAGCATCTGGGGAAGAGACACAGCTATCAGAGAATCATTGCTCAAGTTACTTTATTAGAATATGCTTAAAATTTTAAAGCCTTTAGAGAAAAATAAAAATTTTACTCATGGAATCCTGGTGGAAAATAGGGCTAAAAGGCCCTTCAAGAGCTGATGAAATTCATCCCTTAGTCCCCAGGTAGGATCAGCAAGAGTATTTATACTGTTTGAGATAGATATCTCTCCAGTCCAGCTGCCTTAGCCTGCTGTTTGGCACTGGTTTCTGCAGACACCTGCTTCCATGCAAAGGGACACAGTCCCAGCCAGCACCTGCCCCTTCCTAAATGGAAAAATCCACCCAGCAGTTGGACCTGCATTTCTCAGGATGTGGTCACACAGGGCTACATAGACCATATGTACTCCTGCTCCAACCTGTTATTAAAGGCCTTCAACAGTGAGGATTTAAGCTGCATATGCAGCCTATGCTAGTGCTTCATCTTTACATGGTTTCTCCCAGTGGCATTTCTTGCTACAGCGAGTCTTCCTCTCAGCCTGTCCACCACAGACACAAAGAGCTGTATCTAGTCTTGGCCTCCCAATTACTCAGCCCTTCCCCTCCCCAGTCCATGATACTCTAAACCTCCTCTGTGCTCCCCTCTGGACTTCCCTAACAATAATGTCCAGTCTAAAATGCTGCACCTTGTGTGCACTCTTCCAGTTCATCTGTCACAAGCTCTCCCCATCACAGTTATTGCTCCCTCCTGTTTATAACCCACTATTTTGCTTAGCATTTTGCAGAGCTTCAGGCAACCAGTTGGCTCCTTGTCTGTGGCAAACCTTCTCCCAGTTAAGACTTCTAATCCTATTCTCTTCATCCAAGTGCAAAATAGGCTTTGGTTGCATGGCTTTGTTTTTCACTTTTTTAGAATGTGTTTTTCCTGATTTTTCTAAAGCATTCCAGAACAATTCTGTCTTTTTAGGCTTTCCTTTAAGTCTTCTTTGAGGGCGTGGGTATACCCAGCAAAAAAGTGGCTTGACTGGACTGCCCCAAACACAGAGTCATCTTTCAAAGCTCTAAGAAATGTTTAATTACTTCTTTCCTAAATAAGGAAGACTCGTGCTTTGCTCATGTGAAAACTAAAAGTAACACAACCCCCCATCCATATTAATAAATAAATAAATAGTAAATACTACTATTCAGTCTCTCTCCTACAGCTTTACCAAGTCTTCCTTCCTTCATAAGCCCAAGCTTTAAAAAGAATTAAAAAGAGACTTTTAAAATTTTTTAATTGACACCCTGTCACTCTTCCTAGCTTCTACTAAAATCCTTACCTTTCAGAAATAATTGGGACAATTAATGGGCAAGTTGCAAATTTATCCATGCTGATTTTCTCAAGAGAAGCTTGGTATTTAGCAAGAAAAAAATCTTGTTTCAAAAACAGATGGAAACAAAGGAGGAAATGGGAATTTTAGACAAGATGTTCCTTCACACCATATGCATTATTCCTTCCTGTTGCTGATTAGTCTTGTCAGTGATGTAAATACTTAGGACAGCTATGCTCTCCTACCATTATTTGTGAACAATTTCAAGGAGGTTTTGAGCAAACCATTAACATCACCACACGTCAAAAGTTGTTTCACATAGTTTTTTTAGTGATAGCTTAAGTACAGTGCTGCCCCCCAGTTACAAAAGACATCTGAATTCCTGTACCACCACCTGGTGTAAGGCTCTGACACAGCTGCCAGAGCCCTTATTGCAGTGCGTTAAAACATAGAATGATTTAACAGGGCGTGGGAGGGGGAGGATGGAGAACAAACCCAAAGCAAAAAACAAACCAAAACCACCAAACAAAACAAAAAACACACAAGAAAAGGAAAAAAAATCTTTCAGCTTGATCAGTTTGGTGCCACTCAATGCGAAACCAATAGTCAAACTTGCCATTTTGGAGAAAACAGAGAAAACAATGCTTATTTCAAAGAAGCTCCGGAGGTTCAGCTGAACAATGTTTGTCAAATGCTTTCACAGCCCTTAAGTTGAAAGGTCCTGTAGCACTGCACCGGTCTGTGAAGCTGCACCATAGCATCAAAGCAGCTTATGCTGTAGTACACACATGGCATGTGCTGCACCTACGCTACCCTGCTTGTACAAGTATCAGATCACCACACGAAAAGAGCAATGTGCAAAGCTGATTGCACAGTTCTAAGCCAAGAAAAGGGACAGGACTGTGACGAAGTGAAATTGAGCCCAATTTTTGTCAATGTAGAACTAAATCTAATAGCCTACACACAGTGTGCCCCGCTGCAAGACGTCTCTTCATAATTGCTATCTGTGAATGTTGTGTTCTTGCTTCCTGATATACCACAGTGAAGAGTTTGTGTCCATGTGTCAGGTTTTGGCTTTTGAATTTAAGGCAGAGATTGTCACAGAACAATGAAAAAGCTTTCCCTAAAGTTAGTATCTCACCTACTGTGTTCAAGGAACACCATCCTCAATTATGCAAAATTATAAATCAAAAGGATTAAATATTTATTTCCAGTTCTGTTTTGGATATAAAAGCCCAAGACATGTAAAGTTAAAATCCTTTATTTCCAAAGACTTCCACTTTCACAGGCAGTCACCTGGGGAAGATGAGATTCCAGCAGTGACAATAAATATTTCAATATTTAGACAGAATTGAAACATTTTCCTGGAGTAGCCAAGTGGCCATATGTGAGCGTAGCAGCCTTGACACTGAAATGAGAAATGGAGAAAGATTCACATTCCAGTTCCTACTTCAGTCAGTAAAAGTCCAGGACTCTCACTTTGTGAGGACCCTGTTTTCTAAATAACACTTTTGCTCACCAAAATGAAGGTTCCTTCCTCTCTAAAGGAATTAGCTGCTGAAAATTACCCATTCTAGATCTCAGTAATACTGTGAAATTCCATCATGGACAGACAGTTCCTACCACGTACCAGTCTCTACATGAGATGCTTATGTTTACTTTTCCTGGCTGGGTGTTTTAGTCTAGTCTCCTTTTAAAGAGGGAGAAGCAATGGAGAAAAGAGGCACAAATGATGTGATCCATAATAGTTTAGTCTTGGCTTTATTGATCATACTGAAAATCAAATTCTCTGTTAGAAAACTTTCTTTTAAAGTATAAAAGCAATGTAAAGAGGCTATTTCTGAAAGGTTATGTCATTAGAGAAGAAAAATAAAGAGTAATGAATTAACTCTAAATGCTGCAGCTTTAAACTATGGGATAGTACTTAATGTGCACAGCACTGGTAGTTTAGTACACATTCAATACTCCACTGCAGAAAAGACAGCTACGTAATTACAACCCAGATTCTAGCTCTCAACTTTGGGAAACACATGTCATTTTCACAAAAGACCTGATTCTATCTTTATACCTTCTCTGGAGTTTTCAAAAGCACCAGTAGGATGTGAAGCTCAAGGAAATTCAAAATAAGTCTCCAAAAGAGAAATAAAGCCCATAAGAAAACTATGACAAACTGTGTGTCCCTTCCTCTGAAGGCAGCTGTAGCTCTTTAAATTGTTCATGAACATGCTGGTGAAGGAAATAACTACTTATAGACATGATTAAATATAGAACATAAGGTCAATCTTGAATCCACCAAATATAATCTAACCTTAATGTTAAAAACATGACAACTTTCTAATATCTCTGTGGAGGTGTTCAATAAAACATGGCAACATTAAAAAAGAATGCTGTTTTGATTAGGTGTGACACAGGGATATTTCAAATTCTTTTTTGGCCCTTGTTTTGGTCCTTGTTATTTCCAAAAGGAGTATACATTCAGGGTCATAGTAAAAGGAATGATTTATAGCCCAAATTCTTAATTTTCCAGTACATTACCAAGTCCTCATTTAATTTAGTACCTTATTTTCCTCTGGCCAGTGCTTTATCCTTAGTGCTTCCAATTTTACTATAATACCCACTGAACATTAGAAAGAAATAACTATGTGCAATCTTTCTGAAAAACAAATCATTACAAATAACCCATGTTTTGCTGATATATGAAAAGAAAAAAGATGAAAAATACACTTGATACCCATTAATCTACTAGAAAAGCATATATCTTTCTATTCAGATAATTAAAATGACACATTTGAGACTTTAAAGAATACCACATAATTTAAAAAACAATAGGAGTATATTAACATGAAATTTTAAAAATAGTTCACTATGTATTCCATTCTTTCTCTGTTATATTAATATTTTAAATAGAATTATTTGTGGACTAACTGCTGGTTTTCTGGGTACATTAGCTCTCTGGTAATGTCATTATATCACATTAAACCATAGGAAGGTCGATTTCAAATAAAAGGAACTGCTAAAAAAAATTCAAATACCAGCTAGGAAAATTTGACCTCTAGTTAATTTCTTCAGTGCAGAGAGAGCTCTTTAATGATGATACCATGCCAAGTAGTGTTAGAAAGAGGAGTATTATGAACCTGGTTATTCAACTAATTTGCCTACATCAATACCAGGTACCAACGAATGCCACCACTGTCCTTAAGAGCAATATTCTGGACTATCATGACAGAGCGTAATGTGTGCAGATTAAGAATGAACTCTATACTCCAGAGCCCTATTTACTGACAGATTTTCCCCCAAAACCATCTATAAATTAGTATTATTAGTCCTAAAATACTAATGATTTATAAGACTAGCTGCCTAAAAACTACTCAAGAGAAAGCCTTCAAAATCAATACATAAAAAGAAAAATATGTGCCAGGTGTTCAAATTGCTATATGTTCTGATGAGAAAAAGGTAATTACTTTTAATGTTTTAAGAGATAGTTTTAAAAAAGATACAGGGAAAACAAGACACCAACACAGATGTAGCTGAACACAAATATGGTGGAAATATTGCTAGATTAACAGAAAAATAGCAGATAACTGAGACTACTGCTCTGTTAACACCAGTGACAAGTGTTTTCAGGTTAATATGTAATTAACTAATACCATAATTTAAGGAGGAAAGGGCACTAAATATTAGGGGGTGGGGTCGAAACCCACAGAGTAAGTTTGCTGGAATCCTGTCCATAAGTTAAAATCACAGGCTTATATAAATTATCCATCTCAGCACACGCTGTAGTCAGCTATCTTAGCAAAATGTAGAAGATGATGCCTTTTCCAAGATGGCCAAGGAATTGTCAAATCCCACTTCTCTTGCTTATTCTTGATAATGGCTCATCATGGCCCAGGACCGGAAGAAAAGTTCCAAACCCCAATTCTTCTACAGAAATACTACACAGAAACTGCCTCCCTTTTTTTCATTTATCCTTTGGAACTTCCAGCAAATTGCCTTCACAAACCTCAGCTGTGGCTAATATGCAGCAGTCAGGAGGGAAATTCATGTGCTGTGCTGGCTCCAAAACGGACTGAATTATATGCCATGACCAATATCTTGGGTTCCATCCAGGACCCAATGGAAACTGTAGGTCAGAAAGCACCGATGTAATATTTTCTCAGTGCAGATAATAATGAACTAATGGAAATACTTTTCACTAGCTAGAGAAGCTGAATGCGGCAGGGATGCATTTTCTTTACAAATTGCATCCCTGTAATCACATCCTGAGGGCAAAACAGGCCTGAGTAGCCCTGCAGCAATGAGAAAACTTCACAGTCATTTATACATGATACAGCGCTTGCAGGAGGGCTCCGTTCTGGCCAGGGGGCACAGCCCAGTGCACTCTGCGAGCTGGGGCAGAACAGAGTCCAGCAGTCTCTGCAAAGGGCACGTGTCTTGTCTCCTCTGTTCCTATGGCCATGTACACACCAAATGAGCAGGGTAACAGCCTTGGCACACTCACGGCTCACAAATGGAATATACTAATTATCTCAGGAAAGTGAGAACTACTTCCCCGGATGTCATTTCAGAGAAAATCAACTCACAAATGCCAATATTCAGTGAAATTCACCATCAAGCAGGACAGTTGGCTATCTGCAGCTAACGAAGGAGGAGGGTGGTCAGTATTCGTATTCTGTAATTTTTGATAAATAGCAATGTGTTTAATTTTTTCTCATCAAATGAATCTGCTTACCATACTGGCATTCCTGAACTTTCATTATTAAAAAAAAAAAAAAAAAAAAGACTTGAGTCAATAAAATATTCAACAAATTTCCAACTGCTGCTATTTATTATTGTTTTTCTCCCAATGTTGTCTACTCCACATCTTTTGACTAAAGAACTCTATCAAGATGACATGACTGTAAAATGAATCACCCTGTGTAGATACAGCTTTTCTACTTCTAGTGTCCCACCAAACTAACAAAGCAAAATGATGACGCTGTAGATTTAGCACATAGGACATAAAAAATACACATTACTGAGAGAATACCTACCACAGCAAACTATGTTCTGCTTCTTGCTAGCAAAAACATGTGCAGAAAACTGATTTAGGACAGTTTCATTTGCTGAAGCATCACTACTTTTCAGTCCAGTCAGTTTCATACAGTTGAATTAAGGAATATATATACGTTTAAAATTCCTTCTGTCTGAACAAAATTGGAAGACAGTCTCTGAAGCAACATAATGTAACCTATGCTAGAGCATGACAAATTAAAATATAACCAAGTTTTTTTTTCACATCAACTCTGTCTCTAGGTGCTACTAAATTATCATCATTACTAAACAGAAGTCTCACCTGAGGATAGCTATTATGAGACCCTCCTCTGGGGCACTTCACACCTTCTCAACCATTACACCTAAATGTCAAAACCAGTGAAAAGTTGGATAGTTCATGTCAGCTGCCACCAGCTTCTTTTCTGCCTGTCCCCAGTAATGAACAACATTTGGTTTTCCTGATGTGACAGTGAATGGCTCTGTGTTGTTTTGTTTTCATTGTTATTCTCTGGTTTCCATTTCTCATCACTAGATATCAGCTTCTGCTTCCAACTAACTACTCCATCAGCACGTCTGTGTGAATTGATAGTTCAAGCAACCTTCAGCATCTTCCCTTTCATACCCTTTCTGTACTCTCAGCAAGAGAGCAGTTGTATGATTTATGATTTCCCACAAAGTGTGTATTTGACTGATTTTTTTTTTTTGGGGGGGTTGGGGGGGAGAGGAAATATTTTTTAAAAATAGAAGCATTTTTCTGAAGTGAAAATATAAATACGAATTACCAACTGATAGACATGTTTAGCTGGAAACTCCTGAACTGAATTCCTATAATGACAAAAGGGATATTTGTTTTTAAATCAATCTAGTTGAATCATAGGATGATTTCAGTTTGAAGGAACACAAAATGTCATTTAGGCCAACCTCTGTTCAAAACAGATCAGCTTTGTCCTGCCTGCTTTTAAATACCTCCAAGTTACACACCTTGTTTCTTTGATATACATCTCCACAGTCTGCAGAGGCTCATTTGCTTAAGAGCTTGTCACAAGGACAGACACCTCCAATAATTCCAGTTCTGTCTGTGGTGTCAGTGGAGCATCTCCGTATATAATAGCAGAGCCCTCTTGATGCAGCTGAAAACCAGAATAGATCTTACTATCCACAGAATAAAAACCTTATAAACCTAAGGACAAAAATGTTTTGAAAATCTCCCCTGATGCAATCTGCATAAATTACAAAAATAACCTCAGGCACTCCATCTCGTTCACACCTTGCTATGCTTCCACTTTCTCCTAATCTACACCTTGAACAGAAAATAGAAACAACCTTTAATCAATAAAACCCCATGAACTCTGCTCTCACTGCAGGCAGTCACAGAAAGAATTCAGATCTATCCTTCAATAAATCAATGTGACTGCACTTGGACAAAATTCTTATATCATCACAAGTGAGTATATAATGTCAGTGACTTCAAAAGACTCATATTCTTCCCGTATTTATATTCTCCCCATATAAGAGAAACATTAAGAACAAATTTGGTCTAATATTTCAGCATTTTTTTTCAGTTCAGCTTTCAGATTCGAAGGTAAGAATTTTTATGTTACTGAAGTGTATGTCCACAACAGCATCTTGGCCACTACAAATATAGTTTCTAAGAAGAGAATCAAAAATGTTCAGCTTGTCATATTTTTATACTTTTTGGGTGTCATAATCTGACTGATAGAACTTATCCCCTGAGCAGGAATAGACAATTTGTATGTATTTATGATTGGCTCCATTCTGAAGCTGCTATGGTTTTATGTTTCCTCAGTTACTACCACAGTTGTGGTTTATAGGTCTGTTTGGTGAAACTTATGGAATTATTCTTTCCATATAGTGACAGTTGTTATAATGCCAAGAAACATAGAAATTGTTATCCTCATTCATCATCATAACACTGATATGCCCTGAATCCCTTGATATCATACAGGATGTGACTGTTGCTTCTTCAGTGCTACCTTTGGACTTAAAAATGTGCATGATAAAGCATTGATAGGTCAATGACCTGAGGTATTTACACCCTAACCAGGATGGAACTATCCTATTAGAGGATTATACAAGAGGGTAGCAAAAGGTACATGTTTGGATAATAAAGATGAGAGAACCAGTGGGTGAAGGGGAAATAAAATAAGGATCACTTAAAACCCATTCAAATAAAATGTGAATATGATCCACAGAGCACCACTTTGGTGTAGATATAGGAAAGACAGGGATATAGGAAGAAATATAAGGATAAGTTGAATAAAGCATTGGAAGCAGAGACTACATGATGAAAGAATAATGCAATCAAGGAAAATATTCAAAGGATCAAGTGATGAGCCAGAAAGAAGAGATACAGAAAGGCATTCTGTTTAGCAATCTGTGAAATGGAATTTGATAAAGCACATATAAGGAGATTGAAGTAGTTCATGAAAACACAGTAATGAAATTAAAGGTTTCCTTTAGTATCAGGGTTTTTGTTTAGCAGACAGGAAGAATTGTGTTTTCGAGCTGGTTTATGGCCAAAGTGAATCCGCATGCTGAGGATAGTGCGCAAAAGAGCATACAAGTTTCTTCACATTTTAGTGAATAAAAAGTAGAGCAAATCTGTCAATGGCTAAAAAGGAGAAAATCTGTAGATTATTATTCTTATTGTCTGCTCCTTTGTGGTCTTGTTGTTGTTGGTCTTTGGGATTCTTGGACCAAAAGCAGACAGAGAAATCATAACAGAATTGTGCAGTAGAGATTATAAAGAGTGTTTGACTTGAGGGTAGCTCATTTTATGCACTGAGAAAACAGTATTTCTTCCTGGATTTTAGTCTAGCTTTAATAATTTAGATTAATTTGGCACTGATTTTTTTTTTAAAGTGGATGTTGTTCGCTTTCATGCTATGCTTTTCTGCCATTAAAATAGTCCTTTACAGAACATGATGATTATGATAAGGTCTGTCTTTATGCTGATATGTCTTGCTTTAGCAGAACATCTGAGGCAATTATTGTCTAAAGGCATAATAACCTAAAAGGACTTTCTCTATTTCAGACATCTCAACTAGTTTTATTTCATTTAGTCATTATGACTTCCATTCCCAGAGAATTGGAGCTCTAGTACCAAATTTATACAAAGCTTTCTTTTCTCTTTCTCTCCTGCAATAACTGAATATGATTTTGATGAGAAAGGTATTTCCACTAATACTGCCTATCAGAAAGCTTGATGTGCATGAATTACTTGAATTACCACTGCAGGACTTAAATTTTAAATGACTGAGGACCATTTTAATTTCAGTCTTTCAACTGTTTAGTATTTTTTGAAGGAGCAGCAATAACCTCCCTATTGAGAGTGTACTACAGGACAGCATAAGTTCTATTTTTGCAGAATATGTAAATATTCTTGGTCACTTGCCAGCAAATGGAGCAAACTACAGTGTTACAGCTTACTTGAGCCATTTGATAGACACATGACTGCAGTGGGTTTTCAAGCAGGATGGGAATGTTTACTTTAGTCTTCAGCTCATCTAGTGTAATATCCACTCTGCTTTGACTCCATTTCCTTCTCCGTCCTGTGTCCATCTGTCCCTCCCTACATCTGTAATTAAAATAATTAGATATATGCACTTTTTTCCCCTGTGAGGCTTATACTACTATTTCTGAATGTGATCTGTGGTGTATTCGTGTACTGAGGAATTCTGTCTCCATATACAAATTTCTGCAGATATGAATAGCTAACAGACATCCCCTCCTTCCCTTACTGCTATTGTGCCTATTTGTTTACTTTGGAAACATGTCTCATCAAAAATAACAAAGTACTTAGTCTTTTATCCATATTCTCTGTCTCTTTTCATTAGAAAATTCCTTCCTTTAAGGGTAAAAGGGAATTTCTTGAAACAGCTGAGGTTGTTTATAGCATTGTTATGTTCCTTTTGTCTGTTGCCTGTCTCATCCTAGGAATTGAACCCGTTCATCCTCTCTAAATCCATGGGCAAGTTTGAGGCTTTTTACTTCCCGAACAGCACTGGCGCATCACAAATCCACAGAGCTTCCACAATGGTACACCAGAGTCAATAAAGTGCTCAAGAGCAGCTGCAATTTACTGAAAATCCTTTGCCCTGTAGGCAATCCTTTGTGGAAGGGTGGACTTCATGTGATTTCCTGATAAACAACAATCTACATCAATGTCTCTCTGCTACAGCTGAAATATTTTCTTTTCAATACAGATGACACACTGTGGTTCTGATTATTCTCTTGTCTCTCTTGCCTTCTGTAAATGGGACAGCAATAGTAATGTGGAGAGTTCCCATTGCCTAAATCCTAAGACTTAAAAAAGCTGGAATCAGGGGTTTTTTACTTTTAGAAAAACAGCTTACTAAAAATGTATTTATTTCCCAAACATGGCTTTATCCATTTTTTCCAATGTGAATTCCTTGATGGAACATACAATGAGGTGCTCTTCTTTCATTGACACGGATATTTAAGGATATGCACTTTACAGTAATTATGCAAAAGCTGGGGAACATTTTTATCAATATTATTGGTTTGGTGTTCCCATGAATGAAAAAACATTAAAATATTTTAATTTCAAAAATCTTGTAAAATCAAAAGAACAAGGAAAAGTCATTCGAGGAAGAAAAATCAGTCAATTTAAAATTATATCAATACTGAAAAAAAACCATTTTTCATATTTTTTTTGAATGTGTGACTCATGATTGTTCCTCTAATATTTTAGTACTCACAGTAAGACTTATGCATGAGGAGCAAAAACAAACTCAACCCTTAGGTATACATATTCCAAAGCACACAAATGCAAAAATCATTTCAACAGAATATTAACAAAAAACTATTATAGAACCCTTTGGAATGCTTGTAATTTGATTGTCTAAATAAAGTAGAATTCAGATGTATTTTATGTTGCTTTATCTGTTATTATTGATGTAAATCACTAAAAATATAATGAATGTGTGAATACTGACACAATATTTCATCTTTTTACTGCAACAGGCAGTGAAAGACACATTGGTCCTTTTCACCGAAGTGCTAATGAATATAGAACATTACTCCAACACAAAAAGCTTAGGAAATATGTAGAATGATGTCACATTTTAAATCTGTATTCTGCTGCTTAATCACACAGCAAAAAATAAGCTAGTATATGGTTGCTGTTGTGTTGTACTACATAGATATTACCAGGATAGTTAAAAAAGGTTTAGATAAAACACAGGATTGCTAATTTGGACCCTAACCCTAAGCCCTAAACGCTATGGCTTTATTACTATGGTTTAAAAACCAGGCAATATCCAGGATTCTTCATATTTATTGGGAAGAAAGAGTCACTTCTCTACTTTTTTGGTAACACAGTGTTTGGTCAAACAGCACTTGCTTTTGAAGCAAAATATATCAAATTTCTCACTATATAGAGGGAGATAATATCTGGCACTTAGTAAAAGACAGACAAAAAGAACATAGGAGAGAGAGTGTAACTCAGCTGAGAGAGAGGACATAGATCAGGCAAAGGAGAAAATAAAAGTAGGAGGACAAAGAAAAGAAAAAAAGAGCATGAAAAAAAACCACCAACAAAAAAATTGTATTTTGAGTCCTACCTCCATGGACCAGGGAAGTAGAAATATGATTTTATACCTAAAAGATTAGTCTTGTCATCAGTCTAAAAACTCCAAAAGTGTAACTCAGATCTTGACTGGGCAGAGACCTACTTTGTATATTACCTCTAGTCTTCACCTGTCACACTCCAAAAAGATTTTCAAAGAGGGCAAAAAGCACTTCTGTGTGTATGTCACAGATAAAGCCTTTTTGTCTTCCTGCATAACACAGAAAAGTAACAGCCAGTTTTACAAACACATCATTGAAAGAGAGGGAGTTGAACTGCATAATAAGCACATCAAGATCACGGGACTGCTAATTAAAACCAAAGAAGCAAACAGGCGTTCCTACACTGCTGCAGGAATTGATCCCCCTGTTGACAGGAAACATTCTTCCTGAAATATAATTTATGTCTCATGCTGGAAATTATGTCAGAAATTGCTTCAGCTCTTCTCCTGCAATATAACCTGACCCTTCACCACTATGTCCAAACAAATCATTCACCTCTCGGGTTAGAGGGCACGTAATTACAGGTGTGTGGACTAATCTATTCAGTCTGAAGGTGCAGCTGCTGGAAACTGTCCTGTTGATATTTTAAAAAGTAAAAGGCGGCTTGGGGCTGTATGCAGGAGAATAGAAAAAGTGAAATCAATATCTCAGACAGCTGCGGAGGCTTCTCTTTTGTTATGTTTTTATGACATCAATGGATATTACAAGTCCAAAATATTTTTGTACACACATTCCTCCTGTCAATACGCCTGCAAAGGGTGCCATATTTCAGGGCCATCTCTAGGTGTTCTGGCCAAGGATACTTGGGCATGGCCAAATTTATCCAGCAGTTTTGTGAGGCCTGTTCTAGGGACACCTCAGGTCTTCATCTTCACAGTATTAAGGTTTTAACCGAGGACAGGAATTAGGAGAATCATAAAGCAAATAGTATGCAGAATAAACATTTAGATTTATTATTTATTATTATTATTTAGGTTTTTGCAAAACAGCCTAAATAACTTAATCATAAGGGAGCAAAAGAGAGAGAGAGAGAGAGAGAGAGAGAGAGAGATGGAGATGATCCAATAACTGAAATATTTTCAGAACTTCCAGAATGTTTAATAAGAGCAGGTTGCAATTTACATTGAGATGTGGAAAATTCAATACAGTTTACACCTCCCAGAATTCTGGAGCTGCCAGCTCTGAAGGAATGGAGCACATAAATAATGTATTTACTGTTATTCTTGGTCTGCAGCTGATCTCCTACTGAGCACTGAGAAAGAGTTTTAGAGCCCTAGGAGACAGCTGGTGCTGTCTAGCATGTTTGACTGATTTTGTGAGCAGAGTATGAAAGGCATAAAAAGCAAAATAAGCATCTAAAACTAAGGATTTATTTCTTCCTGAAAGAAAACTTGGAAGGTTAAAAAGCTGTGCAAGAAGGCACAATTAAGAATAATCTGTTCTAAAGAATTACATTATTGGAAAATTAAAATTTCAAGTAGATTTGATGGCAAGCCAAATGTGCAGTTTTTTCTTCAGATAAACAGGATTATGTTCTCAGTAGTAGATAATACTTTGTATTTCAACACAAATGCCAGAAAGCTAATGATTGTACAAGATTTAGATCACTTGAGATAGTGGACCTCAGATGTGGGTGCCATTTAAGATTCAGCTGCAGTTTTGTAGGACTGCAGTTCAACTGTTCTTCAACACAACCTACAAGGGAAGAAATGTTTTCAATACCTGGTAGGTTTTCTGGAGCAGGCACTAAACTCATGGGTTCTTCTGCTCATTTCAAAGAGCTAGTAAGACTGGAATTGGGAAACTCCATTCCTGTTCTTCAGCAAGCAGGCAAGCTGGAGAAAAAACATTCTTCCAACTGCTTTCTCATCCCTCTGTAGACCATTTATTCCCCTTGTAGAATTCCTCTCTTTAAGCAAAATAAACATCTTAAGCCAGAAGTACACAGTAGAAAGACATACATGTGATTGTTCCTAATTACAAAGAAAGGCCACCAGCTGATGGTGACGATAGCATCCAAACACAAAGAACTAGGCTAAAAATGTGCCTTTTCTCATAGGCTTCCTTAGTTTGACCTGTAAAATGGCTAGAGATTAGTGCTGAATTATGACTCTATCAGTCATCATCATCAAATCTAAAAGCCAGTATTCACCCAGATGAACTTCCTATAAGGATGTTTAGAAGAAATTAAATTCCTCTTTCAAAACAACTTTCTGACCCCTCCAAGACAGCAGGGGAGAAACTTTTGTATCCCTTGCCACAGATGTGGACTACAGAACAAGTCTCTGGATCCTGACTCTCCTGCTGCAAGGCAGCAAAATGCTTTGCAAATCATCTGGCACGTTTGGGAAAGGGTTACTGTGACAGGAAACTCAGCAAAACCTGTGTCAGTATTTCATCAATCAGGAAAACTTTCTGGGTGGAAGTGTCCCATTACCCTTCCTGTTCTCAGCCTCTTCAGCAGACTGGAATAGCCTGAGACAGATGATAATGGTGGTTTCTTGGGTCTGATAAGTAAAAACCCTTTCAGATATGAGGCTTCAACAACAATGTATTTTGCAAGGACTCAGTAAAGACAATAAAGAAACTAAATCATTGCAGCCCCTCAAATAACAGGTTTCAAAGATGAAACCATTGTAATTATGCTACTAACAACAGAAGTTCCAGCACACTAACAATAAAAGTTCCAGCAAACTCACGCAACCTCTATGTAACAGCTGATCTGGCAGAAACCTCTCAAAACATGGCCCAGATTGAAAAGTAAATTCAAGAACTCAAGAAAATGAGACAGAAATTGCTGCTTCTATTCAGCCTTGAATAGAGCTAAAATGTATAAATCGTGGTTCATGAAAGAAATATGGGGAGGAGAATTTCACTGCACCACAGATGATGAATCCTGGGCAGATAACCTTCAAAAGATGCACATATTGCTATCACAGTGAGAAAATTCCAGTGGAAAGCAATTTCACACTCCTTATAGGCCACTGTAATCAGCCAGAAAATGAGTTAGCATAGCCCAGAGGACAAGGTACTATCAAACAGGGTCTTGATCCAGTGAAGCACTTAATCTTATGTTTAATATTAAGCACCTGAGCTGTTCCATTGTCACATATGCACAAATCAAACTTGTCCTGACACTAAAAATAACTGAAATAATTTCTAGCAAGTTATCTATTTATTGCATCCAGTATTTTGTTCTATTCACATGTTGCCCAAGACAATACTCTCATTTTTTAAATTAAACTAAATTATTTAGCATTATAGCTGCATATTTCTGCCACTAGTGCTTGGACTGAATGCCATTCACAGTTCATGAAGTTGTTATGAAAACAGTGATCCATCATATATTATTTACAAACAATGAGGCATACTTTCTCTTCAATGATAAGTAGAGTATAGATTTTAGAATAAAGTTTCTGGTTTGAATACACTAGCAAGCCCAAAAATTTCCAATATCTATAAGACATTTTCTTTTCATGAAAAAAGAAAAATCCCTTACTCATTATATATATTTATGAAAAGTGGCATAAATGCAATTAAAACATAATGCTTTTATCTGGGCAGCTAGTTAGATGTATTTATCTTTTTCAATTACTATTTACAATGCTCTACATATGCTGTTGGTAAATGCACCAAAAATTAAAGAGATTTCAGAGGCAAATTAAGAAAAGAAATGCTTTTTAATAAGTGAAACAATCCAAAAGTCAGAAAAATGAAGAAATATTGACACCTGAGCATGAAACAAAACTTAGAAACCTAAGAATAAACTTCCAATTTTCAATCTAGCTATATAAAATTCCAGAAGTTTGAAATAAAGACAGAAGGAAAAATAAGATTAGACAGTTCCAGTACTGCCTTTAGAATCATTGAGGTTTAATCAGTAACTTGTATAATCCACAGAAGACAGACAATTAACTTTCAGGTAAAATAGTGTTATAGTACAGAGTGATCAACCCTCCTCTATACAGAGATAGGTTTGGCCATTTTGATTCAAACTAATCAGTTCAAGTCTTCTGAACAATCTAATCTGGCTGCTCCAAAGGGCAGAGCCTTGACCAAGGGAAGGGTGAAAGAGAGCAGAAATGACAGAGAGGAAAGGAAGACAAGCCCAAAAGAGCAGGACTGTGGCAGGGTGGGAAAGGAGGTGTGTTCTCAGCACTGATGCACCTGGATAAAATACCACCTACCACTAATACAGGTGCTACATGGCTACATAAAATTCTGTCAGGACATCTGCTTGGAACGACTTATAACTGCAAAATTATGCTATCAAAATTTCACCATTTGCATTCAAATTCACTATATCTTGTGGACCTGTTACTTCTGATAACATAATTTCATATTTAAGATATATATATTTAGTGTATATACTAAAATGGGGCAGTCCCGCGGCATAATGTTCAGCACTCTGGACTCTGAATCCCAAGGCCCCGGGTTCGAGTCTCAGTGGGGACCATCCCCTGGGCAGTTCAATGCCTCCCTGCCATCCGATCCCGTCAGATCTCGGATGCTCAGCAGGGTCAGCCCCGGTTAGTACCGGGTGGTGCTGTTAGACCGTCCCGAGGATTTCACTGTCACTGTCCGAGCTTGCTCGGCCGTGGCAAATGGACCTTAGGACTTAAATGGTGGGGCCAGTTCTGCACACGCTGTGCCTCACCTAAAAAATCCCCTGTGCAGGCTGGAAGGGCACACCCACGGGGGGGAGAGCCCTTCCCAAGATCTTTGTTCACGAAGTCTGGCCATTATTATTATTATACTAAAATGGTGAATAATACCAACAAACATTTTTCCTGTTTACTTTCTATTACTTCATAATCCCCTTCCAAAACAGGCATTTAAAGGATCCACAATTTACTGAGATTGCAGATTTATGTTTCCTCCTAAATGGAAGTTAAGAGCTTACGCTTTTTGTGAATTAATGAAAACATTGACCTACAACACCTTAACAGGAGGAAGGAAAAAAAAAAAAAAAAAAGGGAAACACCAGAAAAGATGTCATGAATATACAGGTAAAGCCAAATGAGTTCCAGTTGTACTCAATTTTCATTTGCAGTGGGATTCCAAAGCATTATTTAAGTGACTGCAGCACACATCCGTCTCACCCACGGGAACGAAGGGTCTCTTTCAGCAGAGTACTCAGGGAAGTATTTCTCTTCATGCTTGCCAAGTTTGTTAAATGTGGACCTACGAGTAAACTCTGATGGCATTATTTCTTACTTATCCACAGTCTCACACTCCCATAGAAGGCAGTAAGAAGGAAAAAAAAGCTTTTGAATTAATAAAAATTGTATAAAACTAAATAAAGCCCCTCCCTTACAGATTTGCTTTGCATATACTTGATCTAACTGAAAAGACTTCTGGACATAAAAAACACTTCATCTTTTCATGAATTTTGTATTCTATCCTTTCTTTAAGTGATTCAACATTAAAGTCTTTTAAAACTATGAATATTAGAAAATATGTATGCTTTTTAAAAAAAAATATGTAGGTTAAAGAGATGAAGCTATCGAAAGTGTCCCTTTTTTTTTTTTTTTTTTGCAAGAAACAATAGCATGCTGCTGTATCCTCACACTTGTGCTACTGCTTTAAAATTTAATAAAAGACATATTTGCATGCTAAGATAAGGATGATTTCACTCTCCTTTGATATAAGTCTGCAGTCTATTTCACTTTTAACAAGTAAATAATGAAATGATTTTTCACCGCAGGCAATACTGTCACTGCTGTCTGCAGTCCTGCTGTTGGCAGATGGAGCAACCAACAACATTCACCACCTCTTTTGGCAAAAGACTGAGAGTTCCACTTTATGCTGTTTGTCTGTCAGAGTTTTTTCCCTCTGCCTAATTCATCACCCTCAGTATGCACCACAAAAACTCAGAAAAGGGGATCTATACCTGAATACTCTGAAGATTTCTGTACTTTAAGCATTCATTCATAAAATGCATTGGCTTAGCCTTCACAGCTCATCATTTTGGTAACTATGGCCAAGTGGAGACATTAAGTTGCGTTCTCCAAAACCAGAACACTTTGGCAAACCATTCTAGACAACCAATAAGCAAGGAATTGGCGTTATATTGTCCATAAATTAGATTTTAGTTATTGTACTCCACACTACAAACTTATAAACCCCATCTAAATAATACACATGAAGGAAGAATTTATAGGAGAAAAGAAAAATCTCAATTTACAGCAAACTAAATCAGAATACTCATCATCTAATAATTCTGAACGTATTTTACTGCAAACAAATATTTCTATCTGCCAATAACACACATGCACTGGTACTGAACCTGAGAGATGCCTACTTTCAACTGATGACACAAAAAGTCCCCTCACCCCATTTCTTCCAGACCATTATCCATTTAAACTGAACCCTGGTAGCTGATGAAAAAGTGTATTTGCCAGGGTCTGTAGGAGTATATAGGGTGACTTTTGTTATTGTCTTTAGAGGGACTAGAACTATGTGCAACAAGGCAGTCTAGTTAAAATAAAACACAAGAGAAATTAAAAAGAAATGAATAAGCAGAACTACTGTGCATCTAATTATTGACTGATGTCTTTTGTCTCCCTTTCTACAGGTTCAGTTTCTTAACAGCTGAATGAAATCAAGCCACAGATTCTCAAAATCATTCCCACGACACCAAAGACCACATTTGAGTAAATTGTTATACTGACCACATGATATGAGAGCATTAGTTCATAACCTGTGTTGTTTTCCAAGTTTTGAAAACCAGACACAAAACTTCTTGATGAATACGAACATGCACTAAAACAAAAACAAAACCAAAACAACAAAAAAGCCAACAACAAACAAAAAATGCAAACCAAACCCAAACAAAACATAAAGAACCCAGTTGGGAAATTACATACAAAATTAAAATACAATAAAAAGGCACAGTAAATTCTAAGATGATTACTAGTTTCCTCTGGTTAATGAAATGCCCCAAAAAGGAAGGGAAAACCATCTTCTGCAATGATACTGGAAATTTTTGACTCATTCTAACAAAAAATAGTAGAAGCAAAGGAAAGGACTCAGTGCTGCCATGCAGAAAACCAGTTTAGAAATAAATTCAATTGAAACATTCTTCTTTGTTATAATAAGATATCCTTCATCTGCAACTTTGCTTTCAAGACTTTGGGGGTTATTTGGGTTTTTTTGTTTGTTTGTTTTGTTTTTTGTGGGTTTTTTTCCAAACTAAAACTCAACAAACTTATTGGACAAATATTTACAGCCTTCCTGGGCCACTTTATGACAACCCAGCTGTACAGGTAAATTAGAGCAAGGCAGAAGTGCAGCTGCCTGAAAAGAGTGGGGAGAGGAATACAAAAATTGTGCTTATTTCTTATTCACCATTCTCAGCATTAAACTGCCTCATAAAAAAAAAATCTCTGTACCTACAAATGAAAAAGGAACACAGTAAGATACACTCTAGAGAAAGCACCCTTAGAACAATATGTTGAATCACTTCCTATAATTTATATCCTTCACCGTATCAGCCCAGAAAAGGTTATCTGAGCAACCTGAGAATTAATTCTGGAAGATTAAACAAAGTTGTTTCTGTAGAAAAGTGTAAGCAAAAATTTTAACACATCTACATTCCTGTGTCATTGCTTCCCAGGGATTCTCAGACTACTCTGTAAACTCGGCCAAAATCCTCCATTCTTTTCTCAAAGAAAGGAAAAAAAAAAGTGGGGGTGGTGGTGGGGGGAGGTAAATATAGGTTGAGATTTTCCCTTGCAGTTGAGTTCTGATAGCAGTTATCATAGCCAGTGTATTTAGCATTCCAGACAATTAAATAATATATTTCAAGACACTAAAAGTTACTAATTTTTATGTTAAACTACAGGGGGAATTATTTTTGGGGTTTAATTCTATTTTTTTTTTTTACCTTTATGGTTTAAAAAAAAAAAGCTAATTGTAGTGATTTTCTTTCTTTTATGTGAAAAACAAAATTATCAAAATAGTTATTCTACAAGCTGGTTGATGAAAAGTAAAGATGCTAAGACTAATAATAAAGTCATGAGATTCAGTAGTAAAAGTGCTACTCAATTATCACATGAATATGTCTTTGAAAGAAGTAAATACAGTTTTCTCAGATGAATAAGATTTTCAAGTTATATTAATTTTTATCTCTGATTTATCTTTCTTGAAAATGTTCATGGTTTCATTGAAAATCATATCATTTTATAAAATGCTTCAAAATCTCATGCAACATTTGCATGTTCTATTTAATTCTCTGATTTCTTCACAGCAATTTCTGTTGAGGTAAATTACATTTCTACTGAACCACACAGGCTGAATCTTTAAAATCTTTAAGCTTTTTCAATGATGTTATACTTGGAATGACATACTTGAAAAAGTATTACAACAGGGTGCCATAAGAAATTTCATTCCATTTGAGGAAACAGTAAGACAATGTGGATTTGTTTGTGCTCTGCTCCTGAACAGCATTTCAAATCAGTATTTGATACTATGTTGCAAAAACAAAGTGAGATTGAAAACCCTACTTTTATGGAAATTGACATTAAATTGTCCTTTTTTTTCCCCATCAGAAATGCAATTAAACAGAAATACATGGCACATAACGCAGATATCTTTATTTCCACTCTTATCTCAATATGAAAATCCAAAGCTAAAAAGCCATTCCCATTGTGCCATGAGCAGAAATGCTTTTCAACAAGCCCAGAATACAAAGCATGTCTGTTGATAGCGAAGAACTTGTCCAAAGAATCACAAATACCATTGGACATTGCTAAAATGCACTGAAATAGATCTAAGCATACTCATTAAGAAACCAGACCCTATTTTGCTGGTTCTTGTACAAGAACAATAAAACTTGACAAACACAGACTTTTAAAGTGAATGTTCACATTGTGGTGGTCTCCTAAACATCCTACTTCCAGTTTTGTCATAAGGGAACATCAGAGGCAGTGCAACAAGACAGTAAAGCAGATCTATATTTTGAGAAACAATCTACCAAGAAATCTAGTTTCTAGATTCATTTTTATGCTGCTCTAAGCTACAGTAAAGAGCATTTTATTTCCAATGTCAATGTGTAGCATGAAAACTGAGAAGAACATACTTGGCTTTGAATCACCTTCCTTCCTCACTCCTTTGTTGCACCAAGTGCAGGCAAGCTGTTTGTTTGAACCCAAAGCCCTTTGGACAGTCTCAGCTCAACAAACAGATATGATGTATAGGTACTCACACTCCTCCTCGTCTGTTGCTATGGCATTTTGCCTGCTCACAATGTGATTGGACAATTTTGCTATGAAAGTCAGCACCAAGGATCAAAAGCTCTCCTGTGGAACAGTCCTGCCTCTGCCATCTGTTTTGCATGATGCTTGACAGGCCCTGGGAAGAATGGATGAGAAGGCAATACCATGTCATGCTTTTAGCCATTTTTCCTCACTAGCTGACGTTTTGTCCCACCTCTCCTCCACCTGCCACTTGAAAAAAATGTGGAGAAAAAGCCAAACTTCAAAAGAGAAGAGAAAAAAATCAGCCTACTTCAGTCTGTAACTGAAGAAACTCACTGTGGTTGTTAAACAAAGGTAACAGATATCATCATATATGTAATATAACATCTGCCAGCACCTTTTAGGAAGCAAAAAAAGAAAGACCTACCAAAAAACGTAAGTGTTCCCAACAATATACAGTGAGTTGTGCACTCATACCCTGTTAATACACAGTAAATAATATTAAACAGTCATGAAGAAATAAATAATTTAGAACCAAAAGTAATATGAAATCTTAAAGAAAAGCATTGGGGGAAAATTTGAAGATTCAGCAGCTTCTTATAAACAGATTTTCTGGGAGACAGGGTTGAAATACTTTTAAATAATTTTAAAAAGATTTAATGAATGACAACAGATTGAATTAAATACCAGTTTACTGAGATGGTGTCATTCAACTCTAAATTCAGGTACATAAGCAGTTGTCAAATATTTGCTTCTTATCCATTACTGTAGAAAGGTAGAAGGAAAAAAGGTATGACTCTTCATTAAAAGATGGGAAGTGGGTTGTCTAAACTGCAAGAAATTCTCTAACACTGTAGTTTTTGTTTCTTAGTGGGTAGGACAAAAATCCACAGATTTCTTTTCCTGTCTCACAGTTCTTATTTTATTCTGCTATACTAAATATAAACACAAAATAAGTATGAGCATTTGAAGAATATCTCATTTGCCTTTATACAAGAACATTACAAAGATATCCATTGCAATTTGGAAAGCCTTCAACAACAACAACCGCTTTTTCTGAGTATACTCTAAACCACAATCCCAAAGAAAATTTCCTATTTATAATTCCTGACCCTTTCAGATTCCCAAATGTTCTCTCTGTAGGGTCTGAAATGAAGACAGAAATATTTTTCTCACCACAGGCAGTCACATCGTTCCACCTCCCTAGGTGAGTGTGTTCTTATGTTACTGAAGGATTGCCTGCAAATCAGAGTACCAAGGCATTCCTTGGGTCCAGATGAACTGTTACTGCAATGCAGCAGCTCCCAGCAATGTTCAAGGGAACAGCTATTAGGATGAAGCTCATATAGCTAGTCCTCCAAAGAACAGCCTCATTTCTAAATTATTTATACATGTTAATCTTTTCTCCCCATGCTGTTATGCATTTGAATTGTTTTGCTCTCATTTATAGCAGTACACATTATGGCTGAGATTTTCAAAGCCATGAATCCCTCAGGTGGCTTTCAAGATCTAAATGTAATCTCTTAGTTTATGCTCATTTATAGTGGATTTGCAAGGGAAGATGCTCCTTCATTCCAGCAACAGCTTATGCAAATTAGTTTTCGTTATCAGATGCCCATCCTTCAGTACCATCATTAATTAGCAGACTGGATACTGTGAAAACTGTAGTTCATAATTACAATGGGCAAAAATGAAGACAAGCTTTCTTTGCCATAAAAAGTAGTAGAAATTACATAAAAAATACATTTACTGAAAAATATTTCTGGAGGTACAATGGCTTGTTTTATATTAACATGATAAGGAACATAGACGTGAGATTTGATTAGTATTTTCACATGAAAAACTGTAGTACATTTCACATTAAATGAATGGCCCGAAATGTTTGGCAATACATACTAAGAACAAACCTGAGCCACAACATGACCCAAGCTGTGAAAAGAGTTGTTACATGTTGTTTCTGAGAATTACAACATCAAAACCTCAAGACTCCTTTGAAGGAAAGATCCCATTCTGGGTTTTTTGTTGTTGTTGTTTTTTTTTTATTTAGCAGGTCCTCTAACAATTGAACATGCAGTAGAAAGTACAGCTCCTCAACACGACACAAAAAGGCCTTCTTAGTTGGAGATTGTCATGGGCAGAAATTTGTTTTCAAAATCAAATCTGGCAATGTCTCCTTTAGCTCTTCTTCAAAACAATATTAATTGTTTAAATAACAAAAATGGCTATTAATCCCATAGCTCACAATTCCCGCAATTCAAAGAATAGCACTTCAGAGAACATTAAAAACAGGTGAAAACCTTAGCCTTGTAACTGTAATTGCCATACAACAGATTTGCTGATTCCAGCAAGGAAAGGTGTTTCTTTGTTTTGTCATTCAGTGTTCATTTATATTAATTATAGAAGAGAGGAAAACTATCTTATGGGCTGCAGCTGATGCAAGTTTCAGGTGTCAGATTAGCACCCTCCCTGTGCTTGTGCAGCATTAACTGGCATCCACTGGTTGTCAGCTGCCAGCTGGGACTTGAGGGATAACGCATTCCTTGAATTAGGCAAGGTGCAAAGCAGCCTGCAGAAGTGCACATCCAACCCCATATCCCCCCACTGCTTTACTCCTCCTGTTGTCTTAGGGGGACTGTGGACTCTTTATCCTTTCGAAACACTTATTTATCTGCTCCAATCTACAGCATGTCTCAGACAAAATAGTTTCTGAAGTTTTCTGTTTCTACTTCTGCTATACATAATTTAAACTTGTTCCAATTACTGACCCTCTCTTTCCTTTCTCCTTTATTTGAAGCTTGAAATCTTGCTACTTCAGCTCTGAAACGTTCTCACTTCATACTTTTCAGCAGTCATGATTTTCCTGTAGTTGATTTTCATTGATAATTGTGAGTATGCCAGATATTATAACTGAAGTTTCATCTCAGACATCCCAAAGGGAAAGTCCAGAATAAAGGAGCAGTATATGAAAGTGAAAAAAGATATTTGATATATCATGAGACTTCCAGCGGTTCAAGAGATTAAAAAAAAAAAAGTCTGGGAAACAATTGACTTCAGGAAATAAATGTTGACATTAATGTCTTCAGAAAATGTTAACTTAAGAAATCAGACAATGTTAAGCCTTTTGGGTAATTGAACCCTGTGTTTGCTTAATGTTAAGCCTTTTGGGTAATTGGACCCTGTATTTGCTTACTGTAAACCTTAACTTGACTCCAATCCCAAGAAAATACAATACAGTGAAGAAATATGTCAAGTTTATGATACAGGTTTAGTCAGTTATATCCACTGCAAGTGTACCCAGCCTGAGAAAGTAGGAATCACTACCACTTACACAGCAGGCCTCGACATCTATGAAAATGGAAGGAAACAGCTCTTTCACTGGACACGTCTTAGCACATAAATACCAAATTCAGTGGCAATGTAATAATATAAATGAATATTTTCTTGAAGCATTTAGTAAAGGCAAACCAAAAAAAAAAAAAAAAAAAACAACAAAACCCACCCAAACAAAACTGGCAGAGGTTAAGAGGAAAAAAAAGCAGAATGAACAGCAGTAAAATAATTAGGTCTTGTAAATGTCTTAACAGTTCTACTCTGTTAAAATACCTCTGCTAAATCAGACAGCATATCCTTGTTGTATTGCATTATCCTCGAAAGATGGATGCAAAAAGACATTCAAAAACTAAGCCTTACTCTAAATCACAGTATAAAATTGATAATTTAATCAATACAGCTTCAGGGTACATGTCATTATCTGAATATATTAGTTGAATGTGAATTCACAGATGGAAGTGTGTCAGGGAGACAAGGAGAAAATGAGTGTGAATAGTTTCACGCTGATATACATGCCTGTATAAAGCAGACAATTTGAAAATTAATCTGAATTCCAAAGAACCAAGAAGACAAAACACCACAGAGAAACAATTTACTTATGTCAACATCAGCTAACACATACATGAGCAATTTGAAATAACTGTGAAAAGACACACTATTACCATTTCAGTTTCCTGAGGCAAGTGATGTGATTTAGAAATGCTTAAACTTTTCCCATTAATCTTGCTGCAGAAAAAGAGGAAAAGTAAACACACTATTTTACAGTGTTGTGTAGTTATAGTTAAACTCAGAGAGTTTACAACGTTCACTTGCTTACACTTTTCACTACACTTGAGACACCACTCTCATTTTTGTACCGACTCACATTTTTCCTTTTCCCTCCCCACTGACAGTAAAGGTTTTCCACCTCTTCAGCCACATGACCTGAGTCTCACCCATGTCACACTCCTTTATAGATTTCACTGATGTGGCAGCAACCATGAAAAACAAACCACATGCATGAATAGGTGTGGATGTACCTCCAGCTGAACCCTCTCCATCCCCGAGGTGAGTCTCCAACTCTCATCATTCACAGCCACTTGGCCATCGCCCCTCTATATCAAACAAAAAGCAACAAGCCAGCTGGAAGGCCCTCAGGGTTGGAATCAAGCTAACTGGCTGGCAACAGGGCACACATGTGGAGGTTATATCTTGGATGGAGGCATTCTTCAACCCTCACATTGGAACAGTGATGCCTTAACATATTCCAGATTTGCTGGAGGGTAGAGCAGGAGCATGGCTCTCTGTATATGCCAGCAATTGACCCTTCGACTGAGAGAGCAAGTCCATAGTTCTGGTCACTGAGCCAAGTCTAATTCTGTGTTTTACATTAAACTGCTACTGTCTCCTCTTATTCTGAAAAATTACACCGAAGGTAAGGTATCTTCAAATGCCTGCGTGGACTTTATATTTGCTGCAAACATCTGCTAAGTGGTCTTCCTCATGGCAATGGTTGCATCTGTCTCCAAATGGTGACATTTACAGAAACTGAAAAACAATCACAAATAAGGAGGCATCTACTACCAATCACAGTGTTTCCTGTGGGCAACACTGAAAAGTGCAGTAATCCATAATTCACTCTTTTTTTTTTTTTTTGCTTTTTTTTGTTTTTTTGTTCTTGTTGTTTTGATTTTGTTTCCACACAGAGCACACTAATTTACTACACCGGAGCTGAAAAATCGGTTTGCAGGTGCCACAAACACTGTAGTGATGTCAGGAGAGAGACTGTGAGGTCTAAGGAAGCTGCTCTTCACAATGCTCCAGGCAGCTGGTGGAGGAGGACATACATCAGCACATTACAGATGTTTTAGTGCTAAACAAAATGCAACAATAGAAACTACACTTCAGGAAATAAATGTGAACTGTCAGGGATGATGGGCTGGATGAAACAAAAGCCTTTCTTTCCATTTATAAACTTTGGGATAATCACAAGGGGGCGGGGGGGGGGGGGGGGGGCGGGGGGGACC
>JAWWEU010000011.1:14042831-14113485 GCA_035583155.1 Acropternis orthonyx
GAGGCGGGGAACACAATGTCATGCACTATGTAGCTCATTCATGAAAATGGATTCCTGTGCCTCACACATTAAGAAATGCATCTTTCTTTCCTTCATATTGCCTTCAATTTGGACAGATGACACAAAATAGCTTCAGGAAGTAAATGTGCAACTTCATTTTGATGAATCAAGCACTAACTCAGAGTTGCAATGTAGCAGAAAATCTGGAAAAAAGCTCTCCTTTGGAGACATAAATGTATGTACCTAAGATTATTTCGTAGTTCATCAAAGTTGAAACTTTTTGATTACTTAGAAAATCCTTAAAATCTGCACAGGAATTGATATGTTCGTGAACCTATACAACTGATGCAATAAATATTTGCATATTTGTAATGCAGTTGGTGAACTACACTCCTGAAAAATGAAAAATCCATTAAAACTCTGATATTTGCTGGCTGGGAAACTTACCTTTGTTAAAACAGTAAACCAGTGAAGTGGATGATCTAGCCATAAAAGAAATATAGAAGTCTCATCTACCTTAGATGTGCATTTGGCATTGATCTTGCAGACTATAAAAAGTTATTTCAGCTTTCTCCCTTCTCTGCTTTCTTCAGCAAAAATTATTTCATTTTAAAGACTTCAGCACACAGGATAGTATGGTGACATTTCCATGGGAAGATAAATAAAATTCAAATGAATATAAATGTTGTTGCACCTCACTTTTATTATCACAGGCATCAAAATAATAGTCTGATAGGTTATATTTAAGTATAGGTGACAACAAATTCTGCTAACTTACAGGAAAAGACAACATTCTTCAGGCAGGAAAATGAAAAGTTAAGACAAAATAATACTCTAAAAAGAAGTATTATTGATACCATCTCTATAGACTCCTGTGACACAACTATCATTCCAGAAAAGTCTCAAAGACATATGTATTAAACAGACATTTGACCTACAGTTTTCAAAAAAGAATTCCCTGAGAATTGCAAATCATATTTCTTAGCAAATCAAAACAAAGCAATATTTAAGACCTGATAGAAATCTCATGAGGAAGGCCTACGAGGCTGTCCAATGCAGAAACTTTACTTTTTTATTGAATGCTTTGTCAAGTTAAATAATTAATTAATTGACTGAACTTCCAATTGAAAATTCCCTTAGCAGCATTTGGCTCTGTCTTTTAACTTGAAATATTATCCTTTTTTGTTTTGTTTTGTTTTTTTGTTTTCTGATCACAGGTGGTGGTTGCACACATATGGAAACAAAACCTTTTACATTTTCACTCCTGATCTCTCAGTCTTGAGAACATTGTGTACAAATTTGCCCCCAGAACCATTTGCAGAGTGGAAGCTTGAATACACACTTGCTTCCTCATTTCTGGGAATACGCATTCACGGCTAGTGAAGGCAGAAATACCTTCCATTCAGCTCTGAGGGAATGAAAGAAACAAACAACCCTTAAGTCTGAGACCACTGAATCCACTGCTTTCAAGAGCATTGATCAGGCCTTTTATTACATTGTCCTTCTTCCTGCCTTATGGAATAATGATTTATGGCCCCTTGCCCAATGAACTTAAAATATCACTGGAATACATCACCCTCTGCTCCTTACACCCAATATAAACCATATTTTAGGCACGGTGACAAATCTTTGCCTTTTTCACTGTGTGGAGTGATAGAATGGACATAAATTATCAATTCATGTTCAAGAACGTGGAAAAGCAGTGTGTCTGCATTTTAAGCTGCTGTTGTAGAGGATCGCACACGACACCCATGAAATCTTTCTATTGTCTTCAGCAAGCATTAGTTTAAGTTATTTGGAGTCTGTATATGCAGACTGCCATAGCTATTGTATCATGAGGAGGAACATCTGAGTGCTAATGTATAACAACATTAGCATTGAAAAAGACTGAAAAGCACACATAAGGAGCTCCATAAATTTGTTATAAAACCCATCACTAAATGTTATTTAGCATTTGCTCCTGAGGCTTAGCGCTACACTAAATTAATAGTGTCATGGTTTCTATTCAACAGATTGCCTTAAAGTATTACATAAAAGATTAAAAACCACACTATAGTAACAATGGCAATCACTTTTAATCACATCAAGAACAATAATCTATCTTTAATGTCTTTATTTCATACCTTAAGACCCTAGATTATAGCCCAAAGCATAGTCTGAACATCTTGTTAGTTCTTAGGTTGGCATCAACATACACAAATACCTGTACAGATGTCTATATGCAACAATTTGAGAATACTAAGTATGTGAATGTTGAGAGATCTGACACAGCATAAAAGTCCAGGATATAACATACTCTGATCTATTAAAGACAACTTCATCAAGCATTAACTTCTGTTGTGTGGCACTGTGCTCCTTAGGATCACTGAGCAAATTTTCAGGAAAAGACTCTCCCATCTAAAGGGAAAAAGATTTTCTGTCATGATTTTGTGTCCCTTGCTGGTGGTGTTCAAGGCTGCATGCATGACTACAGAATTTGCAAACCTTCTAAAGCATGTGGAGGGATACGGAAAGGAGAAGACAATGACATCCAGGAATTAAGACTCTGAAACATTCAGGCAGTATCAGTGAAAAGATGTCCCTACTCCTCAATTCCAAATTAGTGATACATGTACTTTTCAGGTACCCTTGACAGAACTGTAAAGAGACTCCCAGGAAAGCCTCTTCATTCAGTTCACCTCCCACTGTCTTGCTGCATCTCAGGGCTATGCCAGCAGAGTCTTCTCACTAGAATGCAGTCCTTCCAAAGCATGTCCCTGCCTGCATTTCCAGCTCCAAAGCTACTTAGATTAGGAAAGAAGTACCCTCTGCTCCCCTCAGCATCATATTGGGGTGCTGGTCTATCAATCACTGCTCCCTCCAGACTACAAGGTCAGTGGTTTGCAAACCTCACTGGAATTACTGCAAGTGCCTTACAAGTAAAAGAGTAAAGAATTTGAGCTAGAAAGAACTAAACAAACAAACCCCAAAGAAATTAACAAAAAAAGTTTCACAATAGGAATATATATTTGCAACAAAACAATTAATAGTTTTAGAGGGATTTTGTACAGGAATGAAATTGAAAATATTTGTTTCATGCGCAATTTAAATACCTAGGATTCCAATGCCAGGCAAGGCCATCATCAGGAACACTGCTGTCACTAAAGGTGATTGCAACCTGGGGACTCATTTACTCCTTTTGGTGTATCAACCAAATGCAAAACTTTCCAATTTTGCTACCTTTTTGCAGATTTCCTGTGATGTTTAAATCATATTCTTTAAATTAGGGATTAGGAAGTGCTGGCATTGCTATGGCACAAATAAGCAAACTCTGATCACACTTATGGGGATCAAAGAGACACTTCAAGTACTATTTAAAATGTAATCAAAGTATTTGCTCCATTTGAAAAAGAAATCACTGAAGTGGTGCCACAATGTCCAGTAGAATTTATGTACATAGATTCAGACCAAAATGTACACTGACACTGAAATTCACAACTTACTCCCTTGGACGGATATTGGTTGTGATTCCGTAACTCATTATCTGCTTTCCATGAGCACAGGTACAGCAGTAATCAAATTACGCCAAGCTCCATGTTAGTTTGGATCTAGCTACCTCCAGCTGCAGTTTTGGGGGATCCAATGACAGCTACTCCCCATTCTGCCTGTGCCCCTCTCCAACATCTGCTGTCTGTATCCAACACATGGAGACTACACAGTTCATTTTGAAAGCAACTTCAGATTTTGCCACTTTCAGCTGAGTAATATCTTGCTTTTATATTATGCACCATGCTTCACTGCATGAGATTCATTTTTTATTACCATCTCAAATATATTTCAGTCTTTTTAATTCTGATTAGACAAATTCATATCCTCCAGGTATAAACACATTGGTGATCCTTAATAAATGTAGGCCACCTTCCAGCAGTAAAAGTTACAGAAATTGAGTTAAAGTACCTTTGAGTTAAGCTCTGGGCAATACTGAATGCCCAGTTCCTACTGAGTTCTCTCCCACTGAAGTCTCATATGATCTGGACCATTACATAATATAAATTTAACTTTTGTCCAATTTAATTTTAAAGTAGTTGTCAAAGTAATGAAGTTTTCTCTGCAAAGTCATTCAATCAGTTCAAATTTTGTCGACCCTCAAATAGACATTCACAATCACACATGAGAAAATGAAATTCCTTTTTCTGATTGTTCTGATGCTTTCATTTTACTCATTGATGGGGTTGTTCTGGGTATAGTGGCATGCTTTTGCTTACATTCCACCTCTCTTGAAAATTTCAGTTGTAGTTTTCTTGCCTTATTTAGGAAAGAGCTGTTAAAAAGGCATGTTACTTAATACCAATAAAACTGTTGGGAGTACTTGAAGTCATATTTCAGTCTCTAAAAAGCTAAAAAGAAGGTAGCATTTTGTATGGTTGAACAGGCTAGCCCATGGCAGGTGATCTGAGAGTAAATAAAAGCCAGCAACCCTGAGATTATCACTAACCTTCAGATCTCCTTCTTATTTAGACATATATCTGATTTTAGGGGGAGGTGAAAGTAATTTAGGTCTCCAGAGACTTACATTTAATTAGTTTTTAATCCATTTCTACACCCAATGCCTCAGAGGGTGATTTCATCTTTAAATACAACTAATTGGATGTGTTTTAATTGAGAAAGCCTACAACATGCATAACAGAACTACCAGGAGTGAAAGTACAGTTTTATATTTTAATGTGTTTATATTTACTTTAAAACTCAGTAAACAGGATTTCACTCTCTGCTGGAGTAAACAGGTGAAACCCAATTAACTTCAAAGGGACTGTTCCCAGTGTGTAGCATATGTGAAAGTTGTGGATGATTAGAGTCTAAGGACACCTGCAAAGCATCATTATAATGTCACTGAAAGGAAAGTATTTCATACTCCTTCTGTGACACCTCTGAAAAGTTCAACTTCATTAGGGGAGGGATAATTGCTTTGCTGTTCTTTCATTTGATTGAATCACCAATCTTGAACTAAATTATTTATATTGAATTAAAATATTAACTTTTGATTAAAATATATATTTATTTGAGTGGAGGTAATAAACTGCATTTGATAAATAGTATCCCTCCATCTTGTTGATTCTCTGTGAAAACATTTCAGAAGTGCTGTAGCACCAAATATTGAAAGTACAACTAAGTTTCTGCAATCTTACACAGCCTTCTTTTTTTTTTTCATATGGAAGGACATTGAAAGCAC
Organism: Acropternis orthonyx; assembly: GCA_035583155.1. Classification (NCBI taxonomy): domain Eukaryota; kingdom Metazoa; phylum Chordata; class Aves; order Passeriformes; family Rhinocryptidae; genus Acropternis; species Acropternis orthonyx. Next base: position 14,048,041 of record JAWWEU010000011.1, read on the forward strand.
TCACGTGCATAAAGCTTTTGGAAGTTTGATGAACTGCTCAAATGCACAAAAATTTTAAGCTGATAAAATGTGTTTTGCAGAAGCTTAGTTTCACTTCAGTATCAAGATTAGTATACTCTGGTATAATGGAAGCAGAACAAATGCTTTTCTATCAGGGACATACAGCTTTTAATTTAATTCCCTGATCATATTTGCTTTTCTGATTATATGCTTTGATTTTTCATTTTTACACATAGGTATATAACGAAGTTCAGAATAAACTTTAATTCCACACAAATCTTTTCTGCTGTTATTAAGCTTTGTACAATCAGCTTTTACGTATAACTAGGAAGATAAATTATTAACAAAACTAAGATGTTTTATAACTTTCAGACAAACCAAGACACTGGACTACACATACAAGACAACTCAGAAGCATGGTAGAGATTCTTGAGCAGGCCTTTATGTCCACACAGCACATCCAAAAGGAAACATAGTTTCTTTAGCACGGTTTTGCACATTTTCTATGGCTTTCTTCTGCAATACATACAGAAAGGCTCAGGCAACTGTCCAAGTGCTACAGAAAAAGGTACTCAAAGTGTTTCTGATTCTCTTTTACAAACCAGAAAATATTAAAAGCCTAATATGAATATAAATAAAGCATGAAGATACCGCATCACAACCCACTGCCAATGCATGGTAGTAATCCCATGGGGAAATCCTTTCCCTGAACTTGCATTATTAGGATATCCCCGCTATTCTGTCAGTTCAAAGCACCTACCCCAGCTCTGTGAGTCTAGGCTGAGTGTACTGTGAGAAAATGGTTTAAACATGACAGCTTTTGATATCAGTGCTCATTGGTTTATGCTCTGGATAAGAGTTCCAGCTCTGAGAACCACCACACAAGCAATTGAGAGAATATCCCTGTGCATTAGGAGAATGAACTACTCAGTGAGCAGCAATAATTAGAGTGTCTTTTTCAGAAAATAGGAGTCTCCCACAGAGAAAAGCAGATTAAATGGAGCTACATAGATGTTTCTAGACACTGTGTTATTATATTTAAAGTTAACATAGCTATGCTTAAATATAAACCCCAATCTGCAACATAACATAGCTTCAGATGCTCCAAAGCTGCTGTTTCATTAGAAATAGTCAGCTCCAATTACTACAGCGTGACATACTGCTTAACACCAAGGAGCAGCAGAGGCAAGACAACTCATTTCCTTGTAGGAGAATAATGCATTATAAAAATATCTGTATCAGGCAAGAAGTGCAGGTGTTATGCCACTGGCACCGAGTTCACTTCAAACTCCAAAACAGTGGCAAAAAAAGATTGGGAAACTAACACATAAAAAAAGGATCAAGCATCAATTACTGGCAGGAGGTTTGTGAAGGACTTTGCCGAACATAAGATCATAATCCTAACTGAATGAGAATTAGGATGAAAATTGCCCAATAAGGACACCTACAGCTCATGTAAGTACACCAAAAAAAATTAAATGAGAAAAATCAGAAGATCTAAAAAAGTCACACACACACCACTATAGTATTAAAATTCAAATGGCAGATTCTCTTGGAATTGGAGTGTTTTTTTCATCTATAAGCATTCGGGAAACCTTGCTGGGAAACTGAAGAATTTAAATAACTTGTCAGTTTTGAGAAGTTAAACAGACAACAGCTGATTATCTCCAGTTATCCATTTGCTTCTAAGCACACTTTTATGGCATATTTTATGACATATTTATGACTTTATGACATAATGTAAAAATGGATGTAAACCTACGGTATGTAACACGTGGGAGTCGAATCTCTTTGTATTCTTAGTGCACTGTGCAGACACAAAATCACTCCCACAGGCCTAAATATTCTAAGCTTGTGCCCGATGAAGGTACACCTTCCTTTTGGAAATATCTGAAAAAAGTTTGAACTATACAGAGTAAATCTGGACAAGTAGTATGATACCAAAACATATCATTGCGATATATTTAAAGAGTGGATGTTGTGAACATTTTTTATGACACTGTTCTGCAGAGAATCCTGGAATTCTCTGATTGGATTTGCTAGATTTCTGTCAATGTCACTGAATAAATCAGAACACCAGACCACATTCTCTGAATTTTTGCCACAAAATCAACTGCCAATAATGAGCAGCAGATACTGCTTTGTAGTAAAATAGACAGATGGTCAGTTAATCTTAGGTCTTGGCAAAAAACAAAAGGGAATATTACTAAATAATAAAATAAATGAACACATCAAATCCAGCCTTAGTTTGGATATGAAAATTAAACTCTGTTCATGTTATTCCTGTCCAAGTATCATGAGTATATTACAGCAAATAAAATTTTCCCGAGAAGAATTCTCTCAAGACAGAATTAAACTGTTCATATTACTCCATTAATTGCTAAGTAGTATTGATAAAAATATTGGAAAACATGAACTTTAAAGGTAGTTGCCTTTTAAATTTCAAGTATTCTCTAAAAATTTCCAGACATGCTATTAACTGTGAAACTAGACAATTTCATTTCAAAGAAGATTTGAGAAAAAAAGGGATCCATGATATAAAATATACAATATTTGTAAAAAACTGAAAACAAACTAGTGATTTGCTGCTTTTCCAATTAATGGAGACATTGATTAAAAATACTGAGAAATGTAAAATGAAAATTTTTTTTCCCCAAGTACTTTGAAATTGAAGTGTGACCATTCAGATTGTTTTTATCTCCTCTCTGCTGCAAAACTGAAGATACATATATAAATATGCTTCTTCATATGAGTTTTTTTATGGGATTAGCATCTCAGATTTATTTCTTTTAGGAATTTAAAATTTCATTTGTGATTTTATTTCTTACTTGACGTTAATGAAATAATAAAAGCCTTTACTGCAAACGCAGTTGTATCAATACAATGTAGAAGATGTCTTTGTGGGAGTATGATTTCCTCCTTTGTATGCCAAGAATAATGATTTTGAGATAAATATTTATTTTTAAAGGGCTACAAACCTGTACCTGTATTATATCCCTATGTGTAATAATTACAAATACATACATAAGAATCTATAAAAACAAATACATAAACCAATACAAAGCTAAATGTAATCTCTACTTCTTGTCCTTCCATTCCCATCCTTTGAGAATAATTCTCCTTAATAACAACCCCTAAAAAGCAAATAGGAGTGATGTTAAGCTATATCCAATACACGAGTTTTCTTCCTTAAGCAAAGTTCATAAAGACTCATTACATTAAATGCTTCCCAGATAAAAAGTTTGAGACATGCATCTACCATCTATCATTTTGCACAGCAAAGGAAAAGGGCTATTCCTTTATCTCTGTGGAGAATTTAATACTCTCACCAACAGCAAATACTTCCAATGGTTATGTTCAAAGAAAAAAATAAGATCATTAAAAAAAGAAAAAAGTGAATTTGAGATAATTCTACAACAACCTGAATATTCAGAGAATTAACACCTCAGCAAGCAGTAAATTCAAGTGTGGCCTGACTTTCTGACTGAACTGATGAAAACAAAATGGAGCTTGTCAGAAGGGAAAGAGGAGACAAGTGGGCAAGAGTCAGTTCAGGAGAGCAGCCTTTGCATCAGTACAACAGGAACAGCATTTTGGAGGCATGCTGAGAGCAAGAAGCCTGGAACATACACTTAGCAGTCACTTAGATAACTGTCCACCTTTAGTTTAACAGGAACTTTGTGTGTTGGTTTTCTGAATTTCAGTAAAAACATGCTGGCAAAGAGAATACTGAAAGTTAAATTTCTACCTGGATGAATTCACACAAAAAATGTGTAATCTCTGTCCTTTCCTATTATCAGTGAAAACAGGGCACAGACAGATCTTAAGGTGACAAGATTCTCTAAATGGGCACACTCCTTCTTAAACTCTTACTCCCTTGCTACATATTTAAAATTCAACCAGTGGCTGCTTTAGTAGTGTGCTTGTCATCTGATGTTGCCATTCAGCCAGATTTGCATATCAAGCAAAAGAGGTGGAGTAGTTTAATCACTTGTTCTGGCATGCAAGAGATTAATATTAATTACAGTCTTCCAAGTATCATTTAGCTTCTTAGCTTTCCTGGTGCTGATTACTTTGTAGCACTTTTGTGCAAGGAGCTTGTTTTACATTTATTTACAGTCCATGAAACCCTGGAAACATGTCTTGTGTGTTTTGAATCACAAGCCACATGATATATGGGATGCATAAAACATAAAGTTGGAATCTATTTACCACTAAAATATGCCCTTTAATATAGTCTTAGTATAGGCATATCTTATTTAAAGTCTGTGCACAGAACAACATGCAAGTCTAGAATTAACAAGCAGTTAATTAAAGTGCCAAAGTATATCCATCTTAGAGACGGAAGACTAAATATCCTAAATTAACTCAAGATTTATAAGCACTTCTTTGTCATTACCCTTTCGAAGCCTGAAGACACAAGGTAATGCCTGGCTCTGCAAATTGGGTAGGGTATACCAATCTCTCTTACTAAGTGACTATTCTATCAGGGACTGAGAAAAAAAATAATCAGACAAAACCAGCACTTTCAGCTTCTCCAAAACCAGCGCACAAATAATGTTTGGTCTGTTTAAATAGACACAGCAGCAGAATACTAATTTCAGAGTGGATTCATTTCAGAGCAGTGGCATTTCTACCATTCATTTTCTAGGGAGTCAGAACCTACAACAATTAGCATGACAAAGGAAAAAAATGAAGCATTATTCTCAGATGTTGATCCATAGTCTATTCCATCAAAAAAAAGCCTCCTCACCTGAATTTGGACTCCTTGAGAAACACTTACATTCTGATAATCTACATGCCCTTACAACTGGAATAGAAAAACTGATGAAGCAATACATGAAATGCCAAAAAAAATAAAATTCACAAACACTTGTGTAAATTTTCACATGATCTTTTCTTCTACAATGCACATAGCAATAAAAATAAAACCACTCTTTTACAGTTGTAACACATTAGAACACACATTTGTTGAGATAGCATGTTACAAATACAGCGTATGAATTATTTAGACCGTTTGAAGTCATAAAAAAATCCATTTGATTAAATTTCTTAATCAATACTAAAGAATTAAAGCAACTGCCAGCAACACCTAGCTCGATAATGTTTAAAATCGTCTGTAAAGGACTTCCACTGAGCACATGAACTGCAGTTGTTCCATAAGTGTGAATTATAGCTACAAGAAGGCACTAAATTGTCTAAGGCATATGTTTGTTAACTGTTTGATGTCAAAAGAGCCCAAAACACCTATCCTAAGTGTATGGGTATGGCAGTCTGGTGCCTCCTCACCCAGAATGTCAGCTCTGCATTCTGTGTAATCCCACCTTTACCATGAGTTTCTCATTTCTGCACAGCGTTGCCTCTGGAGCAAAGCAGAGGGTGGCATCTCTGTCCAGCTGCCATCACAGAGTCCATCCAGCTCAGTTAACTGAGCAATCACAGCTAGGTTTTGAACAGCAGATGAGGATGTTTCTGAAATGCAGGTCTCTCTTATGCTAATCACTGACACTGAGACTTAACATTTGGGACAGCAGAGGCCTGGAGAGGTATTCTTATCAAGCTAACTTCTTCCCTTCTAGCCAGTGCAAGAAAAGCTCAAAAACACTGAGGCTAGTTCTTGTCATCTTACTTTAAATAAATTTTCATTCATTGCATCTGTCTTTCCCAGAGGACAATCCATGGTGGCTGTGTATCTATACCTGTCGTACAGACTGACCTCACAAAACAGCCATCCCCTACTCCACAGCAAAAGTCAGATTTGAATTTTCAGTGTGCCATCACTGATGACTGCTGTTTAAACAACAGAGGTTTGGTAAAGCAATGGCTCAGACAACTCTACTTCCTCTAAAACCCACAGTATAAATATGTGGAAAACTTGGTGGGTGTTCTGACTGCAGCAGAAGACTGTGGGAAGAGAAAGACTGAGAGAGAAACTGGCAAGGATGATTAATATAACTTTATGAAATAAATAATGCCTAAGGGTTAGCTTCTGCAAAGATAAATTGCCCCTAGAGGGGACAGACTCTAGTTATGGAGAAATGAGCTATCACTTTTGGATAGCTTAATTTATAAAAGAAACAAACTTCTGAGCCTAGAATTATTTATAGAGAGATACTACAAGAAATATGTCTAAGCTGTTAATAATCATGAAAGAGAACAAGGAGGTGTAATGGTCAGTTATCTATCAGGAGATAAAGTGGGATGAAACATATCGTTTTTTTTTTTTTTTTTTAAATCAGCAGACTTTCACACACTAGTTATATAAAAAGAATTTTAAAGGTTGGAATATCTATGTTCTTAGAATTGGTCAGATTATCACATTCATTGCTGATGGCAGCATGTCATTTTTGAAAGTGCAGTGCAGTATGCTGTAAAACAATGTCAATGAGATTTGGGACAATTACCTGAAATGCACGGTTATAAAGGCTGCTGTTAGTACTAAGATACTCTCCTAGTCAAAGTAAAACCTGAGAGCAGTATGCTGTGGAACAGGTACAATGCTTTTAAGTCAATAAAGTATACCTCAGCAAAAGGTATCCTTTGCTTTTCAACATGAAACAAACCGCCCAGACACAGAGAGGAGAGGCAGTGCCCTTAGCAAGGCCAAGAACCTCTCACACATCTAAACACTGCTGGCCCTATTTTCTTTCCCATGAGCAGCAAAGTCTGAGGTAACAAAGACACCTTCTCCGGAGCACTGCACAGCTGCAAGAGCCCTTGACTCTTTCTCCTCAACATGCCCAAAGTGGAGTTGCAATTTGATAGTGGGATGATGTCATCTTTGTATGTGCATATTTCACAGTGTTGCACAGATGGCCACAGACAGAGTGTTTGTTAAAAGAAAACATAATAAGGTAATGCTTTTTGGGGGAATCAAGCCTCTCAAGCAGGATGGTCAAGTGCTGTCTGAATGGTGACAGAAGTCACCATTGCAGTGGTCCAGCTGGATCAGGAGAGACTCCCTGAGCCTTCCAGCAGGTCAGTCATTCTGGCCGTATCAGTAATATGTCTGTCACGGAGGGTGATTTGAACTGAGAAACTCACACACACTTCCCACTAAACTCCTCAGAGCAGGCCATCAGCCATCACAACTTTCCCTCACTCCTCCTCAATTCCCTCTCTCACATGGAGGTCAAATATAAAGAGAAACAGGGATAAATTTCCTCCAGGAAATGAGACATTTTCTCCTTCTCTCCCTCTGCCTGGCTGAGGCTGAGATGGGCAGGGTGGGCTGTACTGCTCCAGGGCAGCAAGGGAGCTTGCTCAGCCACCTATCTTCTGAGGCCACGCTGTGAATGCATGGATGGATTCAGCTCTTTTGTCTCTGGCATTCTGAAGCGCTTAATTTCTTAATACATTAAAAATAAAATAATAAGTAGCTGACAAGTTGCTTCAGCATAATTGCCTAAGGTTACTACCGTTCTGTCTGACAAAATTAGGAAATAGTGTAATCATTGCTGCAGGAAAAAAGCAGTCAAATTGCACAAAGCTGGCGATAGTAAGTCAGTACATGATCAAAATGTTAAACCTGAATTATTTTGTAATACTCTTTCCCCAATATTCATTATTATTTCAATACATAATATGCCAGTATCTGTCCATATGGAAATCCTAAGATTGAAAACACAATAGAGTAACACAGATGTCACCATAAGGGAGTTACCTGACCTTTAAGTAATAAAAGCACAGCCTTTTACTTTAATAGACTCTGGCATTATTATAATTCTGTCCCAGTTCACCACAAAATGTGAGTTATTACATATTTTAACCAGGTCAGCTGTGTTAGGATGAGGATTTTAAAACAACCAGAAAGAACTTCAGTAGATTACACAAATCATATTCAGGATTTGATAGGTCTGAACAGCAAAAATACTTATTGAGTCCTTTTAAAGGACTTGTGAATGCAAAGTGCAAATTTAATGATTATATTAAAGTCAGAGAATAGAAAAAGATTTGAGGATTATTTTTTGAGCTCCTTTAAGTAAATTTTCTTTTCACTTTGGAGTCAAGGTGACTAGATCAAGACTAATCACAGATGAAATACCTTGCCAGGCAGGCAGCCTCCAATGAGTCATCTCTGCATAGTGTTAAAAAGCATCTGCAAATACACATGCTAAGGGAATCTCAATCTTCACCATATTAATATGCTTTGTGTGCTGCAATAGGAAGGCAAAAGTTCAGTTCTCAGTCAGATCAAACACATTCTTGTTATTTACAGTTCCTGGTGTTACCATTTGCCACACCAAACAGCCCTACTGGAAGTAGCCCTCCCAGCGATTAGAAAATTGAAGTAACTTTTAATCTTGAATCCCACCACACCATGGCTTGCATTAATGGTTTGCTTAGGCTACCCTGCTGTGCTGCATCACAGCCCCGCACCACCTCTGTCACCGCACCCAAACTGCTGCAACAGAGTGCTGAGAAACACCCTTATTAACTGATGCAGGAAGAAAGCAGAGAAAAAGTGTGTTCTGGTACAGAACAAATCCATACAGCACATATCTTTTGCTTCTGAAAAGTAAACACCACCATGTTCTCCCAGATGAGAGAATTCTTTTAATGTGAGTGCAATAAAGGTAAGCAATAAAACAGGATTTGGAACTTTGCTTTTCCGAATAACCTCTATTTCCTATTAAACCAACAGAAGTAGTGAACGTGCAGGTTACACAGACAAATGATTAGGAGCATGTCAGCCTGGGGCCAGTAAACTCTGTGCATTACTATATTAAATATGAGGTGAGGAATAGTATTGCCATGGCTGGTGGTCTGAGAGGCTTGGATACTATTGTGAACTCTGGTTGTGATGCAACTAAGTTGTCATAATGATAATCACCATATACACTGCAAAATAATCCGCTGTTTGCAACAACATCTCCTTGATAACAGTGCCTGAAAGTGGAAGAACTGGAATTGTTCCACCACGAAATCCATGAAAAAGCTGTGTTTGTTAAGCATATGTTAAGCCAACTGTTTCTAAAGAATCAAAAGCAGAATTCAGTAAGTTTCACCTCATAGCTGAAAAACCAAAACTGTGCAGCAAAACTAGCTGGACAAAAGTGTCATAAATGGTACATTAAACTACCTGCCTGACAAAAAACCCCAAACAAACAAAACAAACAAACAAAAAACCACCCCACAACCAAACAGCAATAAATGATCATTTATAGTAACGGCTTCTTACTTAAATGTTATCTATTACCTCTGTAATTTTACAGCCTGAAAAGGTGCCTTGTCTACTTACAGTATTTCAATACCCCTTTCAATAATATTTTTGAAGTACCAAAAAGGAAACAATGCAGTCACAAAGTGCAGTAAAGTGGAATTAATGAGCAGTAGAGTGTAGAATGTCCTTCATGCTGCATAACACTACCCTTTCAGAAGCAATCCCCTATTATAACATATTGTACTTGGCCAAAAAATCTGTGTTGCCCATAAGATCTTTTACTTGCATTGCTTGACACACACATTCTGTCCTTGGAGCATGAAACACAGCAAAACAAGAAAAACCTCTGAAAAGTAGATTAGAAACTAATATATTGCAGCTATCTAAAAGACTCATCTTCCTCCTCTCTTTCCACGTTGGCAGGATCTATATAGAAAACTTCCCTAATCTTCACACCCAGACTTGGTAAAGCTATGCTGTAGACATCTCTTTCTTTCCCATTCAACCCCTCATACTTCAAATGTTTGCCCAGAATATTATCCTATGTTTTATTCCTACAATATCCTTTCTTTTTTACTAGATAGGTGCAATAATTCAACTGCATTTTCCAGTATGCAACAGTGAATTCTGTAGAATTAAGCCACAAATACCAGGGCTTGAAACACATCTCCGTCTTTGTCTTCAGACACTCTTCACATCATACTTATGTTTCATTAAGGTCTGAAAAACCCAGTCTGAATTCATGAACGCTCTTGAAGGCCAAGTCAGAAGTATGTTAATGTTTTCCTCAGTGTGGCACCTTTACCCTTTGCAGGAATTCCTCACTAAAATCAATGAAAATGTATTAGAAAAATTATCCTTCATTAAGAGGTCAATGTAAGAGATACAAAAATGAAGGTACAAAGACAATACTGAAAAACTGTCTATTAGACAGCTTATTATGCCAGTAAACCAATATCAATACACAGTTTCTTTATCTCCCCACTCCTTTTTTGTCTGTTGTCTCTCATCTTTCACTTCAAACAAACTCTTAGGGACAGAACTTCTTATATGTGCGGTAGAGAATCTAGACAAGGACAACCATATTCTCTAATACAACACATTAGCACAATCATCAGATGATCAGGGAATGTTTTCCTGACATGAACATGCAAGATGGATGTGCCAACCAACCCACACTTCAGCAAAGCATTTAGTAAGAAGCAAAAATCTTCTGGTTCATACTAATCACTGACCCACAACTGGAAAGGAAAAAAGAAGGGTTTGCAACTTACCTTCCTCATCATCAGGTCAGACAAAGTAGACAAAGGACGGTCCTGCACAAAAAATTTAAAACTGTACTTATTATGGGACAAGGAATTTGATCACTGACAAATTTAAACAAATTATTAAAGTGAAGCACACATGCCCTCACCAAATTAAAAAAAAAAAAAAAAAACAAAAACAACCAAAAAAAACCCACAAAACCTGCCCACAATATAAACAAACAAACAAAAAATTCCACAACTCCCCCCACAAACCTAAGACTAGATTACTTTTTTGACATTAGGAAGACGGTAAGAATTACTGCCATGAAAGTTATTTATGACTTCCAGTCTCTTAAATAATTTCTCTTTGATTACAAAGACCAACTGTCATTGAGTAAGGCTGTGGTATTTTCACTAACAAAGGTGGTGTATAACAGGCAATTATTACTATGGTGACAAGACTTAATACATATTACAGGAGAAGTTCAAACATTTAATGAAATGTCAAGTTTTGATATCTGTCTTCCAAAAAAGAATGTTAATCCCATCACATCTAGAAAAAAATTAAACTGCCTGGAAAGTCCCTCGTTTACCTCATTTGGTAGCCTGAGAAATCCATCAGCACAGCATGCCAACATCACAGAAAATTAATGTACGATATATTCAAGTTAGAGACCACAATATGTTAAAATTTAATGAAATGGCTACGTTTCTAGTAAAACCACACAAAGAACTATTTTTTTATTTTGCAGTCACTGATAGGAAAATACTCAGACATGCATTGAAAATGCATAACAAAGCAACAAGCAACATACTTTGACTCAACTAGAAATGCAGCATGATAACATTGAATGCATGAGTGAAAGATATTAGTTAAATATATGTTTTATTAGTAAATATTATGTGGTGGCATTAATTTTTTATGTATGATAATTACAGAATTAAGTTTTCTCTTCAATTGCTGACTCATCTCTCTAAATTAAATTAGAGGGAAGCCTCAGAAAGTGAAAACTGTCACTACTTCATTGACTTTAGTAGGTCAATATTTAAATCCAGTACCTAAGTGTCAGGTCAGTTGGTCTCTTGTCCCTAATAGTGACAACTAGAAATGTTTACAGAAACCATATGAAAAATAACAAGAATTCCTCCTTTACCCTACTGTCTCACCCAAATGATGTTTGGCTCTGCTGAACAAGTTGATTTTTTAAACAAATATTATAGGAAAGTACATACTTGTGAAATGTCAACGTTTCAAAAACCAACATCATTAGTTTTTCTCCACAAATTTTGATTTAGTATGATTTAAACAAAAAATAAATAAAGTAAAATTAAATTACATTCTAATATAGAAAAAAACCTATTGCTACTGGTAACTTAAGAAAGAAATTAGTTTAATTATTCCCCAATTAACCTATCACTAATATTAACATATTTCTATGCTATATCCGCATTTAGAAAAATAAATTTCCTAATAAACTTTAACCAGTTCTAGGCACCATATTAAAATACTGTGAAATTCTAGTGAAAAAACATAATAAAGGGAAATAAAACCCATGAAAACTGAACTTCAGTGTTATCAAAATCGTTTTAATTTAGAAATATGTCTCTGCCAAGAGCTTCATCTTTCAGAAAGGTGCGTTAGTATTTCAGTTGCTTTAGCTTACTTGTATTCTACGTAAAAATACAATGTCATAGAGGCAGAAGAGTCAGGGTTTCCCTATTTTTCTTTTTAGATGATGCTCAATCTATAGATGCAGTAATGGGTGTTATACTCCACTGAGGATCAGGTTTCTGTGTTTGCACGTCAGGTGTAGTGGAGATGATAAAAGGGATTGAAAATTTTAGTTACAGCAAGATATGTTGCTTGGCCAAATATCTATTATGTTGCAATAATATAAAAAATGTCACGGAAGAGCCTTTATGTAACTACTCAAAAGTCCACTAGCTCCTCATTGTACCTCTCTTTCTAAGGGAAGGTCCTGTATTATATATAGTCTTAAATAAAAATACAAACTTCTATTTCCTGTCAGAATCTTTTTCAGCTTGATTTTTAGTTATTTTAAAATCCCAGATGAGGCCTCTCCAGTCCTCTTTGTATTTTTCTCAAGCAAAAGTCTGCTGATCTTATTCTGTTGCAGCTGTTAGTCTTTTAATCTGTTTGCATATTTCTTCCTTTTAATTATAAAAATGTGTCATGTCTTTAGAACATTTTCTAATCTGCATTACTTACTCATTCCAAAGTATATCTGCATTTCATTTTCCAGAGTAAATACAAAATAAAATAAACAGCACTGGCAATTGCAAAATGGAAATTCTGAAGCATATGATAATGAGAATTCACCAAAATTGTGGAATGTGACATTCAGAAAGGAAGTTTCAAGTGCCAACTATTTTGTAATAAAAATCAAATGTATGCAAAGTCACAGTAAAACATACACCTCTTGGTTAGACATTGTAAATAAAATTCTGCTTGAGTAATGTCCCACCTCTGGGATGATTCCTGCATTTACCCTAAATTAGGTCACATTAAACACATAAAAGCTATTTATAAGATAACTGCAGAGCTACAGCTTACTTTGGTGTAGAGATACTACAGGCTTGTTTTTCTGGTCAACATAATAACAGCTAAAGGTCATCAGACAGTGAAGTTCTTTGCCTTCCTTACAGACTTCTATCAGTGGGATGGTCAATGGTACATGGACGGGAGCAGCTAAAATACTTCACATTGACTTAAAAGGGCTGTAGGTGTAGAAGCACCTTCTTCAAATTAAAATTTAAATAGCTTCGGTCATTGGTACTAACTTCATCAGAAAGCAAGGAAATAGGAGGATGGTAAAAAGTCTACAGAACAGCAGACTTAATTTTTGCATATGTCTTGTAAATGGCTTTTAAAAAGCTTAATAACATCAAAGTTACAGTAATTACGTCACCTTCCCCTTAACTATGACATTGTTCCATCATACTGTTTTCTTCAGAGAATTTAATTTGAATAAAAAACCTAGTTTTGTTAGAGGTACTGAAAATAACAAAGACCACGGTGGATCCTTTCCACATTTATCTGGTTGACTGCTCTGATGTGATGAATAGAATGTAATTTCCAATTCAAACATCAGGCACCTCCAGACTGTGACCGGGGAAAATGCAGAGGAAATGGTTACCTGCTCAACCTGAATAAGGTAGGCATGAGTCTTCTAGGAAAGGCACAGTGAGAAAGACATTCTAGACAGAGGAGAACTATATGAGCCTGATATTAAATATGGTCCTAAGACTGTCAAAAAACTATATTAATGTTAATAACAGAGCAGCAGAATACACCAGGAACCATGCAAGCTTTTGCATTTCACAAGCACCCCTGCACTGCTGAAGTATATCACAGCTAGACTGAAAAAGACATCCATTAGAGAATAAAAAATCCTTCATAATGTGTAGCAGGAAATTCAACACTTAATGAAAAAAAGACATAAATGAAACCAAAAGGAAAGTGAGTACCATTAGCAGACAATAAAGGTCTAACTTAGGTATTTAAAAAAGAAAACATGTTAAGAAAAAAGAAAAACCAACAAACCAGTAAAAAGAAGCAATCTAACAAAATAAACAAAAGCAAAAGAAAATCTAGTTTCAAGGAACACCTTGAAAAATTGAATTCTGCAAAACACAAGGAAGAATTTCAATGTCAAGTTCTTTTGTCATTAACTACAGAATTGCATGTAATAGCAGCTTGGCCTTACTTTAAATCTCCCTTGAAATAGTGAAAATAAAGTTTTAGGGCTTGTGAGGGAAAACAGACATATTTTCAAGAGTGTTTAGATCCCAGCAGGGCCTATTTTGCTGCAGTGCTACAAATGTTCTTGAAAATTTTGATCATGCAAATTCCATATCTAGAGACAACAGCAATACAGAATATGAAGTTCAACAAAGTTCTACTTACAGGGCTTTTTTTTTTCACATATTGAGTACACTGCAAATACAAAGAAAATTAAATAAAGCTTTGTTTTTCAAGGAATATGAGTGATTATTTTTTGTTCTTGAATTAGTTTTGAAAATGTGGTGACATGCCAGAGCCATATAGCAATAATGAACTTTCACAAAATGATGCTCTGTGCAGGGAGAAAACCTTTTGTCATCATAAAAGCAGTAATTTATTTGGAGCCAGAACTATTTTTGTTCTTGGTTGCTCATCCCAGCCTTTTTTTTCCTTTTAACTTTGCAATTGGAAATCAAGTTCAATGTCACCATTAGAAGATGTTCAGGTTCATATACTGTTCTGATATTTCAGATTAGATTTATTATCTTCTTTTTTTGCTTCTGTGAATAACTGTGTTCTAACTTAAACAAAAAACCCCAAAAGCATTTGTAACCTAAACAATAGCATAACCAGGAAACATGCAACTGTTTATAATAAAAAAATTCTTTTCAATTAAGTGAATTCATTATAGTCTGCAATATGTATTTACACTTGCTCATATTGCAGATGGAATCTTGGGATAATCTTAATTTTTATATGAATAGATTTTAGGCTGATTGTTACTTCAACCTAATCTTCTGTCACTAAGTGTAAAATGTTGGACAATGTCATTAGTGCAATTAATTAAGCAGCTAATGCATTGTGAGGAGAATATTCAATTAAATCACAATGGAATTGCATATTTTGAAGTGTCATAACCAGGTCAGTTTCAAACACTTGTATCTATCTTTACAACATCATTCAGTGCAACAGAGAGATTGAACTAAATCATCCAGTGACTGTTCAGCCACTAAACTCCTAATTCAGCCTTGTCTTGATTTCCTCCTTGAATATGAATCCTGTGTGAATACTTAGAAGCAGATATGGCACAATGGTTGGCTTAAAATGGACAATGTGGCTATAATTGAATGCTATTTTTACCAAGAAAGTCCTCTTACATAGAACTGAGAAATATAGTACAGTAGCAACCTTTAGCGAATACTTCATACCAGTTTGAAGGCAATCAGGTTAATTGAATGTGTTCCCAAAAACTACAAGAAGTCAGAAATCACAGACTTTTTAAGCAGCACAAAGATCAAAGTGGTTGAAGACACGCAAAGATTTATATATCTGTTTACTGGCAGGAACGTAGGTTGTAATTATCAAAGTAAATATTTCTGAACAGCATTCAGAAAACTGATTTAGCAATGACATTTAAGCTTTTACAGTTTATTCTCTATTACAAAATTGATTTCTGCTGTGTGTGTTACTTTCTAAGATTGCATGAGTAGAATTGGTGGTTACGTTTTCTGGTGTAAACTTCTTCCACCCCAAATGTTTTTTCCTGTGGAAGCTGATATTATTTGTGGAACATGGCCAGCTTCAAGTAACTCCTCAGTGTACTTATTTCAGTACTTGACTTCTAACCATCCCCCTACTACCCACAATAAACACTCATGACCTGATATATGGCTATATTTTAAGATTTTCTGTTTAAAATTTCAGATTCAGTTTTGGACAGGCAAAAAATTCCAATATCTAGAAAAAAAGAAAGATAAATAAAAAAGATAAATCCCTACCTCACAGAGAAGTAATTTGTCCGCCACTTATTTCAATTAAAATGAGGTGGGTACCTACAGCTGTGTGAGTGCTTTGCATTGTGCTGCTGCCAAGCTTTAGAGAGTAACATGCTTAACACCTCAAGGTGCTTGATTTACTGAAAGGGCAAAAGCAAGCAGCTGAGTTCAGTCAATTCAAAACTGATGCTTAGTTATTTTCTTCCATAAAGAATTTTTTATTTTAACTAGAGAGAACTCTGAACTATGAAGTGGCAACTCTCAAATGCTTGACTGTTTTTAGAGTTCTTCAAATGCAGAACAACTGAACTAGATAGTCAGTTCTCAGGAACACATGAAATTTTCCAGATAACATGCTTCATAGCCTCTAATTCTGTTCATACTGCAGTCACTCCTAAATTCAACAGCTGAGAATTCTGCTCCTGGTTTAAGAAGGGGTAACAATATTTCTGCAGTCCTGCAGAGAAAATGTAGCATGTATTGTTACCACCTTACCATGTGTTGGTTATTGTCAGTGGTAAGACATAATATTTCTTATTTTCCCCAGCTTTTTCTAGAATACTGCCAGACAAGGATTTGTTTTTACTTTTTCTCTTATATTTCAACAATATGAAAGATTGAGACTACCTGATGTGCTGAATCTGGATTTACCCTCGCGAAAGTATACTGAAATTCTAGTGACCAACATATTTATCAACCTCCTCTGCAACTGATATGCAGATCAGAATACCGTGTATTTATGCCAAACCACTGTTACAATCAGGATTACCTGGAGATTCTTAATTAAAATGTGATCTAATGATTACTGTGGTTGCTATGGCAATTCAGGCTGAACAATATAATCTGACTGATAACTACATCAGCATTCTTTGTTGTTTGTAATGTAGGTGTGTGATTGCAATCACTATATTAACAACTGTGCTTACTGTATTAGAATGATTTATTTCTTCTTGGGAATACAGCCCTAGGATACATTTTAGGCTACTTACAATCCAATCATAGAATGCATTTAATCCAGTCACTAAGGATAAATGCTTTTATGCCATATGACTGACCTCATGATACTGAATCTGCTTGGGTTCTGATAACAGAGGATTTTAAATTGCCATAGAATTATTTTTAGTTCACATATAAATATTAGATGCAACTTACTCAGCAGCTCAAAAATAATAAAAAAACAACAACAGTGTATTTCCAATATTATTCCAATAATCTGTCTCTTTCTGCATATTTGAACAGAACTGAGTATCATGACAAGCATCTCATATGAAAGTTGTGGTAAAAATCAAGGGCAATTGCAATCTTTGAAAAATAGGTCACATAAACGTTAGCGGATTTATGACTTTGTGTGTTATCATGCCACTACACTGTTCTTTTGACACTGTGTGACAATTTAATAGTTCACTTCTACAGAAGTGACTTAAAAATTGTTTATCCGGTGAAAAATTAAATGGCAGCTTCTGTGAATAGTAGAGATATGCATGATGTGCAACTTAGTGATGGAGAAACAGTGCAGATGAAAATTCCTGTGTGATACTTAAGTGACACAAATAGCAGCTCACAGCAGGACAAATCAACAAGGATGAAGCTGCACAATAACACCCAAAAATAAAGCCTGAGTTTTCATGGCATAGTGGCATTCCTTGGATTCAAAGAAAGTGGTTCCCTCCAAAGCCATTATAACTAAAGACACCATTACAGAAATTATTAGATATGACACAGGTTACATTTTCCCTACACTCTCATCTATGTTCCCTGTTCTCTAATTCTGAAGAATCTTGAAGGTTGTCCTAATATACACACAGATATAAATAGTGCAGATCACACTGTTTCCAACCACCAAAACATAGAACACAGAATCCATAGGTGAGAAAACTGCTAGTTCCAAAACAGTGCCTGTCCTTGAAACAAGCACTGATATGTGACAAGATATTTGTCTCTACAGTAGCACTACACACAGTCAAAACTGACACACAGTTATTATCACCAATAGTGTTACTTAATGGTGATCACTTAATTATGGGTCTCATAGTTTGATTTTGCTGTTGGTTATCAAGGTTATTACTCTTCTGCTGGTGCAAAGTGCGGATAACAAAAGAAGCCCACGAGGATTAGATCAGTGCAAGATCAAGCACAGAAAATTTAGAAATTTTTTCTTGTAGAGATTTTTCCCTTTTTTTAAAGGGCACAATTTAGCTTGGTGCTAAATTTCTTAAGACAAAGGATTACTTATTAAGAGAGAAGTCTACTTTTTTTGTTTCATTTCTCTCTAGATCCCTCAAATACGTAGATATTTTTAAATCTCATCAATACTGAAAATTCCACAGCAAGGCCAGCAGGTGAAACCAATGAAAACCTTCTTCACCTTCTGAGAATGACTGAAACTAAGGTTAATTCTTCCCTGATTAATGTATTTTCATTGCTCATTTCTTCCCACACAAGGAGGGAAAGTTCCATTTATAGAATCCTACAAACAGGATTATATAGAACCCTACAAACAGGATTATATAGAATCATACACAGCAGGATGCAATAAATATTCTTTACATTAAGATTTGGAATGGAGATGGTAAATAGATGGTGCTGAGCATAAACTTGGTATCAGGTCACCAAGGAAACAACAAAGTGAATATCTAAAATCTGCATAGACTTGCCATCAGAATTTTTACTTACTCAAACACTTTCAGGACGGGTTTGTGTAGTAAATTAATACTTATCACCACAGACTGCTTATGCAGTATATTTGATTAAACATTTACATCATTCAAATATCAATCAAATCTATAATTATTTACACTGAGCTTGAAATTATTTTGCAGCAAGCAAATCTGCAAAGATATCTTTGAGAGAAGTGCCAGTGCTCTAGAAATGAGAAATAAAGAACAAAATTTAATTTCCTCACCTATTTCAAGCACAAGTAGAAACTCTAAGTTGCAGGGGGGACTATGATTTTGCAAAATGTAAAATGTTGTCAATGCCATTATCTGAAAATGTATTCAAGCTCACATAGAAAGAATCAGAATGCAGGTTTTACTTAAATGCAACTATATTATTTTAAGTCAGGAACAAAGACAGTATAGCATCTCATTTTTGCTGACATTTGTCATCTGTGCGCTGTGATCAGGTAAGCTCAGGAATTCCAGTTGGGGTTGTTCACTTCCTGTTAAACATCATAGGAAATATTATTATGCATAAGAGTTTTTACTTTTTATATTTTCAGGTAATTTTCTTGCTTGTTTTTGCGACAACTGGGGATTAATAGCAGTCTGCCCTTCACGTGAACTTCTTACTCACAGCAGCCTAAGTGCAGGCAGTAAGGGATGGGGGGAGCTGAAGCTTTAGCATCCTTTACAGAAGTAAGCAGTATATTGCAAGCAGAAAATCAAATATATAAGAAGTCCTAATAATTGAGAGTCCAATAAGAAAAAACTACCTTTACTTCAAGAATATATGCAAACTAAAGTTGTCGTTGTATTACAGACTATGTTACTATTCAATTCATACAAGCAAGGTAATCACAATTTAAACTATCCCCTAGAGGTAGTAAACAAACATATTATGTCATATTTACTTACACTGAATGCTGCTTTAATATACAACTGACCAATTTCAATGGAATATTTTCCAGAGTAGAATCACAATTTAGCTCCTGGAAAACAGCATTTAGCAAAAAAAAGAGGGTATTTTCTAAATGTCACTGTATGTATTTTTAGATGCCTCTTAGTACTGATTAAATGAAATTACAAGTTATTAAGTCAAATGAGATTTTCCTGCTATTCCATTCATTTGCAATGCTATATTCTCTGTTCTCAATTCACCTACAGTCAATCCAAACTATATTTAAACCAGAAGCAAATAGCTGTTCTCTCACTGTGTTTCTGAATTAAGCCTGAAGTGTGCACATCCCATGTTCTGAAAACTCATAAAACTGTCACAGTAACACAAATCTATAATTGAGAAGCTGTCACCTCTTCCCACTGACACAAAAGACAAGAACCATGCAGTAATTTTGCTCAGTAGGAAGTACACACACCAGCTTTAAATAGTTAATTTAGAGAGTTCGGAACTTAAGATAAACTACTTGAGTTTTTAGTCCAACTGATCAGCTAGCTTTTACATTCCACATTGTTGTATTGGCAGTACCTAAGCAGAACAAAATGTAAATGATATCTCTCTGCAAATACTCTTCCCCCACCCCCCCCACCAAGAATTTTCAAGAAAAGGGTTTGTTGATCCTTCTTTTCTCTTCTGTTTAATCCACTGTTTTATTGTTATTCCATCTACCCAAAAAATGGATAGTAGACAAAAATCCACTTAAAGGGATTACATACCCATAGGGTTCCTATGCAATCCATCAAGATCTGACCACTACATTAAATCCTTTAACTTCTTCCAGTGCTGCAGGAAGGAGGGGCAGCCAAGGAAGCAGGAAAAAATAAACAAGGATGCTATGCAGCATGTTCTGTACAGCTCAAAGCTTGGAATTTCTGAATAAACTATTCTGCTGTGATTGTAAAAAGAGGACAAAAAGAATTGAATAGAAAAAAATTCTAACCTAGAGAAACTGCGCTCTAGTAGAAGGTATAAACTTGCATCTAAGGGTGGAGGAAAATAAATTATGAAGTTTTATAAGACTGAAATTGGAAATGATAACTATGAAATTAAAACATTGAACAGATTTTCCTTTGGTAGGGAAGAAGAAAAGTAGACAGTCAAAAATGACCAGTTACTGGAAATTAGATTTACTTTCCCTATGCTGATTTTGGACATCCAACATGCATCTTCAGAGAAATGCAAACAACAGAAGTCAATTCATGCTCTTGTGAGATAAAGGGTTGCTTTGCCAATGAGATGAAGTCCACAGCCAGCGGAAAAATCAAATATTTACAAAGAGAGGCTTAAACTGTTCTGCCAGAACCAGCTTCAGCAAGAGTAACTTAATTGATGTTAATAGTGCTTTAGCTGACAACTCAGGCAAACCCTAAGACATGAAACTGTATCTTTTGTGTGTGTATGAGGATTTCAACATTCATTCTATCCTATTCAGTGCTCCTATTTTTGCCCTGAATAGTACTCTCAGTCTCTTTAATTCTGTGACTTATTCTTTGCATAATAAATTAAAAGCCAGTTGTAATGTGCTAAGAAGTTTTTTCTTGGACAGAACAAAAAGAACTTAGGAATCTGCAAGCATTAGGTAAAACACTGTGTTCCTTAAAACTGCTGTAGACAAACTGCTCACCAGGCTTCTCATTTTGAATGTATTTTAAATTCTCACTGACAGGTGACTTCATCAATGTCACCCTAAGAATGCAGTTTGGTCTCATTAAAAAATGAAGGGAAGAAAACCAATACTGTCTTCATACTTTCTTTAGTCACTGATTTTCAGAACCTATTAACAAGTCTCCAGGCTTAATTTTTCACTCTTTCTGATAAATAGTCTAAATGTATTCTAGGAAACATATCCTAATAACCTAAAGTTAAGTCTGGATATACTTGGACATGGAATGAGCTGGTACAAAAGAAACTAGACTGTGTGCTGTTTTGGGTTTGTATTTTATTGTGAGTAGCACTTGTTAGTCTGATATGAGAGTGCATTTATGATCAAGTCATGTGAGCAGACAGAACGAGGTGTTTTGGCTTAATAGAAGGCAGCAGATGTCCTCTAATAGGTGTTGAATTATGTTTGAGCTGGAGACAAATAGATGTTCCAAATAAATGCTTGGCTGATTTTTCAGACAATCTGAAGGAAGTGTTATCAATTTCACCACGTCTGATATGTAGATATATAGCTCTATCAGTATTCTCAAGTCATGGAAGTCCTTCTCTATTAAAACTTTTGTTTATTTATTGGGAGCAGTTTTAGAAGCATTTTCTAAAGGAGAAGTCCCATTTCTCAGTGCTGACCTCAACACATGAACAAGGAACCAACCTAATCATATACCAAATAACTCGGAAAACCAGAATTTAAATTTGTAATCAAAGACATGCGTGAATAGCATAGCTTTATAAGAGAAAAAGAAAGAATCTTAACATTCTTATGAGTTTCAAGATGCTGGAAAACACTACTTAGGTAGCTGTCCTAAAAGCTCGGCCCATTCTCAGATACCACAGCTTGAAAGGATTGAAGAACTCATTTTACCTGCATGTGAAAATTTCTGCGTGAATATGAGCTCAGTGCCAGAAAAACACTGCATTATGGCAGAGCCTTTCTTCAGCACCTACCCATTAGTAAACAGCTGCCTTAGAAATAAGTTGACGCTTTTCATTGCCTTTACTTTGCCTTTTTTGGAGGGTAGTAAATATAGGAAAGTTAATTCCCTATACAGAGTTGTTAAATGTGTTGTGTTTTGTTAAAATCCTACTCCCTCAATCATCCCACCACATGCATAATTCACTCTCCAGACTTAGTTCTTGCATTGAGTTTAGAGTTCAAACTGAGTTACAGTGAGAAATTTTAGTTAGAGTTTATTTCTCTATAAAGTAGTTTAACTTCCATTGTTTAATTGAGGGTGTAGAGTAGATGTTATCAAATTTATTTAGTAAAGAGCAGAATACAATGAAGGAGATTGATTTGACAAGCCAATAGTCTTCCCACTAACATACATGGCTACTCTTAACACCCTTTTATCACTGGTCTTTTATTTGAATCTCTTTTAGGTGAGAAATAAGCTGTCTGGATTTTTCAAACTAAATATGATATATGATTTTCTTCTATAAATTCAGTGGATCCATTTCTGTAAAGGCTGTCACATGTCTAGTTCACCACAATAATTATGTTGACAGAAATTGTTCCTTCAACATTTAAGCCTATTAACAAATGAGTTCTGTGACTCTTTATACATTTCTCAAGTTATTTCAGTCTGCATGGCTAGAGCAAAGGTGATGTATCCCTGAATCAGGTTTGCTAAGTGTAAGGCAGTGTATTTCACAGGAAGAGAAATAAGCAAATAATCTGTTCTACACCACAGGCAGTGGCACTGTAGGCATGGCTGATGGTGCAAAACTACGTTTTTCTTGCTATTATTTCGTGTTTGCTGGAATGTTTATGATTCTGCTTGCTTCTATAGTAATAGATAAATTTCAAGGGTATCTTGCAATTTCCTAGAAGAGGTATTAATCCAGCTGTGTTCCTTGTTCCCTTCAGAAGACCTTTAAACTAGTACTAATGTTCCAATAACACAAGGACAGAATTCCCCTCTCTGCTTAACATGTACCTTACCACACTAGAGGCCACCAGAATATATCATTTAGGTTGCAGAAGATCCCTAAAATGAACAAAAACTTTTGTGATCTTTACTACACTCTCAAAAATTAATAAACAAGAACTTTGGAAAAGGCAAACTCAGACTCATATTTCATGGCTCATTATAATCCAGTACAGTTTGCAGAAAACCAATGCAAAACTTCAGCTTATTTGTATTCTGGGCTGAATGGGCACTCCCATTTTGCCCTGTTGCAGTTGTTTCAGTCTGTAGATAAGAACTGAGGATTCACTGCAACAGAAAGGGAGCCTGGGAAGATTTGTGATCCTAGAGTGATCTGCCTTAGGCATTCACCTGTGGTTGAAAGGGGGTTGTGGCCCTTTCTCCAATGTCCTCAAGGGTAGATGCGAGTCTGCATTCCCTGACAATAAATAAATAAAGCAATGGCAAGAATGTGCAGTATTTCCTCCATAAAAGCAAGACTCATAAGTCCATAGCTCCTACCTACACCCCACACTTGAATTTTGCTATGCTATTTCGATGTCTAGATTCTCTTCTGTTATATGTAACCTGAAATTCTCTTACAGGAAAAAAAAAAACCACAAAACAAACAAAAATAGATAAAAACAAAACAAAACCACCAAAACTTACATTCATACTGAGCTGCTGAAATTTCTCAGTTGCTAAATGCTTTTAAATATTCTCTTATTTCCGTGTATCCCTGAAATGGAAAAAAAACTCCAAATTAATAATTCATTCTAGAATGACATCAGCTTGTTTGGAAAATGCAAATTTCCTTCTGACTCCAGGGGAGTGTTACACACTTTAGGATTGTCAATTCTTTACCTCTCCCTGACTCTGTCTTGACTTTGTTTCCCTTTGTCCTGTAACTTCACCTCCCTGTCATAGTGCTGAGCTGTGGTTTTCTAACACCACCTCCTGCTTGTTTGACTTCTGCTGTTTCCTTCTCTTATACTTTGTAAAAAATCTTTGCAAAGAACAGTACTCTAGGCAAGTTTACTACAGCAAAGGAAGCATCTTCTGATCAAGTTTGCCACCTTCTTCATAATCACACTTACTCAGTTTCGAAGATAGGATCTGGGAAACACAAGGAAAGATAAAGGGGCCATTGAGCAAAACATTGATAAGACAAGTCTTCTCTTAAATAATTCCAGTATTTACACCAGGTAGCTGAGGTCAATAAAAAGAACAAATCCTAACTTACCACAATCTGTACATGTTGTGGCTTAGTTGGGACAACTGTCAACCCTCCTCCCACCCAAAACAGACTATTATTTAAAACAGGCACTATTTCTCAACCAAAAGTTGTAAAATTAGGAAATTAACTGCATTTCATCACAGGTCGAATCTTAGAGAAGACAGAAGGAATACCTAGGGGAATGCAGTCACACTTTGAGACTTAGAAATCTATAGACATTTTCCTTTTCCATTCCAGGGTCATATTGCAGTGCATAACCTGGAAACATCAGGGTGTTTCTAAAATGTAGTGCACTGCCAGGTGGATGTGCTGGAACTTTTTCATTACACAAGGGCAGCAAAACACTCTATTCTGGCTAAGTACAAATGTGCAGAGGCAGGCTGTAACCTTTGTAATCCTACCTAACACAGTATTTTTTAATGTATAATGGACCTGTTTGAACATAATCCTGTATCCAACACATAATGGTATCATGTCACTTTATGGATTTTCAATATTTCTCTAGTTCTGAAATACAGCTTTTTATACCCTTGCAAAACATTTTCCTGCAACTTCCTGAGAAGTGTTTGGTGTGATTTTGCAGTTTAAGAGACAACAGCAGATGAGATAAAACCACAGGAGTAGTCCAGTATGCCTTTGAATACATTTGAATTGCAAAGTGAGATACAGTTCTTGCTATTTGTATAATAGTCATATTTCTCATTAAGTAGCCAGCCAGTCTATGAAATTACTGCAAAAGTGTATTTGTTGTATGGCATTCTATTATTTAAACATTTCTGATTATCTAGGAAAAAGCTACTGCTATAGGCTACAGAAATGTGTAGCTTGCTACAGAGGAGCCCACAAGCAGAAAACAAGTAGAGGATTATACATAAAATTGCAAATAAAAAGAACAGATACTATCATTTAAAGATACAAAAAAAGTATTTCAGTAGAGAACTCTATTACTGGCATTTAACAGATGTCTATTTTGGAACCTGGTGTTGCACATATTTTCCTGTGAGTGGAGTCCAAACTTCTTTCTCACCTTCAGGACACTATTTTAAATAAGCAGTTTAATTACTGCCTGCATTCACTAGTTTTCTGCAGGGTACATGCACTCTCCAGTTGGTTTAGGAATACTGAGCCTTTGGCAAACATAAAGCATAAAATTATATTTGGAATCTTGCCCTTGGAAAGTATTTCTAGATACCTGAAGCAGACGACTGACAGCTTTATCAGAAGCTGGGAATTTGCCATGATCCAAGTATCAAAATTACTGAGCCTGTCCCTAAAATGCATGTCTTTTCTGATGGGTAGATAAAAATGGCAGCACAAATTAAGCCAGGAACTCCTGTCTTTTGAAGGTACATTCTTTGCTTTGTTTCCTAAGCCTTGTACCTGCAAGTCACTGTGCCAAACCTACTCATGCAAGCGAGACAATGGCAGTGTTCATTTGCAACATGAGTGCAAGTTTGCACAAAGATATTCTGGTAGAGAAGAGCTAGAGAACTACTAAACTGATTTTGGTATTACTTCTAAACTCTACATGTCAATGCCCTTCCAAAACCACAAGTTGAGTTCAAATAATGTTCAGCCCCACCTTAGAAGCTAACTAGGATCAGATTCCATCCTCAATGGAAAGATTTAATAGCATCTCAACTGCTGCTTTTGTTGTTTGCTTTGTATTTTGCATCCAAAATGCAGAGAATCAAAGCCCTTCAGGCAATGCTTTTTTTAATAAATTATATATATATGGAAAAGGATAAATGCAATAAAGGGATTTAGGCAGCAATGTTTTTATAATTTGAGGGGGAGGAACATGTCAAATTTAATCAGTTTGCTTCCTATGCCTGATTTTATATTGAAGGTAGCTGATAGCAACGCTGCTGATAATACTATCTAAGGCTTTTTTTCTTTAAAAACAAACAAACAAAAACTTATCAGAATTATTATCTGCCATGAAATAGTTTTCTATTAAAACATCAAAACTGTGATCCATCAACATCTAGCAAACAAATGGGATTCAAATCACTAAAATTTAATTCACTATTTGTGGTGAGAAAGATGGTTGCAATGCAGAATGGGATATTCTCAGGAAAAAAACAGTGCATATTTCTGACTAAAGACTTACAGTGACACAAACCAGAAGCTTACTAAGTTTTGGAAAAATAATTATTTTTGTGAGTATAATTTAAAATATTGGAAATGGTTTGACTAATTATCATTTATTTCCCTTCATCTAGGAAGTCACATTCCTAATATCATGGATATGCATTGAAAGCAATTTATCACAATACTAACCACATAACTCCCTTTTCCTCCTTTCTACCTGTATATTTATAGTTAGCAAAATGGACAACAGTGATTAGAACAAAGTGGACTCAAAGACATGATCTAACTCTTATTTAGACCAAGGCCCCTCACATTGTTACTGCGAAGAGGCACATTACACTGAGGTCAGATTATACTGGAACAAAACCACAGGCTTCTGCCCTCAAAAACGCAAAGAAATTAGGTGTGCCAGTATTCCACATTTGTGCATCAATTGCTTCTATTTCAGAATACATCTCCTTCAAATGTTCTGTTTGATATCAAAGGGCTGGAACAAACAACCACAGTTAATGTAATATTTTGTATTGATCCGGAAGGTGCTGTGGCTGTCCAGAGTCATATCCATAAATATAAAGAGAATTCTGAAATAGGGAAATTTCTTAAGTTAGTTATGATTGACAAAGGTTCAAATAAACTCAGAATTAGGCCCAGTGAGTCAATAAAACCTGAACTTTCAGATAGAAAGATTTTTTATATGACTAAGAATGCTAACCTAAGCACCTTCAGATGTGGTCTTCCTCAACTGAAATCTATGAGTAAGACTGCCAAGAGGAGACGTTTCCAATCTGGTTCTGATAAGTACACCTTGCAGAGTTCTATTAATTTGCAAATTTCAGATTAGAAGTTACCTTTTATTGATCAAAAGAAAAAACCAACATTTGTACAAACAAGTAGTTTTTCTCTTCTCTAATTATATATGCTATATATCTGAAATCTTTCTTTCTTACTAGTCCTTTCTTTGTTTCCTTCCTTATCTACCCAGGCACAGTCTGTAGAGATACAAGAACATCCTCAGTCCCTGCAAGGGAATGATCCTGTCCCAACACTTGTGGGACAGGATCCCAATACTCTGCCCCTCTCCATACTGTGATTCCAAAGAGGTCCACAGCCATGCTGAGATATGGCACATGATGCTTTAAAACATTAACTTCTTTCTGTAGGAAGTTCATACATGTCATACCCAACTTACATCACTGGTTTATGTTGGCAAAAAAACTAATGTCAGTGCATTAAAAGTTTACTAGAAATTCACGTTTAGTACTCAGAACTAGTTAGGAAAGATGAAGATTAACAACTCTGGAGGGATACACAAAGTCTTCCCCTAGTCCAGCCCAAGGCAAATGACTGAGCTGGTCTTTATTTACTACATGCTGGAACCTGGCTGTCCAAAATGATAAACCAGTTTTAGCCAGATGATGATTTACTGCTCCTGTGCATCTGTAAGCATCAGATACAGAAATGTAGCATGCAAAAAATGTAAAAGCAGAAGGGTGTCATTGCTGTAGTCCAGCAAAAGAACTATTGCTGTTATTTCAGAAGACTGCTGCCTTCAAGGTAATTAAACACTCACAACTTTGTTCACTCCCTATTTAAGATGACTGAAGTTAGATTATATTACAATCTCCTCTATCTCTAACTCCCTGTGCAGTATAACTCCCATTCAAAAATAAATCTTGAAAACATAATTGATTATCCAGGACAATTCCAGCTTTCATTTTCAGTAAGGAGCTGAGGTGGCAGACTGGGAAACACTGATGAATGCTAAACAGCCTGTGACTGACTTTACACAAATACCATGCCAACCCTGTAACACATTGAATTATACAGAAAGTGGAAAGTACAAAATCTAGTTTAAATCATATGAAGATGAGCACTGTATACTGGAAGAAAAAAATTAACCAATTAACTCCCCTAAAAGTTAGTTTCCTTTAAATTTTTTATCTTTTTGACAACAGCAATAATCTTAAGGAAAAAAAAAAAAAAAGCCCAAAACTATTTAATCAGGACTCGGACATATTTTCCTAGTAGATAATTGTCTTATGCTCAGGTAAGCCTTCTTAAAAATCTCATTATCACCTGTGAAACATTTCCTCAACATCTTGTGACATTTTCATAGAAATATCAAATATTTTACTCTTTCACAGATAAGTCCTCACTACTGTAAATTTAGGCTTGCAATTCATTGAGGGGTCTATACAGGAAAGCTTGAGGTTCTGAGCTGCCCACATTACCTGATCAGAAACAAACTACTTGTAATAAATTTAGGATAGTTCAGTAAAGTGGATTCTACTCATCTTCCGATGAAATGCCTGAATACTTGGTAGGACAAACACAGCTAACACATTGGTAGAAATTTACTTTTCCATTTAATGGACACTTTTCCCCCTCCCCCAAGACGAAGAATAGGAAGAAATTTTATACAAAAATAATAATTCCAAGCAACTTTTTTTCAGTGAATATGCTAATGATCTTGTCAATATGTTTCATTTGGACAAGCTGAAAATCTATCCTTCCCCCCCCCCCCCCCCTTCCAGTTACACAATGGAATGGCTTAACTGACAGTGGAAAAATACTCATTTGTTTCAGCAGTGCTTCATGATAAAAAAATCAAAATAAACATGATCCCTCAAAATAGTTCAATTTCATCCAGTTAGCACTCTCGGATGGAAAACATTTCCCTGTAGTTTGAAACGCTCTTCAAGGAATACTTTTCATCAAGTATAGCCAGAAATAACAAGAACCAATGAGCTCATGGAGATGGAAGACCTATATGGAAATATATTCCCTGATAGATAGGAGCAAAGAGCTCCTTATTTTCTTCGTTCTACATGACTGAAAGGTAATCTGAGGCAGATTTCATAATAAAAAAAAAAAAAAGGAAATGCTAGAAAGATGTTGGTTACAGCAAAAAATGGAAAAGGGAAGGTACTCCTAAAAATATAAGTAAACAATGCATTTGTTTTAAACTATTATATAACTGTAAGACAGTCTCTTGGTATAAGGAAGTAGGGCAGAACAAAGCTGAATATTAATATTGCAAAAAAGGATGAGTCTGTTACAATGAACAGAACATGTATAATATTTTATTTTCCTAGTAATCATCTGTGTTCAGGTAAACCTTCATGAACTTTGAGCTAGCGAGGTACTTAACACTACCATGATGTGAAATGTGAGCTCACCAGAGGCTTGCCTCCACTGGCTGCTAAAAACAGAGATTGCTGACCTCTAAACATAGAATAGGATTCAAGAACTGCCTCAATACAGCAAATTAAACACATTCCATGTCCCTTAATTTCCATTTTATGTTTGGCTTAAATGCACACAAATTTAGAAAAAGGTACTTTATTCACCATATTGCCAGCACAGTAAGCATTCTCTCCATTATCATAACATTTTCCCTTCCATTGGTGATGGCTCTATGGGAAGAACTCTCTCATTTAAAGGGGGAAAAAAAAAAGTGAAGATGGAATGTATATAATACATTGAGATAGAGAAATGTGTTTTCCTTCTCTAGGGCTTTGTACAGTCTGTGTTGCACGAACTGCCAACTTTCAGAAAAGAGCAGGAGAAAATGAAGGTAGAATGAGACCACTGAATGTCTGAAGTGACTGATTAAGCTCATTTGAAAATACTGTGTGCTTCTATATCCTGTGTGTATGAAATTAGCTTCAAAAGGAAAATGCCATCCTTCCCCATTCACATCAAAATGATTCTCTATTGAGCCAAGTCTAATAGCTTTTACTCTGAGACATGAAGTCTTCCTTAAAAACAGTGGAAATAAAGCTTTTATTCTATGACAGGGAAGGTTAAATTGAAGCACTCTTTGTTTGTATTTGACATTTACAAATAGCAGAAGTCATACAGTAATGAAATAATAATGAAATTATAAATAGGTTACTCTTCATTTGAATTGCAAAATTGTGCTTTTATGCTTTCCTCAGAGGTCACACATGTTGGTATATAGCAACCTACTGAAAACAGCTAAAATGACAGCTAAAATGAAAAGTTCAAGGGGCAGCATAATGTCCAATGAAAGTTTCACCTTACAGCCCATGTAGTTTTACAGTAACATGTATAACTTCAGTTTTACAGCCTCTTTTATGCTGCTATCTCAACCTGCTTAACTAGTGCTAATTAATTCATTTTCCTGTCCCCTAAGGGATTAAACTTGGCAAAATTTAAAGAGACTAGATGACAAAATGAGCAATAAATTAAAAATATTGAAGCTTCAAACCTAAGTGTTTAAGTGGTGAGAAGAAATTTCATGCATAAAAGAGAAGAAAAAACATTTCATGAAATGTATTTAATATTTGGCTCCTATTCCTGTTTATTTCAGTATATGCCAAAAAAACATTTCCTCATAGCTGGGCCTGCTAAATTGCTTTGTGAAATTTCAGAAGTGGCGGAGAATTATCTACCCACAGCGGTCTTTCTTCTCACGTATGTGAGACACATTCTCATGCAGCATTTAATATTCCATACACAGACCATGAGATGGATTTTCTCTTTGGGCTGAATAAGAGCTGGGGGGGGGTGGGAGGAGGAAAGAGAGTGCTGTCTTGGATTAGAGAGAAACTGTTGTATAACAAAGAACCACCTCCTGTGATTTTTGGTATTTGCTTTTCACTTAACCAGTTCTCACAAAAAATCATCAAAATTCCATAAATTGCAAGTCAAAATAATTGACCTGCAGGCAAATAACAGCATTTATTTAAATTCCAAATATTGCTAGAGATGCTCAAATTAAATTTTTATTTTGAAAGCCTATTTTTCCCTGCTTCCAGTAACATCCTAATGAATAGCATATTGAAAATAATTTTGACTTTGCTATGGAAAATACGACCATTGAAGTATCACGGTCTGCATAATATAAAAGCTATACAAAAACTTCTATAAAATCAAAGGCATGTTTTCACTTCAAATAGTAGTGAAGTCTAAGTAATAAGAAGTAAATACCCAATTTAATTTATATCAGAAGAATTTGTATTTTCTAGAATTTGTATTTTCTTGGGCTTAAGAGAAAATACTTAGTTTTTTACTGAACAGGGAAAATGACCATTTAGTCAAAACTCTGTGACGGCATGCTGCATATAGTGCCTTCAACTTTAAAATAATGACTTAGTCCTCTTTTGTAAAGTGTTTTCTAAATCAATATCCATTTCTATAACTGATACCAAGTAATTTCCAAAATTATTTATCTCAGTTCTTTGAATGGTGTTTTCAATCTGCCATACAGTACAGAAAGAGACAGAGAGCAATGGTGAGGGTTCACTGACTTCAGCGTGTGACCATGCCCCAAGCACAGCTCAACTCCTCAGCCACAGCTCTCGCTGCTTCAGCTCCCTACCTGTGAAGCAGGAGCAGCAAATGCTCCTTCTCCCAGATGGAAAGTCTGTCTTATCTGTTTAGACTATGAGCTCTGCAGAATAGGGGTTTTCTCTTGAACTAAGTTACTTAGTGCATTGCAGCTTTTTTTGACTACGCTTTTTACTTCCCAATCATTGCTCTCTCTCCTTGCAATACACAAATTCGACTAGCAAGTACCAGCCTTCTCATAAGGAGGTTCATCTGGCCCATCCACCTGGTGGCACTCATGCATCTTCATAATCCTGAGTTAATTAAAATATCTTTTTAAAACAAATCATTATAAAAGAGCCTCCCCTACAGCCCTGTGTTTTGCTCTAATATTGCTGGAATCTCTACTACTAACACAATGAAAGACATGTCTTCCTTTTTCCCTGGGAGAAGAAAGCATCCTCCATGCTGAAAAGAACACATCTTTCTCATAGGAAGGTGTCCATGAAATGCTCTTTCTATCTATAACTCTGCTCTATAAATTCTTACTGTTGTCCTGTTCCCTTCGCCCTGCATCAATATTGCTACTACACAGAAAAATCTATCTCCTATTTTTATACTGTTTGGGATGTATGCCCAATATTTTATCTACCGTGCTGCATTTACAAGATGTTTAAACTGTGTTACTTGAGTAGACCAATAGCTTCTGAATAAATTAAGAGGCTTCAATTTTTATGTACAAGTTTTCCTCACCAATAAACAAAAAGGCATCACAGTGCTTTGCCTCTTGCATCAGATACATTATCACTATAGATTTGACCTTCAAAACTGCTCCACAATAAGAAAATACAAATGGTCAGGAAGGTTTGATATTCATTGGCTGAATTTTATTGTCCTTTTTTGAACATACTCAGCTGTTATTTTCCTCTTACACCATTTCAGTTCTCCAAGTTTACTGAACCTGGTCTCTGAATTCTTTTATAACCTTCTCCTGCACACACATGCCACAACTTTCAGAACCTTCCAAGATTTCTGACAGTGGCTCTGGCATATTTTTTTTCATCATAGATGAAGGTTGACATTTTTTAGTCCTTTCATATTTCAGTGTCATATTTCCTCCCTACCCAGATATTCTTCCAGACTTTCTAATTACTTGTCCATGCAGTAAATGTCAGAACTGTAGACTGCAGCCCCGAGGACAGAATGACCCAAATATGTGGGCACTCACAGACAAACTCAAGGTCAATGCCTAACATAAAATCATTATATATGTGCACAACATGACTGTCTAAGCAGGACAAAATCTGACACACACAAAGAGCAGGGTCCTGTTCAGTGGCAAACACAGAGGAGAGTGACAATGGAGCAGTGTGGCTACAGCTCTGACTCTCAAACTTTCTGAGTTAGCTCAGAACAGAAATGCATAAATTACAGACAGACAGCTTTCCCTTCACTAAGGTCAAGGTGAACCTGTAACACGTGTTTCAGGGGATTATTGGACCATTTCTAAAATCTCTTCAACTGAGTTTCCCTATTTTACATTGAACATTTCATGTTACAGACAGCACAGAGACACTTGGCTCAACCTCCTTCAAATTAAACATCCTTGTGTAGGTGAGAGAAAGGGCTGGAAAGAAATTCAGCAAATGCCTTAGCAGAGCATGGCACTTCAGTAATTAGAGCATAGCCATATCTGAGATCAGCTCCTGCCCTGGCAAGCAGACTGTCAGTAGCATTGCTGGGCTCCCTCTCTCGAGAAGTAACTTTGCAGTGACTTGTCATTTCTCACTGTCTAAGAAAAATATGCACATTACTATGAACATATAGGACCTTAGTTGGGTGACAGGAAGAAAGATAGCAAAAATATTCTTTTTTTTTTTTTTCTTTGTGGAAAATATCACACTGCAGAGGGCTGCAGCTGCCTTATTTCTTCCTTTCCTTTTCCTTGAGGAAGAAAATGACGACCCTTCTGACCTCACAAGCCTACAAGTGCACGCACTTTATTATGAGTGGATAAAATTGACATGTATAAATGAATGTGTCTAGTCCACAGCAGAGATCTCACCAGGTTAACAAGTACTTTGCTTGAGACCTTATCATTCAAAGCCTCTCCTTAATAAGTAAGAATGAAAATAAAAGAAGGTATGGAACCATAATGAATAAAGATAAACAGATACCAAACCAAATCTTGATATCTGCTTTTCCATGTGCCTTTCCTCTTGCAACATACCCTCCTGGCTGATATACATTCAGCTGTGGAAATGCACTGTCACGTACTGCAGCATTTGCAAGGTACACCTTGCAATTTATAACCCTACTAAGAGTCATGATGGTATTCAGTGTATTATTATTATTGTTACTATTTTTCTGTGAATCTACTCTTTCTTCAGGCACTTGGAATCTCTGAAGACTATTCTAAACTCATATACTTAACTCAGATTCATGCCTCTTTTCTACCCCTTACACTTGTGCTAAACTATCCAGGTCAGGGGTTTTAAGCTTTTTCATGAAACAAAAACAAATGAAAAAGACTTATTTTGTTCTGGCATGAGAAATCACTTGCTTTCTTTAAATAAGGATCTAACTCTGTTCACTGAAATGAAATATTTCAAGTTTTGATTATAGTAAACAAGGTTATTGATTTTTCTAGTTTTTTCCATTGTGAGAGCTCTTGTAAGCGATAGAGACCTTTACATCATTCTGGTTTAGTAGTCAGGATCTTTTGTGGAATATTTTCAAGCTGCTGGCTGTTTTTGTAAGCTGTTTTCTTTTAAAAACATTCAGAATTCTTTTATCTATTTACATCTCCAACACCAACTTTATTCAGTAGTGGAATACAGGTACTGCACATCTGGTAACCATGATCTAGATGCTATTATCCATCTGGTATCTGCCCTTTTTTGTCACTGCACAGAACTCAATAAGAGATTGAAAGGCTGTAAACAAGACTAAGTAAGTAGGGTTGGGGTTAGACACTTTATCCCACATGAAAACAAGCATCAGGAAGGACATAAAATTACATATTCATTACAGAAAGAATTATTTTTAACTGTGCAAAGACTTTCAATCCTTAGGCTTTATGGCTATCCCCTAGTCATATTCACAAACACACAGAGTGATCAAAGTTGGAAGAGGCCTTCAAGATCATCTAGTCCAACCATCAATGCAACACCGCCATAATCACCCCCATACCATACTCCAAAGTGCTCACATACAGGCACCTCTTGAACACTTACAGAGACATCATCTCCCTGGGCAAGTTATTCCAATACCTAACCAATAATTAAGTGAGGTTTGGTTTTTGGTTTTTTTTTTTATTATTATCTAATTTGAACCTCCCCTGGTGCAAGCTAAGGCCTTTTCCTCTCATCCTTTCACTTGAGACACAGCAGAAGAAGCCAACCCCCACCTCACTACAACCTGCTTTCAGGTACTTGTAGAGAGCAATGAGGTCCCCCCTTCAGCCTCCTATTCAGGAGTAGCTTCTGGACTTAGGCAGATTCTCTGATCCTCAAAAGAATTGAATGTTTTTGTCTTGTTCCATGTGTCTCTCTCAGCCTAGTTATTTACTTTAGAAAATATTCAGAAACTCTAAAACATAAATAAGAGAGAACTAGAGGAGCTCTGACCTACTGAATTTTTGTGGAATTGGTAATAGATACCCCTTATCTATCTGCAGCCTCAACCTCTATTTTTGTCAATGCACATACAAATATAAAAAATTTAGTATTTTAGCTAGTAAGGTCTGATACGAGGATATCCCTGGCCTAATTCAGACCAAAAGGTTTTTTTTGTTTGTCAGCTTTGTTTGTCAACTCTGTTGATTAGGCAAGACAAAATTCAAAGTATGTGAAAAAAATAATCTGACTCATTCTGAAAACAGAAATATGCTCACTATAATACAATAATGAGGAAAAAAAAGGAGTTTAAAATTATTTTTCAAAAACTGCTATCAGTGAATATAATTTGAGGTTGGAAAACTGTGATTACTGATATGGCTGCAGGGTGCATTCTCTGCTTTCTTACGTCTACTTTACAGTGAAGTCATATGATCATTTTGAAGAATGAAGTACAACGTAATTAATCCTGCACAAGTTTATGTTTGTTCATTTGTAAAGCAAGGAAAATGGCGTTCTTCTATGGGTCATCTATATCACTTTCAATGTATATGAAGGAAAATGAAAGGGTGCGACAATTGCTTTCCGTTCCACACACAATTAGAGATATTGTGATGATAGTCAGAAAATGTCTGATACGAAGGGTGTCTCTAAGCATTTATATGTGACATTGCAATAAGTATGGGAAAACTGAATCCTACCTTCCCCAAAACTTTAAACAATGGCACTTGGAGCATAATTTTGTTAAGATCCAGGAAGTATGCAAAATCATTAATCTGTCTAATCAAAATGATACATACAAAGAAAGGACAATCTGACCCTAATTAAATTCCAAGTAAAAACAATTATATATTAATATGTATTTCCCATAGGATATGATCCCTTTTTACCATGTTACACTGTTACAACCATGCACTAGAGAGATGCATTTGTACTGCTGACCACATCCACCACTTCCCCTGTCCAAAGGATAATTCAAGTACAGTGCACATCCACACAGAGCAGCACTATCCAAACAACTTTGGCAGTCTGACCACCATCTGGCCCAATCTGGCGTCAACAGAGACTAATTCTAGGTCATCCAATTCCTTTACCATTCCTTTTTGATACATTTCCAGTATCAGTACACGTCCAGTATGAAAAACTTCACTTCGATTGTAGAATTTGCAAAAATTAGCCTTTTACAACAACAACAAAAAAAATTTGTTTTCCTCCCACAGTAAATACAGCAGAAAAATCACTGGGATCCAATAACCTTCCAAATTCAAGTAATGTGACAGACATATACCCTCCTGTTGTGCTTTCTATCCTGCTGTCTGTACCCACCAACAGCAGCAATCTGACAAACCTGAGGTACAGGAAAGGGAAGAATTTTTTTATTGCAAAACTCATCTGAAGGACAGAGATCTGGTAAAAAGAGGTCTCTGAAGGATTATTTCTAAAAATGGGATGGGAGAGACCTCCAAAGAGCGTTTCCAGTGTTTGCAAGGTGCAAAAGGGAACTGAACTATCCCAGTGGCAAAAAGGGACAGCAACACTACTGCAGTGTGACTCTGCACACTTACCAGGGACTCGCCATCCACAGGGGAGTGCATCTCAGAGCTGTTTCTCAGAGATTTTGCACTTCCCTGACAAGCATGAAACTAAGTAGGATCAACACTACAGCCAAACGGACACCAGCACTGTCAGTGTCCGGCTTTCTACTCTGCTTCTCCTACTGATGATTCTGGTTGCTTTTTAAAATGAGCAGAGAGCAGAAATATCTATCACTGAGCAATTAGTGAGCACCACGTTCAGAAAGTGCCCTAAGCAAACAGTGAGGTAGCCATGAGTTTACAGAAATATCCTTTTTGAGTTCTTTACATCTCCCATCCCAGCAGAATTGCACAGTACCCGCTCTGCTCTGCACTGGGGCAGCCTCAGCCGGAATAGTGTGTGCAGTTTTGGGCACCACAATAGAAGAAAGATATTAAGGTGTAAGAGAGTGTCCAAAGGAGCACAACAAAGGTGGTGAAGGGCCTTGAGGGGAAGCCATATGAGGAGAGGCTGAGGGCACTTGGGCTGTTCAGCCTGGAGGAGAGAAGACTGAGGGGAGACCTCATTGCAGTCTGCAACTCCCTTGTGAGGGGAAGAGGAGGGCACTGATCTCTTCTCTGTGGTGATCAGTGACAGGACCTGAGGGAAGGGCCTGAAGTTGTGTCAGGGGAGTTTTAGGTTGGATATTAGAAAAAGGTTCTTCACCCAGAGGGTGGTTGGGCACTGGTCACAACACCAAGCCTGACAGAGCTCAAGAAGCATTTGGACAATGCTCGCAGGCACATGGTGTGACTCTTGGGGATGGTCCTGTGCAGGGCCAGGAGGTGGACTCAATGATCTTTGCGGGTCCCTTCCAACTCAGCATATTCTGTGACTGTGAATTATAGTGTCCTGCTTCCCAGAAAGTGCTGGGTAGGAAAACAAGGCACTGCAGTTGGAGGGTACTGTGCAATCCTGCACGTACAGGGCAAAGCAGGTGCAGATTCGGGGCATTCAGTGATTAAAACCCGATGTCTAGTTTTCAACATGCACCAATAAGTACATTAGTTGCTCTCTCACTTGTTCATATGCTTCCATATACAGCCATTGACATACCCTTGGTAAACAGACTTTACTACAGCAAAGGTGCTTGTGTGCCTGTTCAGACAGAGAGATTCAGTTTAGTGACATTCACCCAAAAATTGTGAATCATCATGATTTTGATAGTGATGATTTTATCACTAATGTGGAATACTAGACTTAATTGTTAACTAAAAAACTGCTATTTCAATTGTTCTTATGAAATGCAAACCTGTGTTTCACCTAAGCAATTACCAGCTTGCCTACTCTGAAGACTTTTATGGACTAAGACTGGCAGGTGGAAACCATGACACTATAGTTTGAATTTAAACTTTCATATATGTAATGGACTGTCATTTATCACATCAAAGCTGGTCATTGAAGCATTTTCATTGAAGTATTTCCTCTCATGGTGCACCTCAAATTTTCAAATCAATATTTCTCCTTACAATATAAATATTTCGGCTATTTAATTCTGTAAGAAAAACAGAATTATAAACTCTTAGTATACTTTAACAAGAATTAATCACACCTTTTCCACTGCATACAATAGTAAAGCAGTATATCCTAAAAAACAGTTCAAACAGAATGGAATCTACTTAGTTTTCTAAGCAACTTTTATAAATTTTCTTACTTAAATTTATTCTGAGAGTCCTACTGGCATCAAGTACAACAAGGCTGTATAAAACAAAATTGCTTTGTTCTTTCTAGTATTTATTTGTATAAAACATATTTATTCTCTTCCTCCTGCTGATTTTCTTTTCCAAAGGAAACAATTGATTTCTTACCATGAGTTCAATGAACAATATAGTCTGTTAGAAAAACGTGTGAAAAGATAATATAAAGGTGCTTTGAACACCTTGAAGACACAAGTTTTTAATAAGATGTGTGGCAGATCCCTCTCCAGGAATGTAAATTCCTACCCAGTGCCCAACTTGCTACCACCAAGCGGGGCTTTGAGGAGCCCTACAAGACTCTAATCTCCTTACTGACAACAGATGGCAATATTTTCCTCTCTTTAGAAGATACTGGTAACAACACTGAAAATGCTTTAAGGCAGAATTCAGATTTTATAGCCTCCTACTCTGTGACTGTACATCTGTAAACAAGGCCTCATAGCTTAAACATAAGCTATCAGTTCACGGAACAGAAACTCTTTCCATGCTGGCAATAACGTGTTTGTCATCCACTCCTTGGTAAAAACTTCTTAGCCATTTCTACTAGCTGCAAATTACCCTGTGCTATTTGAACTAAACAGCACTTGCAATTACTCAGCACAACTATAGATTTTATGGTTGGGTATGTAACTTGAAATTCATTTTCAGGGATCACACAAACATTTCATCTTAACTTTTCCTTTAATGCTATTCATGCAATCAAAGCTCAAATTCCCTAAGACTTGGAAGCAAGGACAAAAAAATCAGGAACAGGAAAGATATTTGCTTTAGGATTTGCAAAAACAATACAATGAACAGGCTACCAAAATGGGAAGCAATTTGCGAAATGCAAATTAGAAGAGGTTTCTGACTTCCTGAAGGAACAACAAAAAGTAGTCAGACAGTGAATAAACCTGAAGAAACAATTCTAGGTAATTCATAACCTCAGGAGAAAGTCACAGTTAATGGTTTATACTTAGTGTCATATCTAAAACAACATATTTAAGTCTAGGTTTCTTCAAGTTGACCTATTTGATCCTTCTCACCAATTGAAAATTACGTTGGCCAATAAATTTTTAAGATTTAGTAACGGAGTTCTGGTTTTACAACATTATGCAAGCCACAATATATAGATAGTGTAATGAAATATTTAAATACAGTGAATATCACTGTTTCACTGCTTTTTCATTTGCATAACTATTATTTTTCATTATTTTTAACAATAGAATAAATGAAGGTAAATCTAAATGTTAAAATATATTAAAAGTTTGTCCCTATATTGTTTTAATGTGCAATTTAATAATCAGGGTAAAGGAACACTTGGTATAACATGACCTGTAACAGACATAATCTGTTTCAAATCATC
Organism: Acropternis orthonyx; assembly: GCA_035583155.1. Lineage (NCBI taxonomy): Eukaryota > Metazoa > Chordata > Aves > Passeriformes > Rhinocryptidae > Acropternis > Acropternis orthonyx. The sequence goes on from JAWWEU010000011.1 coordinate 14,088,015, forward strand.
TTAGAGGTACCAAAAAAGTCTGGCTTTAACTGTGGATGAGGATGAAAACACAACCAAAAGGACAAATATGTTACCAAATTAAGTCAACCCCAGTTAACTGCACATGGTAGAGCTCAAAAGGTTTAAATTTTTACAGGTTAAAGCATTATTGCATGGTTTATTATATGTTAAGAAAAATATGAAAGGGATAAAAAGGCTAAAAAGCTTGTAGCACAAATTCTGGATTCCTGTACTATCTCCAGGGGTCCTTAATCCACCAAAAACATTTTTCCATTTCAACTGTTAATCCCACAAAATACAGAGGGGAGAAGAGAGGAGGGTGTCATATCCTCAGGATGAATTATTTTCATTCACTGGGCTGGGCTAGAAGCGTGGCCTGATTCTGACGTGTGTTGTTAAGGTGCATGAAAGTAGCTTCTGTACTTGGATTTCAAACTAGCAAACTACATGTTGCTGTTGACATTTCCTTTCATTTACCTGATCTTCATTTAGATAAGCTTGTATTTTTAAATTTTTAAAAAGATAATTATATATGTCAATATATCATAATTAAAGGGCTTTTCTGACATTTGTCCTATGAGTTTGCTTCATCTACAATAATAATGGTAACTGCTGAAATACATGCTTCCAAGACACAAGTAACTCATTTGGCAGAACTTACTTGTTTAAGAGTCTGTATTTTCCTATTCTTTTTTTAACGTTACTTTTATCCAAAGCAATATTGGTTTCATCACTGGACTTCAAAGATTACTTTAAATTTGGCATCTTTTTTGTAGGCAGAACTCCAACATCAGCAGCAATGTGGTCAGACTCTGCATCAGCAGCAGGCAATGGGCCTTTCTGAAAGCTCTGGACCTGACACAATTCAGACATTTTAAAAGCTTATTATCTTTCTAAAAAGGAAAAAAAATATATCATTTTCTTATGATTTAACAGTAGTAGTTACAGAGGATAAGTTTCAGGGTTTTTTTTAATTACCTTTGCTATCTATATAGCTAGTTTTCAGATTCTATCAATCTTTTTGATTAAAGCAAGTCTGCTGCTGAATAAAACTATAAACCTGTCCATTGATTGCAAGATGAGGCAGTGCTATATGGTTAGTCTGTATGATCACAAATTCCTTGTAAAATGCATTGGCTTTTGCACATGCTTGCATTTCCTCCAGCAGGTCTTTGTGAAAAGTTTACAGGCTTATGATTTCATATATTTAACTCAGTATCCCTGTTCACTAAAGCTCTGTTTCTATTCTAAAGCTCGGTAGTGCAGTTTATATACAAGGAGTAACAACAGAAACAGAAAAGAAAACCTAAAGTCTGTTGATATTTTCTCATGGCATCCAGACATAGTTTTGTGTTTTATTTCAACAAGTCTCACAAGACAAACAACCAGACTGAGGCAATATTTCAACTCAAAGTCTTCAAAAGCAAGGGACTTCAGAGCAGGCTTGCTAAAAATGAAGTGCAAAGGAAGAAACAAGTCAGGGAAAGAACTGAATAAAGAACTCTGCACTGTTATTAACTACATTTTTGACAATTCCAAAGTATACAACTTCATTCTGGTTATCCTACATGATTCCAGAAGTTGCCTTGGATGTAGTTTTTAGAGAGTAATTATCAGGTAACACTTCAGTTTCAAAAGTGTTCTCACAGTCCAAAACCATCTGCCTGCTTTTTCCTACTATTTAAAAGGTTTCTGTACAATCAGATACAATGGAGCAAGCTCCACTACACCTCTATCCATTAAATGCTACAAACTCTTTGATGTAAATGAGACCCCTCTATCAATAAAGCATTTCGGCTGTTGATGGTGGAAGGTATTCTTCAGAGACATGATGAGATTTTCTATACGTTTTGAGAAAAAGTATCTTTACATGCCTTTCCTTATTTGAAAGCAGATGGAAGAGGAAACAAATTAGTTAAGGTTACCAAGTTAATGTTAGTTGACTTCTATATTAGGCTGCAAGTAAGACAAATCTAATTCTGAATAAGAAAAGGATGTAAATGTCAGACACAAGATTAAGACTTCTATGTATGTAGCAAAGATTTACTAGCTGCTGCTAGACAGATTTTAAATTCCGTTATTCTTCTCTCAAATTCCACCAAATACCCAGTTTTATTGGTATCTGAAATATGTGTTTTTATTAAAGCAGGTCTGCTGCTGAATAAAAACTATAAACATGTCGCTTGACTGCAAGATGAGCTAGTGCTAGACAGGTATTGCTGCTTATTCTTTCTTTATGCTCATGTTATTGAGGATACCATTCAACAGGTTTAATTGACTCTGTAGAGAAGGCACAATCATAACTTGAAGATATAAAAGTTTATGGTATTTTATCAAAGCTCAAAGAACACTTAATTGTGTTTAAATAAGATTTAGTAAAGCAACCTACTATTTCCAAAAAAGTATTTTTATTTTGAACGCTTATCACACCGTCTTAAAAGGGTCAACTTCTACAGTGATTTTGCTTCCTAAAACATGTTTTCCATGTAGAAATGAATGCATCAAGCGCCCTAAACAATTTATTTAAATATTCCTTTATGTATTACCTGAAGGTCACAGACTGTAATACAAGCTTTTATAATGGAATCCCAAACACACACTCTAACCAGGAGCTGAAAACAATGTTTAATTGGAAACTTTTTTCCCATGTTGAAAAACATGGTTACATGTATTTTAAAAAAAAAAAAAAAAAAACAAAAAAAAAAAAAAAAAAACCCACCACAAACTAAGACAATTCCAAATTCTACACAGGAAAAGATCTACTGTGGGCTTAAACCATCAAACATAGAGTGCCTGAAATGAAATCCCTGTGTTGCCATTACCCAGTATCTGAAATAAGAATTCTAACTGCCACACCTTTGCTTTTCCAGGTGTGAATAACTCCCATTGCAGTTGCTTTGCTGCAAATAGATAGATAGGAAAAGAAGCAAGTGCTGAACCAACATTCCCCACATCTCCTGTGAGCATTAGCTATGGAGTCAGGCTTTGTGCTGGATGAAAATCTAATTCTCTCAATAGAAAAGCAACTGACCTCACTCATTAATCTGATGGATGGCAACTTAACATAAGTTGTGTACTGAAAGATTTTGCAGCATCAGAGCCCACCTTCTCACCACAAGTTTAATGAAGAAAGAGGTGACCCTGAATCAAACCACAACTCCGTTATGGAGATCAGGCTAAACCTTTCAAAGGTTTAGTTTTCAAACTGGGTATGCTCTTGTGAAAAGCTTCTGTTTCACTAGTGAACGTTTTCCAGCAAAAATATCTCTTTAATTGGAATAGTTTCTGGTCAGTTCCAGTTTAGGTGTCTTGACAGTCTAGACTAAAAAAATAAACAAACAGGTTTTTTTATCAAGGGCTCTTTTTCATTATACATAACTGCCTTCAACATATGGGGTTAAGGGAGAAGACAGTGCAACTTTTTGAGTCTCGCATCAGATGAGCCATGAGATAAAGAGTTTGACATGTTTGTTGTTGGAATAGCCAAGGCAGCTTGACTACCCTCACTGTAGGCAGGGAATATCAATACTGAAAAAAGAACCTTCTGCTGGTAGATCAGTAGGAGCGCAAGAGATAGTCACTTCTCTTTAAAATTGCTTCTTCAGTAACTTCCCCCTTCTCAATAATTTTACCACTGAATTTATGAGCCATATGACAGTGTTTTAAATTAACTTTAGAACAACCCACGGATGATATATAGGGGATGGGGTAGCCCTACCTTATCGCAGTTGATTAATTGCTATACTTGTTTTGCTACAAGAAGCAACATGATTACTCTGAAATAATAAACAAGATAAGTCCTAAGCTCATTCTGTATTGAAAACCATGCACACCATCACCACAGACACCCTCCCAAACAGTAAAACTAAGTTAATCACTTTCAATTTCATGTTTTGTTTTACATAGTTCCTTATTTTAATTTCTATTTTAAAGTTATTAGACCAAATACACAGGCAGATAGCAAACTGAACATGTAATTTAAAATTCATTGCCACACAAAGGGTATCAAGCAGTGTAACAAAAACAAATAATACCATATCTTATGCACCTAGCCACAGTGAAAAATACAGAAAGAATTTCTCAACAAAACTTCCATTAGGCTTTGCCTGAGGAACATCAAATGTGTGATATTCATAATATGATTTGGAGCAGAAGAAAAACAAACAAGGAATTTAAATTTTATGAATGTACTTGAATCCATCAGCTGTTTATACAATACAGTTTTTAAAATTAGTATAAATGTAATCCCATGTGGGGATAGATTTAACTTGGAATCAGTAAACTGATCAGTTTAGTGAAAATTCTCAGAAACATTGGTTTAATTAAACTATCCCTCAGTGTTTGGGAAAAACCTATTCTGAAAAGAATTTCAGTGTAAGGCTATACATAAAACCATAGTTAGGTTCTACTCCCAAGCTACTGCTTTTCATGTCCATAAAGTTGGTAGCAAAACCACTTTCTACCTATCACTTTTAAAATAATAGTTTAAAAAATATCTTATTAAGAAAAAAATTTGAAACAGAAATTCATTGAAAGATACAAGCAAAACCAATGCTGAATCCAAATTTCACCAGCTTGCCAATCAATAAACATTATCCGGTATTTGAATAAATATGGAAACCATACCCCCAGAACTTAAAACAACAAAAGAAAATTGGAAGTAATATAATGAAATTACATTTTTTGCAACCGAGAGCGAAAATTATTTGCCACAAGATAAATGATTCTCCTGGTATTTTAATAAGTAAGGGACTTTACTCCTTTTTTTACCATAAGTGAAAATAAGTATAATATACAAGTCTTAATTTCAACACACTTCATCTCACATCAAGAAATGAGAAAAAAGGATTTGAATTATATTTCCTCCTCACTGAGAAAGGATCTATACACGAGAGAGTTCTCTGAGACTCACACAGAGATTTAAACACCTTTACAACAACCATTATGTCTTTCACCAAATCAGACCACACCAGAAACCAAGATATCTGACCACTTATTTCTTCAGAACACATACAGCCATGAATAGGTACAAGTGCAGTAAAAGAAAAATAACCAAAGCCAATATAGTTATGTAAGAAAAAAACAGCTGAAAAGTTTGCTCTCCTTTGAAGAAAAAGTTTGTTGGGCTAGTTGTTATTCAAATATAGGCACCTCTTATTGTGTTCCCACAGCTTCTGAATGAAAAAAACATGCTAGACTGCATTTAAAATGAAGTTTCATCTATTCCAAAAACCTCACACCTGAACAGTCAAGTGCAAACATTTCTGCCCTGAAGTACCTGTAACCAAAAAACCTGGCCAGTTAAACGATTATCAGACAAACCTCAGAATTTCATCTGAGCAGCAGCCTTTGGCAAAGGACATGCTTCACTCTGCTGGGGTTGTGTGTAAAAGAGCAGAATCTACCTAAAGAGCAGCTGAGATCTCACTTCATGCTACAACACAACAACATGCTGTTTCTTACATAACTGATTATAAAAATACTAGAAAATAGGCTGTTCTCTTTAAAGTCTCCACATCTGTGCTGTCATCCAGTAGATGCTACCAACCAGTATCAGCAGCAGGAGGCTTTAAAAGCCTGCTAGCTTGTTTGAACTCTGTTGTGGCCCTTCTGCTTTCTTTCCGGTGGTTTTCAAAAGCTCCCCTTTCCTGTAGGCAAACACTCAGCATTTGCTAATGAGACCGGTGCAGAAAACCCTTTGGTTTGTTTCTGAAACAGGCAGTAGCTGAGTCGATCCCACTAGGTAAGGAAAAGCTCATGGATGATTGGAAAAGTGAAACACGAGGTTCTATTCAAGTATTTCATATCTATTGTGCACATGGATTATTTCAGGTTGGCTTACCACGAGCTTTGGAATACATTCCAATGTACAGCTATACTCCCAATATAAAGCATGCAAATTCTGCTCATTTACACCGATGTACTATAATATACTCAGTGGCAAGGAAGGGTAAAGGACATCGTGTGCCTGCTTCCTCCACATCCTTCTGAATCAGGCCACCATGCCTCTCAAGAGGCACATAAAGAAACCAACAACAAAGCTGATGCTCTCAGAAGCTACCAGAGAAATATGTTTCTCTGATGCTTTTATGTAATTTTCAACCTAAGAGTGTAGATGTTTCAACAAAATTCCAAATAATCTGAATCTTTTTGTCCCAAAAGTAAAGGTCAAAATCATGAGTAAACAGAAGTGATAATGGATGTTGACATTTTAGCATTTGGCCATGGCAAAATCTGTATCAACAGGAATAGCAGAAGCCTTAACCGTCTCTGGTACTACCATGGCTCAGGCAGCAGCAGGAGCCAGAGATCTTGAAGCCAAATCCTTTGAGAGTAAAGGTCTGTGTGCACCAAGCCCTCAACAAATGGGAAAAAGGCTACAGACTCAGTTGCTGGAGACACACCCTCGGGCCTGCATGTTCTGGGCTTGTACTAACAGCCTCATCATAGCGTGGATGTCACTGAAATTTAAGTAGAAGGAGTATCAGAGGTCCAGCCTATTTTTTATATTTTAAGAGCTCGGGCAATAATGTCAAAACTCCAGAGAAGTCAAATTAGACATAAAATCCTCTTAGGTCAATGAAATCACCCAAAAGCAAATCTTGCACTTAGAGTAGATTTTAACAGATATGTTAATTCATTGAATCTACAGCTTAGCCAAGTTACATTAAACGTGATTTTCACAAGTAACAGATTTTTTTTTTGCCTGTTAAAGAAATTATATACACTCCATTTAAAATGAAACCGATATGACAGGCCTTTATAGAATGAATTAATGTCGCATCTTGAGGGAAAGGTGAAATGAGGCAGCATTTTAAGCCCAGAATGAAAAAATACAAATGAGTCTATTGCACATAATCAGTGTTTGAGGTGTTGTTCTATGAATCATATAACATATACAGGCAAATAAAAATTCCCAATATGCATATGAAAAGCAATTTTCATAGTCACAAGGTGGTTAATACCAGCCTACTTTTGGCAAGCAAATTGAAGATAATTTGGGCAAGAAACATACTTTTATTCCACTTCTATAAGCATTTATCTAGATTGTGAGATATTCCAAGAGGTCTTGCAGTTCTCAAAACTGGTGCAAAAACTATTCCTACCTGAATTATTAATATCCACAAATATTTAACTCATTCAGAACTTGGGCTGCACAAAGTCTTTCCTTTAAACCTTGAAATTTTTGTTAGTATATGCATATTCTGAGAGCTATTCCCTGACAAGGCACTGCAAGCCTGGCACTGATTCTTCACATGGCCAAATTGTTGAAGTAGAAAACCTGCTCTGCAGACAGAGCACTGAACTGGGTTGTTTGCACCTGACTTGAAAACTATATCTATTATAGCAGTCTCTGCAAGACTGAAAATACTTCTCTCACACATCCTATCGTTTATGGTAAAAGCCACACTTTTTAATTACACACTCCATATGCAGCAACAATGCAGAACTAGCAGGACTGTGGCCATGGTCATGGTATCCTAAGGGAATATGCTGTAAGGCAAAGTTGTGGAGTGGAGGTCCTATCTTCATTAGACTAATAGACATCACGCAGGGGAAGAAACACCTTTTAGGTACATTCTGAAACAGAATCATTAATTTTCTAAGCTAAACACAAGCTGTAAGCTGTGGGGCTGAATTCACCAGTTGTGCTACCTGAGAGAAAAGCCAGTTGATATCTGGGGGAACATTAGCAGGAGGATTTGCATAATACCAGTGTTAGTCAGTTACAAAACACTAAATAGCACTATCACCAACAAACCAACGTGTTGAGTGGGCAGCTTTCCTCAAGAAGCAATTGCCATGGTCTTAGCAGAGAATTCTGACACTTTCATTGATTTTTGGCCCAACCTCAAGGCACAAAAATACAGTGTCCTTCCACAGTCTGGAAACATATTTAAGCAAACCTGATATGTAATTATTGTTCTCCTTCTTTCACCCAAGAGCTGAGAGGGCACAGCCACGAGAACAGAGACATGGAGCCCAAACTCTCACATAGGCTGGGATGTGTGCAGCCCTGGCTGTACCTAACAAATTCTTTTGGTGAAGCATTAGAACTGAGGGTTTCAAAACCAATGAGCAGCTTGCTTTCTGAAGGGGCAAAGTTTTGAAACTATGGATTTCTTGTTACAGTTTCACTGGGATGTTCTCTTTCCCTCTTAACATTAAAGCACAGATATTGTAGATTCTCAAAGTACTGTAGTAAAAAAAAATCCTGAAACTTCATCCCTTGGGCTGTCTTTCAAAAATACAACTTTGTGCTGAAATGAACTCTTCCAAGGTTACAAATCCTACCTGATGAAGGGCAGGCACTACTTTTTTTTTTCTCCTCATGGAGAAAGAAATTTTCACTTCAGGTGAGCTAGAACAAGGCAGTCAGAGCTTCCCCATACATTTCTTTCTACGCTATGGTACGCAGTACTAACGTCTTAAAACATACCAGAAATGAGAATTAAGAAACAGCAGCAAAATGACACATTTGTCTTTACAGCACACGGACAAAGACTTATGATTAATCCAAACTGCTCATAGTTCTTTTTTAGCTGTTTTCTTTCACACACGAATATTATGAAGCTATACCAAAGCATACCTAAACAATATGTTACTGTGTGTTTGGGGCTATTGGAAAGAAAGTTATTCTTGTTTTTCCAAAGACCCTGGAGATCTTCCATATTCAACTCATCTCTAATATTGTGCTTTTGTAGGTCTGTGGAGGCATCACTGGAGGGAAATAATAATGGAAAATTAGAAATGAAGCAGACTGTTAAAAAAAAATTAAAGACCTCTGAGAAATTACAGACTTCAAATTTGATTTTTTTTTAAACTGACAGCCTGCTGAAACTCAAAGATAAACACATTATGTTCAACTTCTGGGTATCTGCCTTACAGTGACAAGAAAATATCCTTTTTTCAAGAAAATGCACTTTAAAAAAAGGGAATAAGAAACTGAACGTAAGGAGGGCTGGAAATAAAACGATTTCAAAGGCTTTGACATCAAACAGTTTATTATCACCTGTTTTATAATTGCATCTGCTAGATTTCTAATCTATCAGAAATAGAGAGATTCTGAGCTTCTCATGGGAACAGTCAGTTCTTAATGAGAAATGCAGATGTGAAAGTTAAGATCTTGCATACAAGGAAAGAGTTGACTGAGGGGGAGGGAAGGAGATGGTGATTTTGAAAGATGATTGAACAGAATTCTCCTACAAAGGGTGTGCTTTCCAAGAGCAAAAAAGTCCCAAGCTTCTGTTGTAGATCAGTTCATTAAAATAAGGCAATCTGGTTGAAACAGCTTTGAGTCCAATTTTGAGAAAAAACAAACAAAAAAGGCAAACCCAAAAACCAGTTAGTGACAAGCAGCAGCACTTCTGCATTGAACACTGTCAAAACTATTTTAATCAGGACAGTAAAAACATGTAGCTTTACAGTAGTATCTGCAATAAGTTAATGAGGTATTTTGCATATTAACATTACAAGAATTAGAGGAAACATGGCAGGAGGAAAAACATGTGTTTGAGAGTTTTACCAAGGAATGAAATCTAATAACCTGGGCTAACAAAATGAGAGTTGGGATTTCAAAAGCGACTGAGAGTGCATGTGGCTGTTCTGTGGAGCAGCAGGTTGTTTGGCAGGAAATGTTTGCACAAAGAGGGGCTAACAGACTGGCTGGAACAAGCCAGGAGAAGAATCTTTGTGAAGGAAAGAGGCACTGAAAACAAATACAAGCAAAGAATTTAGTATTTCTCACATCCACGGACAGAAGCAGTAGATTGATTTCAGCATTGGTAATGGTATGTGCGTAGGGCCCTAAATATTGCAAGTCAGAGAAGATGGAGGATGATATGCACAAAATGGCCTAAAGGGCCAACAGGAAGAAGTGTTTTCTTAACAATCAAAAGAGAAAATGGTGAAAATTAAAGTGTAATGGTAAGGAATAAGAGTTCTGTTGGCTCTATTGAATGCACACTTGCATGTACCCAAATGGACATAGACACGCACAAAAGCAGGTCTGCCAACAACTCAGGTAAGGACAGTAGGTGACCTTGTGTCTTGTGTTCTGAGACAGCTCTACCAGAGGGGTGATGTAAAGGGAGAAAAACAGCCAGTTCACTCGAATCTGCATGAATGAACCTTTGCAACTAGTTCTCCTTGCAGGTTTTGGTGAAAAGAGGCAGGACCTGACTTCATTATCTCCAGACAATGGTAATGCGAATGTTGGAGAAGCTTAGTGATAAAAGGGGAATTTTGGATACTTGAATGGGCCATGAGGTTTCACCACACAGCATTCTCATTGTACTCTTGGTGGCCAAAAAAAAAAAAAAGCAGAGATCTTCAGAAGAAAGATAAGGGAGGGAAACAGGAGATATCTGGAGATGAATTAGGTGAAGATCACTGGCATATTGGTGAGGATAAGATCAGTCACTGTGCAGGCAAGAACTTTGTACATCCAGTGCCAAGAGATAAAAGGCAGAATTGGGAGGAGGGAAGGGAAGGCACGCCAAGGGCTGTGGTAAAGTCAGATCATTTATACTCAGTTTTCTCAGAAAGAACACATGAAAAGAGAGAAATGGAAAATGGGTCTGATTAGAATTGAAAGGCCATGAAAAGGAATTGTCTAATCTGCTTGAAAGAGAAGTGAGTTGTAAGACAAAGACAGAGGACTTCATTGTTTTCTACAATAAAGGTTGGTGGGTTCAATCTGGTAAATCACCCTTTGTTTCAATTCTCTGGTGGTAGTTTTTAATCTCAAGTAATTATCATTGCTTTGCCGTATTCTCTGCATCTCCCCTGACTGAGACAATACTACAGTCAATAAAAGGACATTTAGTGGGATTCATCAATTCAAATATTCATAATTTAGACAGGAGCTTTTAATTTCTGTTTTTCTTTAAGGAAAAAACAAAAATAGCCCCAACCTTTTTTTTCTCCTAGCTGTATTTTATTTAGCCTCACACAAGCTATTTAATTATATTAAAGACAAATTTACAAGTTTAATGTGCATCATGCCAACATGTCACATCATTACAGAATTAATACAGAAACGACACCTTCACCACTTGAGCACAGCTTCCGTCCAGCTCAGTAGCAACTCTCACTTTACTCTATTTAAAAAAAAAAAAAAAGATAAGAGGTTGGGTTTTATTTAAGATAATACTGAAGCAAGGAAGGGATTAAAGTACAGTGCAATACTCCACACATGATGCCAAGACATTTTCAAGTAATCAACAATAACACCTAAAGTACACCAAAACCAGTTACCCTACAAAAGGTTCCTCTTTTCTAGCAAATATCCTGGGCCTCCTTCTTCCCTTTCTTATGTGTCGTTGTTTCCAAGTCCTAAGCTGACTAAAGCACTTCAGAATTTTTTATTTCCATCCATTCATCAACTTGCACAGGTAGAATTGCACAGAAAAAAATGATCACCTATGTCAGAAGGTACTTAAACTCTAAAATAAAGCCACATAAAATTCTTTTGGAAAACTCTCATTGCCCTGAACTCCTGGTGGCCTCTCCTCATACACCAACACAGAAGTGGCAGCTTTCTGTCTAAACCAGGAAAATCTTATTCAATATCAGAGGTTGTACAATACCTAGGGACTCCCTCTACCAGCTATCACAAGGCCAGGCCAAAACTGTCCCCATGTCCCCTCCTGGGGCAGCCCAAGCCAAAGCTGTTGCCAAGCTGGTCCCCAGCCAGCTCCGAGCCTGCTGTGGCTGCACTGCCTGTGCCCCAGACAAATGTGCAAAACGTGCCTCTTCCCAGGAAAATGAGTAGGGGCAGTGCTATGGTGAATTACAGCAGAATGGTCCACAGAGACAAAGGACATTTCAGAGCATTCTGCAGAATAGGGAAATACAAAATAGGAAGTAGTTTAAATAAGAACTCCTTTGTGGAGAACACACTCACAGGTATGGAGTTCTTTGAATTATTTTTAGCTGTTCCATTTCCGAGCATATACCAAACTATTTGGTTTTTTTTCTAAAGAAAATACAAGCACTTCGACCAACTGACTGAACAAGATTGTTTTAGGAGTCTTCTTATCCTATTAGAAGAGAACTTTGTTACAGTGCATATAACATTGATTTCATGCACATTACCACAAGTTTGTATAACAAGCAGTTCTCCAACTGTCTCTTCTTTATATTAACTTATTGTTCCCATTTACATCAATGGATCCTTTGGAATTTTTGACTCCTCATTAAGATTAATTTTCCAATGTGAGCAAGAAGTAAGTCTTTTGCATTATAGTGGAATTTTTTTATTCAACTTTGGATGAATTTCTATTTTCCTCCACAAACAGCTCACATAGCAAATTTAATTACTTTGTTTTTTATTTAACTGCCTGTTAAACTCTATTTGTCAAAATTACTCTGCTGCAATTACTTACCTTCCTTTTTACTAAAGCTAGGCAAAAATTATGTTTAAGTACTAGTTTATATCAAAATTTATATCACCAATATATCACAATGAGAAAAACCAGGAAAACATATCTGCAATTCTGTATCCTTTAGAATCAGTTACTGAGAACAGGGGAACAAAAATCCCATTACAGTGTGTGTTTTTTATGAAACCTAGGAATCTAACCTAACAAGCAAGTGAAGAATCTAGATAGACATTATCAGGTTGATTTATCATCTCCAGTTTGGTTTTGGTTTGTTTACTATTTTAATCAGTAACAACATTTCTTTCACCCTTTTAAAATGCAAACTCAAAACTCACAGTAAATCAAATGTACAATAATTTTTTCCTTTTGTTTTTTCCTCAACACTTAGGACAATTTCAGTTAAATGAGTCAACTTATGTGTGGGTTTTTTCATACAGGTAGGGCTTAGAAATCACAGATTAGAGGTCTCTAGTATTATCAGTAGTGTGGGATTTCATCTTAAATGCCTATCACATAAGGAAGAGAAATTCCATCAAAAATACAAAATACAGGATTGTTCATTTAAGACCTTGTCCTGTTTTAAAGGTAAACTGGTGGGAGAAATGAAGACTGACTCAAGAGAGGTTACAAGTCAGAATTACAATTTACTAAAAAGATTATAATAAATACACTGATACAGAGAAAAAAATTGGTTTTAACCCACAAAACCCAGATGTATAACCCAGCCCCCTGGGGCACAAACAGGATGGTGTTCACTGGCCCCTGTGCTGAGTGCCTCGTGGGCCCCCTGGGTGCAAAGTAAAAGAACAACCTGTTGGTGAGTACGATGGTCACAGTTCTATCAAAGCAATGATGGCAGTCTTGTTGAGAGTGGCAGTCACAGTCCTGTTGATGTTCTGGTCTTCCTTTGGATCCAACAAGTGGTACCAGAAGTACCAAAACCCCAAGATTATCTATGCTCAAATTCAGGTGGGAATGCCCTGTACCTCCCCCCAGGGCAAGAAGTTTCACATTGGTTGATTCACTCTGTGAGTCATGGGATATTAGTGGAATCTTTGATGGTCTAATTCATTGCAGCTGCCTGTTGTGCCAGTCCCTAATAGCCCATTAGCAGACATGACCCCTCAAGCTGAGTGTGGAGGTGCTGATGCCTCCCCAGAGGGGAGTTATCACAGCTGAGTCACTGATGTGAAGACAGAAACATTGCTCTGTCTCACGGGGTTCTTTAACACCCAGCTTGTAACCTGAGAGGTCAGGTGTGCCCTGGGCAGCTGCTGCAAATGATCCATGATTAACAGTCCATCAGAAATTACACAGCTCTGGTTATACCCACACAGTGATAAGCTGGTCCCAGCCACTGTACCTAGGGCAAACCCCTTAAAGTATAATCAAGTTGGTGTAATTAGGGCTAAGGACAATCTGATTAATGAAATATCAAAATATTATCTTTCCTTATGATAGGGCAAAAATAATGTATATTTTCAGACAGGGGAAAAGTAGCCAGGAGTGGAGCAAAACTTGGAGTTTCACTTCATAAACCATTAGGCATTTGCTGCACCAATTCAGCTAAAGTTAATTTATGCTGTTAGTGAAAAGAAAATGTTTTTTGATGTTTTTTTTTCTGTGGTGGAAGTTAAGCATCCTGGATTACAAATCCTATTTTCACTGCCTCTAACTCTGCAGGGATACTAAACCTTGCAAATCAACTCCAGTACATGCTATGTACATTCATGGTTCATATCCTATCTTTAGGTATAAAATACAAGAATATAAATTGGAAGTATCAAAACCATGCAGTGGTGATTTAGCTCTTCTCCCTCAAAAGTCATACTTCTAAGTCCCACTGAACAAAAACAAATTAGTCAAATTCAAAGCAATTGCAGGAATCCACTCAAGTGTTATAGAGTGCATGGTTACTCACTACATCAAAGATGGTATTTAAAACAATCCTTAAGAGGAAAGGGTCAGCTTACCCTTTTATGAAAGATAATGGAAAATGCTCAGTGAGGGACCACTGCAGTGGAGTGATACCAGGTTTGTGTGCATATTTGTACATTCTGGGAAAATGGCCCTGGTTCAAATAAATTTAGTAACTCTTTCCTGTGAGGTACTTGTTACAAATGATAACACAATCCGTGAAGGTAATCTCACAATTTCACTTTGTCTCAAACTTATAAATCTTTATATAATTCATACTAAAGACTGAACACTGATACTCCCTATTTATAGTCCCTGGTGTCTGTTTGATCAGTGTTTTTTTTTCTCCTTTTAGGAGACCAAACTAACACAGCCTTACTGATATATGGGGCATAATGTGTAATTGCCAAGAAATGCATTACCATGAGCAGCTTTTCAAATTATTCCCACTGGTGGTTTTAAGTAATATTGGAACTCCTTCTGAAATGTACCTGTACAGGAGAAAAGGAAAGCTCTGCTTTGTACCAGTCATCTTGGATTCTCTCTCTTCCCCTTTTCAACTTGTAGAATTAATATTTCAGACACAGGTTTTCTCCAGTGAGTCTCACTTGATTTACACTACTTAAATATCTTTCAGACATGTATAACTATCAGAACAAGTGCAAAATCAAAATTTAAATTTTACATTAGTTAAAAGTTCTGGAGGGGAAAAAAGTTATTTAATGTTACTCTGAGGGCTACAGGATGTTAGAATCCACATTTGAACATAATTCCATGATGAGAAAGCTTCCCTAGTGCACAAAGCTGTCCATACTCCTTATCTGCTGCTGGAACAGCAGTTCACATGTGTCACACACATCCCCCCAACACCTCAGACACCTCCTGAACCCTCCACTGACAGCCAACATCTCGTGAGAGAATTTTCCACCAGAAGCCAGAAGTGAATGACTGAACACTTAGAGATGGCTTCAGGGCTTGACAAGGTGATGACATCCTACATCTTTACTTTATATTCCATCAGCTGACTGGAAGGATCATATCTCAAGCATTTAAACTAGCATAAAAGGTCAAAGACAAACAAATGTCAAAAATGAAATGTGCTGAAGTAGTGCCAGCAATGTGTCAGTGAGCAATTCAATGGAATCTCACATATTAACTGAATTATTTTTAAAATTATATAAATATTACTTCTTAAGAAACAATTTCTTATTCATATTTTTAAATATCTATATCAGATAAAGATATTTCACTTTTATCATGTTTTAAGTAAATGAAATATTTTTGCTTTTGAATTACTTGGAAAATACTGAAGGTGTTTACTGCATTCCACTTGAATGCAACAAGAGAAGTTGAAAATTCTCATATTTCCTGTTCAATACCTCAGAAGAAAGAAAAATTAATGATTTTTTTTCACTGCTAGTCTGTATATACAGAATTTAAAAGAAATGTTACATTGCCACACGAAAGAACTAATGGCTATCATGTTGAATATAAAGTAAATGAACATTTTGTAAGTTGAAGGAGATAAAAGCAATGAGTACTACAGATGAAGGAATTTAGAATTTATTTTACACATTATTTATTGCAACACCACAAAAATGTGGGGGTTTTGTTGTTTCCTTGTAGATATTTTCTTATTCTCTGCCTTCATTTTTTTTGCACAGATTATTTTCCAGCTGTGACACTGTGAATGGGAGAATACTAACAAAAGCCAATTCCACCAGACCAAAACCTAAGCAACAGTACTGCCAACTCTTCAAATGTTAAAAAACACAAGAAATAGTATTCTCTATTCAAGAAGGAAAAGTATTGAGAAGGAAGAATCCACAGATACTACAGTCACCCTTTATTTTCCTTTTTTTTGCTCTTTCTGTAATAAAAATATTTCATAGTTTTGACCATCTTCAAGACTGATATTTGTTTTCTTTTCTTGAAAACTCTCCAATATGGTTGCCCTTTTTTTACAGCATCCTAAAATTTCTTTACTTGACATATCTATTTCAAGGGCTACAAAAATAAACAAAGTTTACATTAGAAAGAAAACTTGAACCTCTTGCTTTTGATGGCAAAGGGTTAAGGTTTTCAACTAATTTGGAAAGATTCCTGCATCTGGGCTTTTCAGTTTCTTTCAATATGAACTAAACATTCTCAGCTGTGCAAACCTAAAACATTTCCTGGAAAACTTTAAAAAAACAAGCTTTCCTAGATGGTTCTGGCAAGGCCAAATGTCCTCAGGACCCACAGTTAGACCCAGATACGCAGTGAAATGAAATTTCCCTTTATTAATGATCCTTTTTTTTTTTTTTTTTTTAAATCTCCATCAGATTACAGGCTATGTGAATAACTTTCTAACAACAAATGTAACAGGACACCCAATTAGTATTAAAAAAAAATAGAGGCTAAATAGATGGTGTAGTTTGAATGGTATGACTGAGCAATACAGTGATCTTCAGACGATTTCTTGTCCCATTTTATCATGTCCCATTTAATCCCATCCACTCTGGGAAAAAACTTTGAAGTGTCTATTCTGATGGTGGAAGGAAAAGCTATTTTGTTTCGTCGTTTATTTATACTTTTAGATGGGGAGGTAGAATTATTTTTCTGTAAGCACTGGCAGAGGAAACAAACTTGATAACATAACCATTCTTGCCATCTGTACGTACTTCACACATTGTCATACAGAGTCACTTTGATAGAAAAACAAACACAAAATTGCCGAGTTCTGTGTGTTATGTAAAATGCTCTGCTTCTCAGTGCAATTCAGGAGTGCCCTCACCTACACTGAAGGAAAGATGTTAATCTAATTTTGACACAAATGTCTGCAAGAAGAAGGAAGGATTATCTGTGAAGCTTAATAGTAGCAGCAGTTTAGGACATATTTAGACCTTCTCACTTGCACGAGGCAAACTTTCAGAGTGGAATGAGCCATCTGCTTCTGCACAGAATGGCCTTTAAAAAGTAATCTTCCTGTCAAGCAGTGCTTGACTCATTCTCTGAACCTTTTTTGGTAGAAAACCAGTTTACACCACCTGAGGCTATTGTCTTCTATGGCTGTCAGAGAAGTAGGCTCACTCTTTTCTCCCAGGTTCCTATGCAAGCACATAGCGTGACCTTTGGGTAGTCTTACCTTTTGCTGTCTTTGGCTGAAATCTGCACCTTTCCCTCCCACTACCAGGAGTCTAAGGGCTATCTCACTTTGATTCTAACCCTGGAAAGAGATCAAAATCATAAACTCCAGTTCAACTTGAATCTGAATAGTTATACGTATTTGACCAGACTCTGGAACAGCCTGGGTGCAATCTGTGGCCAAATCCTGTCTTTATTATAATGAGACCTCTCCAGCAAAAGATTCCTTTTTTTCCCCCTCTCTTTCTCCACACTCATGACAGCAGGCACTGGCACTGGACTAAGGTCTCCCTGGAGAGAAAGCTCAGGCTGGGCAGCATCCCACCATCATTTCCAGTAGGGTTTCCATCTGAACAAATGGATTACAGCACTGAAGGGCAAACCCACCTGTCCTGCAGCTCAGGTACAACCACTGCTACCAAGGACAGTATGTCCCAAAATGTGTGAACTGCATCACTGCTATTGTGATGCAGAATTCCTACAGAAAAAATAAATCCACAAAAAATCCCCAAAACACAGCAGCAACAAAAACACCACACCTGGAGTTTTATAGAAATCTTTAACAAAGGATTTTATTTTTTTAAATAAACTTATTCCACACAAAGGATATATCTTATCGCTCCCTGCTATGGTTTTAAAACTGTCAATCCAGTCAGATTAGGCTTCACAACATAATAGCTACATAATATCATTGTTTGATAACAGCCTGGGACTGGATTAATAGCAAAATGCAAAATGCAAAAAAAAAAATGCAAAAAAAAAAAAAAAAAAAAAAAAACCTCTAATAGACATTAGAGAAGAAATCTTGCAACTGATATTATTCTTGCACAGCAGCAGTCAGCAGTCAAGACAGCAATAGACAGGAGAGAAACTTCACAGAGTTAACAAAGATTGTTTGAATACCAGCCATGCTGGGGGGATTCTCTTCTTCCCATTGTGTGCAGAGAGAGAAAACCAGACTCCCACTGACAGGTGGGCTCCAGCACAACAGAGAAAGTACACAAGGGAGGGCCAGGCTGAGGAAGCCAAACCAGCTGTGCCTCTGAACAGAGACTGGTCACAGAGACACCGAGGGTTCACAGTACCTGTCATATGGGGGAAATTTGGCTGTTCTCAAAAGTTCATCTCACCTGTAATGACAGACTGAAAGAGCCTGTAAAGGCAGACACTCAGGTAATAAGAATATGGCCTCTGCACCAAGGATTTGTCAGAGTGCTTCTGCCCTTGAGAATGCAAAAGGAAAGTGAAGCCGATCTTGATCACTTGGCTGATTTTAAAATACCAGAAGATTCAGTAAAGGAGCAAGGAATACATGACATACAAAATTAGGTAATCCAATCATTTGCTCTTGGAGCATGTGTTAGAAATTGTTGTACTAGAGACAGCCACAAAGAATGTCCAAATTTTACAACAGACTGGCATTTCTGTGAACTGCAATCAGAGCCTCACAAGGTGAAATGTTAGTGCTGAAAATGTCACAGACATTTCCACACAACAGAAAGGGAGGGAAATGGATGGTTCTGGAACAAAAAGGCTATGCCCTAAGGCTCATGTTAGATATTGCAAATTCATAGATTTTTTCAGGTTGAAATTACAGAATTCATAGATAACATTTCATCATTTTAATCAGCAAGAATATAAAGTATTAGCGTGTCTGTATGAGCAGGAAAGGTAAAGCTTCAAACACAGTATGTTTAACAGCAGAATTATCAGTCGTTCTAAAACCAAAATCTTAAGATTTCTAAGTACAGAGGTGATACCTTCCTTACTTTTTGTATTTTTGCACTGAAAGTGGCTCACATGCTAAAAAGTACATGCCAGCCCTCTCTGCACTGAAATAAAAACCTCAGAAGTCAACAAAATGTATTCTATGCAGGTTAGGGCCCAAAAAAAAGAAAATAATTCACTTTTGGACACTGCAACTCACCTCAGTGTCAGCAACAAAATTTACTATCAACCAACAACAAGGGATCAGCATCCTGCATCTACAGTAGGTAAGAGAAACTAAATACTTCACAGTTAATAAGGGAGATAGTTTGCAAATATTAGTTTATTACTTGCATCTACCACATGAGCTGGGAGACAGATACTTTACTGCATGGTGTAATCAAGAGGCAATGACTTCTTAGGAGAAAAAAAAATAGCCTTGTACTTCAATCCCTAGCCTGTCAATTCTGAGATAACTCACGTTTTGATGCTGATCTAATGCAAAACACCTTGAGGAACACAGACCATATGGCTTGGGAGGTTGAACATGTGTAAGGAAGGAGAAATGAATTCTTCAAAAGTTCAGCTGCAATGAAACTGTCACAAATTATGCACCTCTTATCTATTAAACATGTCGCTGTTAATGTCAAAACAGCTCAACGATATACTGAAACACAGTGAAAATGCTACATTCCTTGAACGAAAATTCATGCTTTGATGAATTTAGTACATTCATTGTACAGAAGTGTTATATACATACATACATTTTTGCTTGGACAATTAACTTACTCCACTTTTTAATATGAGTATGATCTTCATATACCATAGAACTTACTAGTGAATGCGAGCTCCCTTTGCTTTTACATGTCTTCCTCCACCAGAAAAGAACTCAAACCATATTCATACCAAGAACTGGACACTAGTTGCATTGTTTCACAAGTATAATTTAAACCTCTTACTAAACAAAGGCAAATTGGCCAAAATACCCTTAGATCCTAAATGTGCAGCTTTAATTTCAAAGAACGGGTATAAGAGACCAGTAGCAACAACAGAAATGGTTACAAACATCTTCAGTTACAGCTACGATTTTTTTCTTGGGATGACAGAAAAAAAATGCATATGAGCACTAATTCCACTAACACTCTTTTCCCATGATGCCTCTTAACCACTGAAGCAGCACATATTTTTCCTGGTTTGGGAACAGCTAACCTGAGAAGTACAGTGTTAGGGTGATGTTGGAATAGCTGTAAAAGCAGGGTTAACATGACTTCTGTTGTGTTGTTTATGATACAAGAGGAAATACAAAAAGCCTTCTAGAATCTATCTGAAGTGCTGCTGCAGCACAGAGAGGAGAGCACCACTGGTAGTGCTGTAGAGTTTGTGAGTGGGGAATTCAGACATAAAACTGAAATGGCAAAATCTTAACATTCCTAATAAAGACTAAAGGAAAACAAGGGAACTCACAAGACTGCAATAAAGGTTATGTACTTAATTCTTTCCTGTAAAAAAAACAAACAGACCCCGTGTATTTCTGAAAGTACTAATTATTTTACCAGGTTGAATCACAGCTGAGATGTACACTGTCATTAACCTCATTGTTAATTGTCTTTTCAATAAATTATCACTGGGTGTTCCTTACAACCCTTTTAACGTAACATAAAAGAAAATGATCTATCAAATTTAAAGGCTTATGAATCTGGATCTTAACACAGAAATGATTGAAGCAGCCCTCAAGGGTTACAGCTGGCTGCTGAGTAAAATGTAGTGAAATCAAAGACATCTGTATTGCAAGGCAGAGGGAAGCACAGCCAAATGGACGTGGCCATCGCCAGCATCCACGACCTGACTCGCACCCTGAGCTGCCCAGGCAGGGGCAGGCTGTGGACCACAAGAGAATTGAAGCTTTTAACAGCAACAGATATATTGCACAAATGCCAGACTCCTGGTAATCCCACAGTTGGGCTACCTTGCCCCTCTGTAATTTCACTCGTCATTAGCCTGGATCTGCTGCTAAACTGCACCTCTTGTCATGAGCCCTTGCTGGTTCCCCCAAGGGTTTCAGTCACCAGCAACATTAAAAAAGGCCTACAAACAAGGCTTTGACACCTCCATGGAGGTAGCTGGGCATAAGGAAAATTGCTGCTCACAGAAGACCACCCTTCTTCTAATCCCATGGGACTTCATGGTCTTCAGTCTTTCAGCACACAGTATGTGGGCTTTCCTAGTGTGGGGAGAGGGCTGCGACAGAATCAGACCACTGCACACTGAGAGTTTTGAGGTTCTCATAACTGACCGTGAGATTCCCAAAATGCCAAACACCATATTCTCTCTAAATTCCTCAGCTTTGGAAGCTGCTACTTAAAGCAGACTTAGATAATTGCTGATGATGGCAGACAACTAGGGGGGATGGGGCAACAACTGGAGTAATGGGAGGACAAACTTTACTTGCCTAAAATCTGTTTTGTTGAAGTCTTACTCATATCACTGTTTTTCTGGTAAGTGCAGCTATGTCAGACCATTGTTGCTAAAATTATCATTTGAATGAAATTCCCCATCCATTTCATAAGTCCACTTAGTCACAGGGAAAAAAAAAAAAATGAATGACCTTACTTGGGAGAATGGAGGGAGGAAATCAAAAAGGATTCATATTTTAATTAGCCTCCTTAGTTCTAAGGATAAACTGGTTTCAGAATGACTGGATGATTCTGCTGTCCTACTCCCTGTATACGAAGATTTCCTTTCTAATGTATTGACTTTTATTTTCAGTTTTATTTTGGGGCTATACATGTAGGGTTTGATAAGATATATCTTTTCCAAATCTGCTTTTTTCCTTCATCCAAAAAGAGTTGGAGACAAAAACCAAGAATTATTTTATATGTGCAGACCTGCTGAATTCTGACATTTTGCAGAGGGTAAGTACAAAACAAGAAAAAAATCCAACCAAAGAAACAATCCCCCCCAACTTTTAAGGTAATCACTAAATCCTCCCTTAATCTAAAATCATTTTCCAGATCTGGCACTCATATTGCAAACAGTGCGATAAGACATGCATTGATGAGCAATGTCCCACTCATCAAAATGGGTAGAGAGCTCCTTTGCCATAGTCAGTGTGCAACGTTCACAAGACCAGAGTGGCAAAAATGGGGTTTGTGCTCCCACCTCCTGAGGTTCTCCAAACAAAGCAGCCTTGGGCCTGCCATGTGGTTTTCACCAGGGAGGTGCACCAAGGAAATGCAGTCTTTTAGAAAAGACAGAAATGCAGGCTTTTAATTATAACTAAACAACCCATGGAACTTCTAATGAAACTGTACTCATTAGTGATACAGCCAATGAGGTAATTAAACCTTCTTACTATTCTGGTAGCTATAAGACTGATTATGGTGTTCTCTTTTCTTCCCTTTTCTACCATTTTGCCATTAACAATTATAGCAGCTGCAGTAACCCAACCCAAAAGAAACAGTTTTGTTGTTAGCTAATCAATTCCAGTTTGTATTGCATACAGCTCTTAATTATGTGAGATGTTTTAGTTCTTCACAAGGACACAACACTAACAAAGAAAAGATAAAAGAAATAAATTATTTCTGGAACATAAAACTGACAGACTCTAGGTGGCAAAAAGAGATAGCAATAAAAATGAGGAATATTTTGAAATTGGCTTTAAGATAGATAATTTTTAATCCTTCAATAAATGAAAACAGGAAAAGAGTATCTAAAAATTACTTAATTTCTTTTTTGGCAGTAGACTAAACAAAGTCTGCTTATTTTCATTTATGAAGAATAAAGGTGTAACAGTGCATGCTAAGCAGAAAGAAAAAAACCTAAATCTAACTTTACTAAGGTGAAATCATTACTATTATTTGCAATTTGGCAGTCCACAGAACCCTGTAATGATGTTCAGTCCATTTCTGCCCTACCGTATAGTAACAGTCTTCATCAAGAGGTTATAATCTGGGGGGCGAGGAAAGGAGGGTATTCACTGTCATCACTTTACAAAATAGCCAAACAGCCAACAATCAAAGATATTAAATCTAACAGTCTCAATGCTAGGTAGTCACTTAATTCCCATTGAATCAATTAAAATTGCTAGCTTAAGACTACATATGTAATATCTCTGGCATGACTTGTCAAACCTAAAAGGGAAAGGAAGTATGAGCTTTCTATGTGTTTCTCTTTCCGTCTACCATTCTGGAGCTAGAAACTTGAAAATACCCACAGATTCATGTACAACTGGGCTAATTATAAGTCTTCTATTAAGATGTAGTGTTGTCTGTTCCTTTCTTGAGGCTTCTGTGTACACAGATGCACAGATAGCTGGGTGCCTCATTACATATCTTGTCATCAAACTGAAGATGTTCACAGCAATTAAATAAGCAAGGCACCAGCTATGAGCAGAGAACAAAAGCTCAGCAGCTGAGTCTTGCATTCACATGATTAAGCAACCTGGAACATTCAAAGGCTTGTGCAAAATACAGATTATTATCTGCAAGAGAAACAGGATCCTTTTGAGATATTTTTTTCTCTTTACTACCAAATGAAAAGATAACTTATAAGACCATTATATCCCATTCATACAGAGAATGAGATAAAGATTAAAGAGATGGATATAAAAATCTGACAAATTTAGCAAGATAAGAAATGAACTATTTAAACAATATTTCTATTTTCGTTTACCCATCTGGCAGGGGATCTCACTGCTTTTGTTCACGTGCCAGGTCACTGAAGCACCACTGGTTATGCAAGGGCACACTTGAGCTAACAAACCTCAAGCATTTTCTCAATCAGAAAGAGATTAAAAAACAGGTCTCTCTTGATTAGAAATGCACCTCTGGTACATCACTGCCATGAGAGGTGCCCAGTGTAGTGCTACACCAGATGTTGGCAGCACGGCCAGGTCTGCCAATGGCCAGGACCACCCACTCCTCCTCCAAGTCCTCCACATCACCCATCTGAGCAGGGCTCTCCTGCCTCCCATGAGGCTCAAGCACTGGTCCCCATCAAGCTCCCAGCACTGGCACAGCTGAAAATCCCTGGACTATCATTAAAGGTCTTTCCTTGGCTGTTAGATAGGATGTATCACTCTCAACTGTATGACTTGGCCATGCTGGTACCGGTGTGACAGGACAATGTCAGAATATGGCACTTACAAATGTTTGAGCAAGTTAAAACTATATGGTCTGCTTACCTAAGGAAGCAGTACCTTCTCTCTTGGCACTAACAAATAAGTTTTTAGTTTGGTTTTCTTCTGCCACTGTATTAACATTCTTTGTTAGTTTTAACACAGAATTCTTGTTCTTTGTTAAACATAAGTCTAGTGATCACTTCACAAATAAGAGTATTTGGAGACTTTTCTTTTAAAATAGAATTTGGGGGTTTTTTGAAAGGAAAAGGGTTTTGTTATAAAGGAAAAAAAAACCAGGAAATTTACCACACTTGTACAATACTAATTTTTTGTTCTAAAATTGAAAATGATAATGTATTATTCAATATTTTCATTGCTGAAACTGCACAGAACAGACAGGTTTCCCCAAACCAACAGAGAGGCTCCACTTCAAGCATTTTGCTGAACATGTTGATTATAGCTTTATGTAAATTAATCAACAGGACAGATATTATTATTAGTTTTGGCCACGTGTGTATTTTGACTGAATCGCTTTTTAGTCGTAACAACAGAAAGCACATCATGTGAGCATTTTGAATAGCTTGTATCAGAACTGAAGTATTTGCTAATCCAGATACAGATAGGCAAGTTTGTTCACACAAACACTTTTGTATTTTAAATTCTTTTTCTTTTTTTTTTTCAAAAGGTCTTCACAATATGTGAATATTTCCTATGTGAAGAGTGTGAATACTGAGCTTTTAAAGCAGTGAGCAGGGTACTGTAATGTGCCTGAATCTGAACTGCATGTACAGGGATGATTCACACAATCAGCCCTGCTATTGTGCAGTAGATTAATTCCTCTGAAACCCCTGGCACCTCCTAACCACCACACAGACCTTATGAAAAATACATGAGCCTGACACCTCTAAATTTATACTTTATAATCTATATAATGCTCAGGCTATGGCTCAAATAATAATCCCCTAGAAAATACACAGCTGTGCACTTGTCTAAAGAAGATAGGCCTGAAATACCTTGGGTAATTAAGAACCAGTGGGTTACCAGGGGATACACAGGCAAGAAAACCCAGATCATGAACTGCACCCTTAATGAAGGAATGAAGGCTCAACAAAATGGTAACACCATCTGAACTGCCTTTTCCCCTCAGCTTAGAGAGGAGTTATTATTGAAAGAGAGTAAATATGCTACTGCCATCTCTCTCTCTCTTCCCCCCCCC
>JAWWEU010000011.1:14113585-14130255 GCA_035583155.1 Acropternis orthonyx
CCCCCCGTGGACAAATGAAATGCTTCTGCTCCTGCCCTATAAATCCTTTAAAGATGCTAAAAAACAGAAAACCAAAAGCAACCAAATAAATAATGGCAACAACCATACCATAGATTCAAAGAAACAGCAACGAAAACCCCCAATTGGTCTCTGAGAAATCAAAAGCCAGAAGGGAGCAGAGCATGGCTCAGCCCCCCAGGGATCCACAGCCTGGGACTGTGGGAAGTGCCCAGAGGACAGAATTCACAGTGCAGAGGGAAGGAGTGGCTGAAAACCATTTTGCATTCTTCCAAGATCAAGGCTGGTCTGGAAACTATTCTTATTTAGTAAGCTTTTGAGGCCTCAGTCCCATCTGCAGGTACCCTGTGGTGTGTGTGGCACAGAGCTGTTCACCGTCCTTGTACCAATGGCCAGGCTCACTTGCAGTGTCTTGCCTGTCGTCCCCACCAGGGCTTGCCTGAATCTAACCCATGTGGTATTACCCACAGCCACCTATCTCTGACATAGCAAAAACACCAACCTGAGAAATTTTGCAGGGTATTTCTGCAATATTGTCACAAGAGAAAATCCCCAAAAAAATACAACTACAACACAGGAAAAAAATCTCATTTTTCTTTCTATGCCAAATTTGTCCCTGAATTACTTCTTCAAGTTGAATACTTCTCATGTTTTAGTGTAGACTCAGAGACAGCAGTGTTCATTCATCTGTCATGCAACATAATTTTAAACTTAGGATAAAGATATGCAACACACCATCTTTTATCATATCTAATTAACACAGGGTAGTTTGAAAAGACAGAGAAATTCCATGTGAAGTTTTCAGCAACGGTTCTTGCTACATTGCTCCTTTTATTTTGTAAAAACAAGTAGGAAAACTAATTATATCACATTATCTAGGCATTTCAGATGAGTCTTTCTTATTCTGAAAGGTCAGAAATCAACTCACCATTCCTTAAGCGGGGCAGAGAACTAAATAAAAAGAGGAGAAAAATATGTGTTTCCACCTACCCTAAGTTCTCTGAG
The DNA here is from genome assembly GCA_035583155.1 of Acropternis orthonyx. Lineage (NCBI taxonomy): Eukaryota > Metazoa > Chordata > Aves > Passeriformes > Rhinocryptidae > Acropternis > Acropternis orthonyx. The sequence continues at coordinate 14,114,609 of JAWWEU010000011.1, forward strand.
AGTTCTGATTACTAAAAATTACATTAGAAAATCTTTCATGCAATATTAAGATGCTATTGTACACTGAATTGTCAGCTGCAGCAGGAACAATTAGTGCCTATTGGCCAAGGTTTTATTACAGAAATGACATTGCTACAGTGTTAACTCAAACAAACAGATCCAACAATGAATTGCAGTCTGTCATCTGATACCATATTTTTCCAGGTCTTTGAATAGGAGTTTTATGCCATGGTATCATGTGCCTGGATATGATGCTTTTCATTGAGTATACATGGCTACACTGAATCTGTTTTCTAATGATAAAAATTAAGATGATATCTTGAAAAAAAAGGAAGTCATCTTTCTTTTCTTCCTATCTAATGCCTCTAAGTATTAGCATAATAACTAAGAACAGTGTAAAAGACATGACAAAAGAATGGATCATAATGTTCAAACCTGGCTGGATTTGAAGAAGTTTATTATGGACCTTATGGTAGATAAAAGAATATTCTCTTGTGAGCTTAAACTCGCACATCTTAAACCAGACAAATGCTCACGCAGACCGTGACACACCATGGACTCCAGGAAGGCAGATGCCTCAGCAGTAAAAGAGATCAAGTATTTCCTCAAAGAACTTCATCAGCAAAAGCTTCTCTCACCCTGGAGTGCTTGGTCCCCTTTTTCACTGTGTCACTCCTGACACCTGCCACTGTGCTGCACAATACTCCTTATACAAATGTTTGCCAGCCCAGTAAACAAATATGAACAGCATTGGGAACTCAGGCTTTAAGAAGATATATTAAGGTTTGCACGATCGCATGAGGCATCTAGCACAGGAGGTGATTATACACAGAACATCTAATAGCAATAAAAAGCCTTTGATTCTCAGTGCTGATGAAACTCTTTCAGAAGTGGGTCTCACATGTTGTCAGAATATTAGACTGATAGAAATCACATTTGCAGCAGTGATGCTGAAAACAGTTTGAGTTTAAATTACAGATTTATTTCTAATCTAAAAGTAGTTTAATCTACAGTTTTAAGAACTACAGTGATATAAGTTTATGATAAATTATCAATAGTTTATTTTCATTAACATGGCAACTAACTGATGTAAAGTTACTTTAGTGTAGAACTATCTATACATAAATGCTTTATTGTAGGCTAAGGCCTAGATGCTTTAGAGAGATTTGGGTCAGTTAATAACTTGAGCCAGCACATGAGAGAAGTTTCACTTTATAATTACCAAGTGACTTAAAGCTATTTCTTTTCTTATTATAGCCTGAAATTTCCTACCTATAATTTCTTTTCCTGTTGCTCTAAATTCTGATAATTTTAATTTGTCTTCAGTTTTAATTAAGCCACCCTAGGGCTTATAAACTCTGAAAGTTTCTACATTTCATTTTTTTAATAATTCAAACTGATTCAATTTATTTCAAAGGCATGATGTTTAAACAGGCAATGTTCTTATAAACCTTCAGCTCTGCTTGTAATAAGAAATATATTTGTGGAATGAACTGTTCATTGCACCATTTTTTCAATTTCTTCAGTCAAAATCAATTAATGTGTGTTCACGGCTTGAAAAGTGCTGTAATGCAAGGCAAAGACATATTAATATAAGTGTGTTAATCTTTCTGGGAGCTAAAACAAAACTATGGACCTGATCCTGTGTCTTCACACTTAGGGAATGCCAAGTTTAAACAGACAGCTTCTCTAACCATACATCATATCAACACATATGGCATAAGAGGACTTGGGATCTGTTTTCAGAAAAAGTTTCACATGGTAAAAGCAAACTTCCAGCCTTAAAAGAGGAAGTTACCTCTGGTTCTTAGAAAATAAACTTTAAAAACTTCTACTCTACCATTTCATGTTCCTGACTAAAATCTTTGTCATTCACAGCAAAATGGTTGTCTTAGAAACTCCATATTTTACGAGGAACTTTTTTTCCACAGTGACATACTGTAAACAGGCACCAAGCACTGAGACAAGGGATGTACAAAAGGAAAACAAGAAGCCTAAAAAACAGTCACAAACTACAAATTCCAATCCCTACAAGAACAAGAAGTTATTTAAGAATCTGACCAGCAGTTCTCAACTTACTTTTTGAACAGAGTATAGGAAGTCGGTGTATCAACTCAGAAATCTTTGCATTGGAAGCGCGACACCACAAAACTGTGGCCACCCTGTTTTCAGATATAACCAGACAAATCTATATGTATGAATTCTCTGTCATCTGCCACTCTTAGTACTGGATCCGCATTTTGTGTGCAGCCTCTCTAGAAGAATTGAGAAAGTTATTTTAAAAATATCTTGCAAGGCAAGTTGACATTTCTTCAGTATTTTGGAAATTCTTTATAAAAGTAGTGGCTGCTTCCCCAGGAAATCTCACTGCTCTCAAACGCACTTTAATATTGACAACAGCTTTCCAGCAGGAGACGTAATCTTGACACGCTCTCTTTACCTGGCTTCCTCTGTTCATGTAAACCTGTAATTCCTGAGTGTTGGCAGATCCAAACGCCAAGCAGACTACGAGAGATGGCAAACACAAAACTAGACAGAATTGACCTTGCCATCAGTGACAGATAGGAAAAAAGAAAACCTGAAATAAGGTGTCAAGTTTTCAGCTTGGTGACTGAAACAAAGTATTTATATCTGCTTGGTCCACCTTAAAAGAAATTACCTTTTTGTCCAAGGTCTATCTTTTAAGGAAATTGAAATAAATGTAATTTTGGTTGAAATCAAGTGTTTTGAGTCAACCAATACACATAAAAGGACATTCAGACAGCACAATTCTGACCAGTCAGAATTCAAGACAGGTTACCTGGTGTTCCATGTCACATTTCTTCATCTGCCAATTTTAATTTGCTTATTTCATACTCTAGCTAAGGTCTGTGCAGTGTTTGTGACCAGCACCTATGTAATTTTGTACATTAGGGACCCCAGTATTGCTTTTGGTTTTAAATTGCATGCAACATTTCTGAAACATTTTCTCAAAGACTTCGTGAATTAAAAATGAACAGGATTCTTAGTATTCACCTTTTTTTGACAAGCTGAGAAATACTTTCAAAACTTGTCCATATGCCCAATCTAAAAATTCATAGGAAAGAAAGGAAACAAATATTAGATAAAAATATAAAGAAAAAGAACCTGGCTGACTGGAGGGAATTTAGAAATTCTATTTCTCTCACTGCACATTGTTGTCTCACTGCATACATGATTAATTAAATGAGGCCACCTTATGAAATAAAGTACATTACAAAGATCAGGATCACAAGAACCAAGGGAAAGGTTTTGCTGACTCACACAGTAGAGCAGCTCCCAGTCAACAGGTGATTAATCCTGTACCTGGCCACCTTTCAGAAATACCAAAAGAACCCCTTGCTTTGGATAATCTTCTACACTTTTTTCTGTCCTGCATTCCTAAGAGGAGAAAGAAAGGAATATGACACAGCCTTACGCGCTCTCGCTTAAGTATTTACCACGAGATGGTGGAGCATAGCAACTGCACAGAATTTAGCCTTGACTCTGCCTTGCTCCTCGCACTCAGCATTTGCTCTTCTGTGCTCGCCCACAGCCACATAATCTGCCCTGGCATCTCACTGTACACAACGAAGACATTTATTCAAAAAGACAAAGTGAGAGACTTTCCTCTTCTCCCCCTCACCACACCAGCAGCAGCTTTCTACGAAGAATAAAGAAAAAAAGAGGAAAAGCATATATCTTAGTGACATGAGTGATTTATAGCCCCAAGGAGAGATAAAATGATCCATGACTAGAAGTCAGTGTTTTTATTAGAAATGATGATTCCCAGTCATGGTGCTTTTTCGTTACGTGCATAATTAATGTTAGCTTGTGAAAGCTGCCAATGACGCTCATCACCATTGAATGTTCCTATAATATATGTGTGGATTTGAATGCATGATGAAGTTTTCCTGTCTTTTGGGATTCAAAACAGAAGTTTGTGAATAATGCAAGACTGAAAACCAAAAATAAGAAAGAAACTGCTATTTGCTCAGTGAACAGGAGAGACAAGAGCATAGAATACAAAGTAAAAGTAACCAAATAGGCCCAGACTTCCCTGTAAAATAACAGAACTGTGTGAAGATCTGTTTGGTTTTTACTTAGAAAATATCTGCAAATGAGAAATTCAAAACTATTTTAGTGACAGCTTTGTTAGCAGCAAATTCCTTGTTTACCAAGTCATCAGAATAAAGAGAGACAACACTGGAAGTCTCCACTACAATGTCTGTCTGAAATCCTGGCCTTGAGAGTGCGTCTCTACTGCTGGGAAAGAAGTCATCTGTGGACAGCAGCTATCTTCTTTCCTGAGCTCAGTGTGGCACATCTGACTCCTGGTGTGGTTTGGATCTAAACAGCTGTCAGTCAGCTGAACACGTCTTGTGCACAACCCTCAACGCTGTATATAAATCTAGCTATGTATGTCACCACACATTCATAGACACTGGTATGTATCGTGTACACAAACAGTGGTAAACAAGGTTGGTAATTTCAGAGGATGTATGTACATGCATAATTTGAAGACTAAATTTTGTATATTCAACTACCACTTGCAACAGAGAAATATTTATACTGGGAACACTTTATGTTTTATTAATGCAGTAGCATTACACTGTTTTAATTACTTCCTGAATCACATTGCTATACTCTAAACCAAGCCTTTTTTTCACCTTTGCCTTCCTCTCAAGAAACACTTTGACATGTAAAGTAGCCTTTTCCTGCTTACTTCAATTTTTCCCAAATTTATTTTTATCATTACAAATACCACAAAAAAGCAAGCAATATTAATACCCAAAGAGGAGAAATACTGTCAATAGTTATGTTTCCAAGTAGTACTTTTTATTCCGCATAGCCTTTTCGATTTATCAAAATATTTACTTATGGGAATGGCTTTATTCAGTGCCTGGTGGATCACCAATTATACATTAAAGAACAAGGTCATAAAATATTGATAAAATCATTAACTACAGTTTCATCCATTTACCATGGCTAAAACCACATGCTGCTACAATCTTAATTTGACTCCCAAGGAAATAAATTATTTCAAGAACAGTATTTAATTGCTAGAACACTTTAAAAAAAAAAAAAAAGAAAAAGAAAAAAGAAAGAAAAAGAGCACTTTTCTCCAATTCCAATTTTCTGTTCACGTATTTGCCTCACCAGTATACCTGGTAATCTGAACTAAATGTCTCAGACCAGAATTTTGTAGCCGTGTTGTATTCCTAAAATAACTCTGTGACTGGAGTTGCAGGTCCTCAGAACTATGAGCAAATAGGTTCTTTACCATATTAGAAAGCATTCTGTTGAATTTTATTCTTGATGTTCTCAAATATTATCTCTCTATTCATCATTTCAGACAATTGGGGGAATGTTGGCATGAGGACAGATACAGAGATCACTTTGGCTCTTTAGACAAAGATGATAATTTCTTTTCAGAAAACTACTCCAGTACCTTTACTTCTGGACAAAATGGTTTGTCATTCTTTTAGTGATCAGTCTCAACCTCCAATATGTACACAATATCACCAAACAGACTGCACATCAAAGACAGAAAAACTAAGGCAAAAGCCGGATGCAATTCCCTTTCCTCTCATGCAGGACTGGTATGAGTTTTTGCTGCCACAAGTTCGCTGCTTGTCCTGGGTACCAAGCTGCAGTGTGTGCTGGTGCAGGGCTGGACACTGCAGGGTCTGGGGTGCTGTTCTAGACCATCTTCTGGAGAAATTAAGGACAGAATTCTTGTCTTACACAGAACTTTTACTTAAGAAGAGAAGCCAGTGGATTTGGGAGCAGAACTGGCCACAGGATCTGTTGGCAATGGTTTTGTCTTCATAATGGGACATTACTTTTCCATACTTATAAGACTTCCCAAAGCCCAGTACCCAGTTAAAAAACAATAACAAAGAAATTGTCCTGCAGCTCAAACATGCAGATAAAGCTGACAGTTTTAACTAAGTTGGCAAAATTTGCAGTAAAATCCCAAGTAAAGACATAGCAAATGTTTAAAGCAAAGAAGGGGCTTAACCCTGCCTCGGCAGTGGCTGCACAGCAGTGTCAGCACAGAAGAACCACAGAACCTCTCCCAGCACAGGTATCCATCGATCCCCAAGCACATCCACACACTTCAAATAAGCTGTCCCACGCAGCCTGGTGAAAGCTTGCTGGATGTGTCTATGAAAGCATAATCTTTTCTTCCTCTATGATTTGTACTTAGGTTGTTTTCCAGCCTTATTTTTAATCTGGTTGGGGACTATCAGCACAACTGAGAAGCAGATACTTTATGCTCCTTGCTGTACTCAAGTTGTTCTCAGCTGGTTTTCAGAGATCCTACTGAGTCGTTAATGAACTGTCAATTATTTGTGCAAACTGGGAGGCAGGCACTGAAAATTAGCCACTGGAAAAGAAACAGCCCTCAAATCTTGTGAAAAGGAACAGTACTTTTAAGGATTCTCTTAAAGTTGATGAATTGTCATCAATATCAGAAGAAAGGCACTTTATGTAAGATAGGTGACCATTTAAAATGTGTCCACTGCAGTAAGACAAAACACAGCAAAATATTAAACACAGAGATGGAATTCAGCTGCTACATTCATAGCAATATTTTTAAAGGGGAAAAATGAAAATGTCACTATTCTGCTGCAGAGAGCACCGTAACCTGATCACAGTTCACAGCACTACTAATGTTAACCTGTTTGCTGAGTTTGGTTTTCATAAACAATAATCAGTTTAGCTTTTTGTTCTTAAAAAAGCTTCCTATTTCAGCCTCTATTCTTGACCCTACATGTAGCACATCTGATTTCTTGCATCTGATCAAACTTGCTTCATCAGTATTTGAAACAGCATCAAGTTCTTTTCTCTCTCCCTGCCACTTTATCCTCTGCTACCCATTTCCACCCTGCAGTTATGTGAATACTAATTGTGTGTGGCTTCATTTTGAGAGCCTGGAAACCTCTAATGTGAAAAATGACAACAATAATAATTTTCTAACTATCTTTTTTTCATCTCCATCACCAGTTGCATTTACAAGACAAAATTAGTAATTTTAATCACAGTGACACAACATTTATATTGTCCTCTCCAAGAAAAAAATAATGATGTTGTTCAAAGTTTTAATTATGCAAAGGGTTGCTCTTAAGAGGATATAGCAGAGTATTTCTTATGCTTAAGTTTAATCACATGCGTAAGTCATTACAGAATCAGAGACTGGTATTTTTGCTGGGAGACCCAGTATTTTCCCATGAAGGGAGGACTGCTTCCCTTTGACACTGCTCCTGACTCTCATATTCTGAGAAACCTGAATCCACACTGAGCAGACATGGGTGTCCAAAAAGCTGCATTGATTTCCACTGAAATATCAGGGCTTTTCTAGCAAGAGGAGAAGTTAGATGAGTTTCACCAGGTTCTTCCTCCACCAGAGGGTATGAATCAAAGGTAAAACACAGGAGGCAAGATGAAAAGGATTAGAAATCCCTGAGCATTATAAAAAATCAAAATGCTGGGTTTTCTTCCTCATTCTTTTTTTCAGGGATCATTACTGACTGAAAAACTCCTATTTTTGATGCAAATTTTGTAAAAATGTCTAAAAATTGTTGATGAGATTTTGCTAATCTTCTAATGATGAAAATAAGGACCATTCACCATAAATGCAGTGAGCAGGCTCACCTACAAAGTCACAGAGAACAGGGAAGGTTTTAATTGATTGCACAGAAAGCAGAAGGGCTATCTGAGCCTGCCCCACTGAGACTGACAGGCAAGAGATTACACAGCATCATTTTATCTGCACATCTTTTCCCTCAGCTATATGCATGTGAGTTACAGGGTAATGTATAAGCAACACTCAACACCATCTGTTAGACTGGAGCACAGACCCTCACACCAGATGCCAGTCTGAATTTAAGTCAGAAGGCAGCAAATAGAAGTTGTTGCCATGAGCTGTTCAGGCTTCATATCAGGCCTATTATAGCACCTGTTGTGAAAGCTCCAACTCTCCTGCTACTTACTTGTGTCCTTGCTAAGCAGAGGCCATGGCTCAGGTAGGAGGATTAGCTGCATACCCATCCCTGCCCTGTGAGGTGCTGCAGGGTAGTGTTGGAAGAGAAGCCACCTAACAGTCTGAACAGCTGCTATATGTCTAAACCCCAAAGAATTTCAGTTTCCAGTTCTAGCTCCTTTCCATTACCTCTCACAAACAAGTCCACTCGAGGAGGCACAAAATGAATAGCATCCTTTCATTTCAGAAAGATTTCTTTCTCTGACATCTGCTGAAATCATCTGTTTAGGATCACAGACCCTCCAAAGGTGTGATTAAAGGTTTCAGGTTGCTGGAACAGAGCCAGCTGTAACTCTGTGAGCCTATGGTCTGCTCCAAAAATTCATGTGCAAGTAAAACCCCACAACCACCCAGCAAAACCCCAGGAAACTGAGAAGTGTAAGGAGTGGCAGATCTTCTACTGAGAAGTACAGTGCTTTTAATTTATATTAGCAGTGAAGCTTAGACATGCAAACATCGTCACAGGACCACTAATGTGCATAATGGATGAGGGAGCTGAAGGATCACCCCAATTTCATTATTGCTGTTAAATCAATACAGCAGTTACTACTGTGTTATCTGTATTACAGTCAAACCCAGAGGTCTCAGGTGACATAACTGGAGGCAAAGTAACTTGCTTATGGCAAACACGTGATGAACAGAGTTAAAATCCAGGTCTCTTGAGTCTCAAAATGGATCCTTTTTTTTTTTTTTTTCTGATACCATCTGTAATGCTTAAGATGCCACTTTCACTGGGAAAAACAATACTACAAACAAAGGTAAGCTACTATAAATTGATTGAGGTTTTAGGTTTTCCCTAGGTTTAGTAAATTTTCCTAAAACTTGGATATCTAGGGGGAAAATGGCACTTTCCTTTTGCATTTTAGAAACATCATCTGGAAATGGAACATTTACTTAAAAGAAACCACAGACACTAAACAGGAATGACTCAGAAATCTGCACATTTAAACTACCTATAAACCAAGTTTCCTATTTAAGAAAAAGGGGGGAGGGGAAAGAAAGAGCTTAAAGAAATTTGCCTGTAAAAAATGCCATGCATAAGATGGAAGCATAAAAAATAAACCCACATAACTTCTTTTTAAATCTGAAAAATCAGTGATGGAAAAATGCTAAATTTTTAGCTGCATATTAAATGTTTCCTAATTATATTTTCCATGATAAAGAGTATAGATGCCCATTTAAGCAGACTTCAGACATACAATTATTCTCTAAAAGATTGTATATTTTTTTCTTTGAAAATAAATCTAATAACCCACCATTCATGTTTTTCCTCATTTAGCAAAACATCTGTCACAAACCTGTGCCATATAGACCCCAAACTAAACACACTATAGGAACTGAAGTGTCAAGAGTGTATGCAGCATCCTTCAAGACCTTGATTCCATTTTATATTCCTAATATTATTAGCAATCTGCATATTCAGCTTTAACACTTACATAGCACTTCATTTCTCAAAGCAAATAAGATGATGGTTTCTCAGGATCTATTAACACTGAAATGCGTTTTTCTGATCCCAGTATAGATATATACTGATGTGCTCTGTTGCACAGACTTTTCACGTTCATAATGTTGAAAGGAATGGACTGAGATTCAAGCAGTATAAAAACACAGATATTAAAGCCAAAATAATTAAAACAAAGGCAAACAAACATTCTCCTTATATGTCATCTTGCATTTAGGATGAAAACCTTGGCCTCACTGAAGCCAGGATTTCCTACAAAGTATTAACAAATACATCTGTGAATCTTCTACTGGCAAGAATCAAAATAAGGAAATCAAGAGTAAAGGTATACAAATGTAACTCATAACAGTTGGTATCTTTCCGTCAACTTGACTGGATGCCAGTGCAAGAAATTCTGCTGTCAGTTATCATTGTGCAAGAGGAGACAAAATTCTGCTGAATAGTATTCTGAGTGTACAGCAGTGTATAACCAGGAATGGAGCCTGATATGCTATTTCATCAAAAATGCCTCATTATGAAAAAGTTTCTTTTCTATGACAGGAATGCTTCAGTTCAGTGAGGAATTTCTAGGTGAATTACACTGCACACAGAGAACTGAGCTTGATGACTTCCTGTGGAAAAAGAAATCTGAGTGAATTTCAGTAGGAAGCTGATTAAATTCTCAATGTGTCTTAAATGCAATTTAAGAAAAACACACACAGGCTATTCAATGACCTCTAAAGGCAAGTGCATGTCTACAACACTAGCAAATGCAAATCAAATGAAAGGAAAAATGTCATGGAGATATGTTTTTTTTAAATGTTAAGTATTATGAGCCTTTTTTTGTACCGCAAATAAACTTTATTATGCTACTACACTGCAATCAACTACTCACTGCTTTTATGCTGTGAGTAATGGGCAGAATTAAACAAAGCAGCCAGCACAGTGGATTTGACCTCTGAAAACTGAACTCTGCATTTTCCCTCTGACAGTTTATATTATTTTATTTCTGCAGCCTTTGGAAAGAAGTAAACTCAGGACCCAGCCAGCTGCACAGTTTTCTCTGCCATGATCTCTGCTTTTGCTTGAGAAGCCTCTGTCTTCTGCAACCCCTCCTGTGGACCAAGGTTTACTCTGGCCACCCTCGCAGTGGCATCTCACCTCTGCATGTTTTCACCTTCACACATCAACATGGCAATAGATCATCAGGAACCACACACAGGACATGACTTTGTGAGAGTGAGTGAAGAAAAGAAAATCAATACAAAGTAAAAAATTTCTGTCTAAAATGAAACATAACCCTGCTGCATTGCATTCAATGCATTCTCATTAGATTAATACAAAAAATGTAAGACATATTTATATAAAAGTTATCCCTGCCTGTTACATTTGTTTGACTTTCCGTAAAATAATTATGTCAAAATCTATATCCCATGGTCCTTCTGTTAAAGCTGAAGAGCTGTTTGAGGATCCAAAAGGATATGCGTGCCCCTCATGTGCAGTATAGTATTTTAATATTAAATTGCATTGTGGCCATCAGAGCTGGGGAAAAGCCTCTGACTGCCAGTTCTCCCAGTGCCAAGGGATGCTTTGCTATCCTGATGCCAGCACCGCTCTGTATCCTCCACAAAGATTCAGCAGAGTCAGCTCAAGGATCTTGATCAGCACAGGCTAAACTCTGGGGCTGGGACTGCATTGCTCCAGCCCAGCTATGGGGATGAAGTTTACAACCCCACCCTGGGATAATTTGCCACGAAGCAGCCCTAGAGTTTTGGTTCTGTGATGCCCAGCAAAGAGCGAGAGAGGCAGCAACTGTACAGAGAAAACCTCCTCTTACCCTCAAGGACTTCTTCAACAGCAGCACAGACCGGAGCACATGTGTTTGTGCCCCAAGCAGCCACTGTAGGCAACTGCCTTCTTTGTTAGCTCTGACTGCAGAAATCCCACAAACCCTTCGAATCACAACAGGATCCCTTATTCTTCACTGCAAAACTTTGCTGGCTCTTACACCTGTCACAAAAGCAGCTGACTAAACTGAGAACTTACTTTATGTACCAACCAGCAGGTGAACCTCATGCCCAAGAAAAGGTAGTGTCTTCACCAGAGCAGCATTTTAATTTATGTGGTAGTAATATTCTTTTTATTGCCTTTATCATTTATGACAAGAAGATCTTTAATATATGGCTAAATTTCCACTTGGAGAAATCAATAGTTTTAAATAATAACTAAGATTTCAGGTCTTTCAATCACAATGCAAAATAACCTACTATTAACTTTACAAATGAGAACCAAGTTAAAAGGCTTCAAGCAAATTACCAGTGAATCACCAGAATTTGCTTCAGGCAGAGATATTATTTCTAAATTGTTGCCAGTGATCTATATCTTTAGAGGTTTTTTATTGCTAATTTGCACTGGTTTCTCATACTCTTCTTCTAATGGATCATTACAGGAGCCAGATAATTTGTACTGCTGCCAATAACTGTCTCAAGGTAAGGTTGTCTAGGTAGAGCAAGAATAATGCAGAGCAAGAGTAAGCCTTTGAAAAGAATTCCAAATTCAAGCATTTTTATGGGGGAAAAAAAAAAAAAAGGAATAGTTTAACAAAATAGAAAGCCACATCCTTAAGTATCTCACTTTCAAAATCAAGGCCATCACAACTAAAGTACTACCTTAACAACACACTGTTAAGGGCTTCCTTTCTTAGGTTTGAAAATTCTGTTCACTTTCTTGTATGTCATAAAAACATACTGGGTCAATCTGTACTCAAAAGTATTGTAAAGAGTGACACAAGCATCCAAAAGAATTAAACTTTAACGCTATGGAAAATAAAACAAAGGATTACATATACCTTATATTTTTCATACTGCTTCAAACTTAGATCATACATAAGCCACCTTAAACATTAAAACTTTATAAAGCTGGGTCAGTTATATAAAGGCTGGTGATAATAATTTATGGATCAATAAAAAAAATGATTTAAACAAAACCTAATAAAAGCTCAGGTTAAGATGTATTGGTCATAAGTAGTACTCAATTCATCTTTAATATGACATGTTCTTTCTTTCATATCTTTCTTTGACTACACTATGGATTTTTCCTACCAACAAACCTTCTCAGTCTGTTGTTGTTGGACAGCTGAGTAGCACTGAGTAGAGTCAGTGTTAATACAGCCCATGCAATAGAAGCAAAGTTACACTGGCGAGGATGCTCCAGGGAACCAAGCTCAGACTCAAGCTCACCACACAAGCTGACAGCCTGCAACACCTCCGTGCGTGCACTCCTGTATCACACACATCACATCCACGGAGCCCACACCACTTCTTTGTTGAGCACTCACATATGTATATGCAAGTACTGGAAGACTCTTGTCCCACCCTTGAGGTTAGTTTTCACATCTTCCTGCTGGATTCAGCTAGCTTTGGACATGGATAGTGTGATCTTTACAAAAGGCAGACAGTTCCTCTTCTTACAATTGTTCTTATAAACCATTCAGAATTGCTTTGTCTGCACCCATAGTATCGTCTCATTTTTTAAGTTCAAATGTTTGGAGACATTCTTTAAAGACATACACAAGTATTTTGACCTTTCCTTGTGACCAGTGAGCGGGAATAGCATAACCTACAGTAAGCATTAATTTACAGTGCTAACTGTGCTTTTTATATACAGTACGACTGTCACCTCAGCTGCTCTACAGCTGGGTTTGGGCAGCAGGGAACACAGGGCACTGAATTTGGGTTAGTCAGGCTGTAGGGATCTGGCCCTTTCTTTAAATATTCATAAGCCAGCATCCTGAAATGCAGCTGTCAACGATTCAGAACTCTTTCCTGAGGGATGACACCTCTACCGTGTGTTTTTGAGCTCACTGGCTAGGGTTTCAGGCAGATTTAAATACAGTCTCTTTTTCTGATGTCTGACATGTTTCTGTGGAGCTTGGTGACAATGTGCTACCTTGTCCTGTGGTAATATGATCGGGGAAGAGATCAAAATGCAAGAAACAGGCCTGGCTGACTGTCCAACTTCAGTGCTACCGCCTGTCAGGGTGCAGAGATGAACTGGCTGGTGACACACATAGCTAAAGGGAGGAAAACAGACCTGTCAGGGATGGCTGGCTGGTGACTCAAGAGCAATGACTCTTACTCCTTTCTGTAAATGAGGGCTGAAAATAACAGGAATGTCAGGCTCCAATTTTCTCTGCCCAGTCAGATGCCACAAAAGGTGCTGAACTTCCCAAAGCAGAACATAAGGCAGGGAGGTGCATTTCCCAGGATCCTGCTCAATTGAGCTCCATTACTTTAATAGTCATTCTACCAATGATCCCTTCATTTAACTTATCCCCTTAACCAAGTTGGTATATTGTGTTGCTAAAGACTAGTTTCCATTAATATGTAGAATTTCCATGAACACTGAGGTTTCTCAGTACTCCTGGCTGTGATTTCTTTCTCTAATTCTGTTTCTAGGGGAACACTGTCCTTTCCATTGAACGGCAGAGCTCTGCTGAATATTTCATTCTCTGGCCCTGTGCAGAATAACCAGTCAGGATCCCCAGCTGGATCAGAGGGAAAACAGGGAGCTTGTTTTGTTAGTTTAAACACGAAGCAAAGAAAGAGCGAAAAAACATTTGAATCACAGCTTTGGCCCGTACCAACTATAGTTTGCTCTTGGAAACAACGACCTTCATTTGAGAGGGACTTTCTCTGAGGCCACTACAGTGACCTAGATGGAAAACGCTCTTAATTAAGTAGCATCTCTTCAAGAGATATGACTGAAGAGTTTGACTTAAAAACTTACTGTAATTACAAGCCACTAGCTTTCCATGTAAGTGAAATCAAGACATGACAGATATATTAAAAAATAATTAACAAAATGACACAAAAGAAAAAGAAATGTGGGATACTTGGCGGGGGGGGGGGGGGCTGGGGAAGGAATGGGCTTGATTTGAAATATCTTTGAAGATATGATCAGCTTATTCACAGATATTTTCAAAAGATTCACCCTTTGCCTTCACTCCTATCTGTTTTGTTTGATATATTGCGCTATCACATAGCATTTTTCTGAATGTATATCAAATAAGCCCACTCACTCCTTACTTTCCCAATGCTGCAGGTGTTAGTGCCACAACAAGAGCCAAAGTTAGATGAATGATTTGATAAATGTGCAAGCACTGCCATGGTTTCCATTTTGTTTGCAAAGAAAAGGCAACATGACTTTTTCCTTACTTAATTTCACTCATTATTAAATTTCTTTTTATTTTTTGTTATGCAAAAATTAGACTTATTTTCCCCTCAACTAATATTATTCATAAAGGGAACAGGAGTCCTAGCTTACACATCTAGACATATTTTCACTTTTTGAGAAAACTGAACCAACTTTAAAGACACTATTTTTAAGACTAGAATATGAATATAAATCTTCAAAATTATCAAAACTTATTCAATCCTAACAAATTTTTATATGTATTAAATTATTATATAAAAACTCAAAAGCATCAGTATAAATTTATATATGAGTATATTGTGGAAAATAATAATAACTTGGATTTTTTTTCTATCTTGACTCAATTTGCTGACAAATCAACATGCAAAATATGTACCTATTCCTTAAAATCCAAATATAGTTTCACACTAAAAAATTCTATTTAGTCTACATTTAACTACAGAAAATTGTGTTGCACCCATTTTTATGTTTTAAACAACTAGGCTATAAAAATAAAGAGATAGAAGAATCAATACTCCACTCAAGTGATACATAAATCTGAGTATCACCAAATACTGGAAGTCTATACTTATAAATTACTTACCTCAATAGTAAGATATAAATTGCAAGGTGTAAATAGCACTAATGGAGGATTCAGAAAACTTTGTGAGGAAAAACTTCAAAAGTGAATCAAGATACAAACATAACAACTAATCAATTCAAATTACTGCTTTAGCAAAAAAACCTCCTCTTAGAGATCAAGTGTTATTATGTTCAATTTAGTAATAAAAGCAAAAAATATATGCAACTTCAGCTCAGATAGGAAATAATGAAGATTACTCAAGTTTTACTGTGGGCTGTTCTGTCATAAATAACTTTAAACTTTCTCATTGGTTTGTACTTACCTGGGGGGGGGGGGGGGGGGGGGGGGGGGGGGGGGGGGGGGGGGGGGGGGGGGGGGGGGGG
>JAWWEU010000011.1:14130265-14221664 GCA_035583155.1 Acropternis orthonyx
TCCCCCCCCCCCCCCCCACCCCTTCCCTTAACAACTGGAAAAACTACTGGCAATAATTACCTTACCTGCACTAATACATGAACATGTTGTCATCTGGGAGGCTTCTAAATTAGCACCCAAATAACCCCTCAGATTCTAAACATCTAGTTGGCTGAGGTTTACTGAATGTTAAAGAAATCAGATGCTGAGGTTGTTTTCATTTGAGCTGTAGATATGTTAAATACATTACCTGCAGCCTTTGGATGCCATCTGTGAAACCGTGGAGGTAAAAACAAACAAACACCAAAACCCCATAAAAATAAATATATCAACATCTAGTCTGCAACTATGACACCATTTCCAGCCTGGGCATATCTTTCCCTTGTGGCTACTTGGGAAATGATTATTTGATATTAAGAATTTGATATATTGCTGGAGGGACTATTTATAAAAGGTTCAACACAAAGGAAGATGTGTGGCTAAAAGCAGTGAGAACTGGCTGCCATCATCTCAAGCATCTTTTGACTTGATTTATGAAGCCATGCAAATGAACCATAGTCTTGGCACAGTTTCTCTCTCCAGCTATTCACCGTCTAGAAATTCCCCATCCACAGTCATATGCAGAAATGCTACAAAGAGATAGTGTTAATCTCCCTCGTTCTTGTACATCCCCGTCTACCCTGTCCTCATGCCCAGCAGTTACTATTTCATTCGTCACTACCTCAATGCTTGACCCTAAAAAGGACCTTCCACACACTGGATTCACAAGGCTTACCAAAGGTCAGAAAATAGGAGGGAGGATGGAGGAGGAAAGATTCAGGATAAAAGCAAATCATAAATGGTGACTGGCTCTTTGTGTCAAAGTGCTGCAGAACAGCAAGTTGAGATAGCACTGGCTTTTGAATTTAGGTGTGGCCCAAAGGTGTATGGAGAAAAAAGTCCTAGTCAGACATGGGCCCGAGTGCCCACTTGAGGAGCTAGCCTTGAAAGAAATCTCTACATGGGTATTTAATTTATACCAACAAGCTCATGGACTTACTGCCAACACACCACAAATCTGAGGTTAATTGCAGCCAGAGAAGGAGAATTTGGCAGTGAAAACTGCAGAAAGAAAAAATGTGCTAACAAAACTATAGCACCCACATCACACCTGGCACAGCAGCCACTGCACCTGAAGAGCTGGCTAAGCAGCTTAGGCACACATGTGAAGACTGTATAAATCAAGTTAAGAATGAACCATGAGCTAGGGACTAGTTAAGAAGACATTAAAAAAAAAAAAAAAGACTGTAGTGTCTCTTCGTTCCCCCCCCCACCCCGTTCAGCATCCAGAAAATGCAGCACAGTCAAAAAAAAAGTATTTTGTTAGTGTCTGGAAAAAAGCTAGAAGAGAAAGCATCTCAAACTCACCACACTATTGCAGATTACTCAGAAAGTGCAACGGAGAATTTTGACCATCCCTTACTCAATTTACATCCCAGAGGCCCAGGTAACAAACATCCTGTGTATGGGCAGAACACCCACAGTCCAACTTCTACATGGAAATGAGGCAGAACCTCTTCTCTCCACAATGACATTGATAGTCAATTCACTCAAGTTTATAAAGCACTTTGGATTCTTTAACTGGAAAATACTGTATTGTGGATCATTATCTCATCTCTGGCAATATGATACGGACACTCGATAGCAAGTTTAGCATTTATTGAAGTGTTAGTCTGTTCTGCCTTCACAACCTGCTCTTCAATTACTGCCAGTTAACCCATGACTGACCAAATCTACTGCTGTGCTTTTCATGATCTGTGAGAATACTTTAAAGTAGCTTTAAAATTCCAACTGTTTTAGTTTAGTTTTTGAACTTGATTCCACTTTCCACATGAAATGTCTATCACCAAGTTACGCGAAGCACCTCTTGTTATGTACTGCTTTTTCAACACTGTATTTTAGAAAAAATGGCATTAAAGTTTCCCTCCAGGTGCACTTCATTTCATGATACAAGTATGTAAGCAGTGCTATCTGTTAAATTTAATGTAATTAGTTATTAGAAAATGTCAATATGACACAGATACTTTCTTTCCACTCAGAAAAATGTCACTACAGTGACTCAGATCAGGTTCTTGGTAGGTGTTTTGCACCACCACTGTCAACATCTTTTTTTTTAAACCAAAACATACCCTTGATTTCTTCTATAATGCTAAAGAAGGGACAAAGAAAAAAATACTTCATCTAGCTCTATTGATTTCCCAGATTTGGATAAGGTTATAATTTTCTCAAAATGTAGTAACTGCAGATTTTTAGACAAATACTCAGCTGTGTCTTCAGCATAACTGAACAAAATGATCTCTAAGTAAGATTTGATGTCTGAAGGATCTTGATGTCTGAAGTACTATTACAAGATTTCAATATTGCATGTTGAAGGGAGACATTAGTTTTGTAAGTGCTCAGAAAAACACAGATAAGCTTCAATGACCAAACTACAGATAATGGAAATACTTTCTCTAAATTTATCCATTGATTCTTTCTTTAACCAGAGATGATGTTCAGAAGAACAAAAAAAAAAAACCAAAAAAACAATAAGAACGGGAAGAATCATCTTCCAGCATGCAGAATGAAGATTATTTTTGCCAAGAAGCACAGCAGATACATAAAAGCAAAGTAATGCTCCCTCATGAAGGGCCCAACTGACTGCCTGTGTTTGTCTTTAACTTAATTTGTCACATCCTGACCTTTAAGCAAGTGTGTTCAAAAGCTGATAAAGGAAAAGCAACCCAAGACATCAACCCAAGAGTTAGTATGTTAATTAACAATTGCAGTGTTTCAAAATACAAATTTTCACCCTACAGGAACCTGCTCAAGCTGTTGGGACTGGCTGCAGGAAATGTTAATGAAACACCTCTATGCTAATACAGCATGGATATAAGGTATACATAAATTAAATACCTGCAAAATTAGTTGCCATGGTTAGATTAGCAGTATAAAAATTAGATGAATATAAAACTGATAGCTTGTAGGATGAGATCCAAGTATGCAACCTTGAACATCAGTCATCCCATGCACTTTTTTGTCACAAGCAACATAACCATTATCACTACCTGAATTTTAAATATGTAGGATTTCTACTTGCAGACGTTGTGTTGGGTCAAGAGAGTGGGGTAGTTACACACCGTAAGTATAACAGGAAGAAACCTGACCTGGCTGAAATCAGGATCTTTTTTCATTCAGTTCAGTGAGAGAGATTTATCTTTTGGCCAGTGAAGGAATCAGGCAAGTAACCATTTCAAATTATGGTAAAAACTGCTTTTTACTAGTAGCATTTTAAGTCACAGTGATGCTTTAATATGCTAAACTTTCAGTATTGCATACTTAAAATAGTAAGTCTCTTGGTCATGATTTCTCTTCTATCATCTGTTTATGTAAGATGGTTTTGCATGTGAAGTTTCATTTGTTTGCACATATAGTCTCATACATAAATTTACCAATATATTTTAAGCAAATAAAATTAAAACACACTGACACTGTAATACCAATTAAAATCCTTGCTCATAAAATAATTTATAGAATATTCTTAATGTATCTATGTGATTTAATAGCCTTGCTTAATTTCATTCACAACAACACAGATCCTTGTGGTGAGCTATAATATTTTACATTACTCTCCATGCTTAAATCATCAGCAACTTTTCTTTGTTTCTGCTTCAGAAACAAAAAATTTCAAGTTACTAATAAAATGCTACAGTTTCTAAGAGAGGCTCAGTCTATTAGTTGTGGGGTCTGTTACTTTATTTTCCAATTCTACGTGGTGCTGAATGATCAAAGCATATGCTTCCCTCTATATAATATAGCCTTAGAATAAAATGTGGGGATGATGTTGTATTTTTCTTCTGAGGTAATATCCAAATACATTTTTCTGGACTTATAAAATTGCTTTTAAAAGATATGTTGTAAGTATGCCCAAAGAAATGATACCTGAGTACTGAACACATTCAGTAACAAGCACTTTTTGGTGAAGTGGAATGAGAAATCCCCAACTGGGAATGTAAATCAGTCAACTTCACTATATGCATTGAATCTACATATTCATTTTTTTCTTCCTCTCCTGCTTTCTTTGCACTGTACTTTGACAGATTTTTGCCAGAACATTCATATTTTAAAATGAAAATTCAGTTAAAACTATTCCTCTCAATAGAGCTGTATTTTCAGTCACTGTAAACCTTACCAAAGGGAATCAGAATAGGTCATTGTACGAAAAACATTTTCTTTAAAAATAATAAAACTTATTAATATTGCCATGCAATGAAAAATGCAAATTACAATTGGTGTCTTCACAGGAAGATCAAATGTTTTTCTGTTTCCTTTAAGAGCTATGAAATCCGCATTTTTTTTCCCATGCTATTAATCCACACATGATCGGTTTCTGTTATTATCATAACACTAAACCCCTCTGTGACTGCAGAAAAGGTGACTAAATCAGTCTTTTACCACAAGTAAATAACAGTATTTCAGATGCCATCTGTATTGTGAGTCACTCCAACAGCTCCACGGATGAAATACAAGAGGCCTAATTTTTACATTTTATTTGTTTTTAACCCAGTTGGTGCCACAGCTGATATGTTTGTACCTATTACATCATTTCATTTTGGTTTTAAAATATTTCCTCTCTATGCTGTTTTTGCTTTTACATCACAAATTACAAGCTCAAAATAGCATACCATACTGGAAAGCTGAAGAAAAGTTCAGACACCTCCACAGGAAACACAAAGGAGAGGGGTATTCAATAGCAATGGCTACTGTTGATTTTATGTCTCCAGCATAAAATTTGAGCCAGGAAAGGAAAATAAAGCTCTCAAAAGGCACATATTTTAGATTTTGCTTCTATCCAAGCCACAAAGAGTTTTTTACCTGTTAAGGAATCTTAATAACATCAGAGTAGCTATGAAATTAAATCGTTCATGTTTACAGACGCAATAATGTGCAAACACCAAGATCCTTGCTTGAGTACTTACAAGTATTGCTAGAAACTTGATTTCCTCACCACAAGCCATCAATACATGCCCATTAGTGCTTCATTATTACCATGTGTAATTATTACCAACAGAAGGTACAGAGTGATTTAGTATTAATTTACTTTCTTAATTAAAAAAAAGAAAAAAGATAAGTCTAGAAAAATTGGTGTACTTTCATTAAAAAGTATGGGAAAAAATAAACAGAGAACCCTGCCTTGGTATGCCCACTGTACCTGTAACATGAACGTAGTACTCTAATGACGGTCCAGATAAAAATAATCAACCCTCTCTGTCTAAAGGCTCTATGGCATATCTATTCTGATCTGGCAGCAAACAGGGCTGGGATAATATATTTGTGTTCCACTATGGCCTTGAAATCTCAGAAAAATGAAGCTTCCACTATGCAGATGGAGAACTATTCTCCAAAGTGCAGAAGGCCATGTCTCCATCCAAAATCTGACCTCCATGAAAGAAATCCAGCCAAGGAGTAGACAGCATACAGGCACCAGTAACGTGTTGCTGAAACAGATATATCGTTTCCAATGAGTCAATTTAATTAACATTGCCACTGCATTAATATTTATTGATGTTTTCAACTCATGGGGGAATTTCAGATGAGGATTTGAATTATTTTACTGAAAATAGGAGTGGAAAAGGAAGAGGGCAGTAATACAGTGGGATTCACTCATAGGATTCTTAGCATTGGTCTGAAGAACAAGCGGGGAAAATGTACCTACAGAAGAGTATATTACTGAGGGAATGAAACTCCTGTTCTGGAGCAAACTGATGGACACCGTGGATTACATGAGCCATAGGCTGTAAGCTCCACTTAATGTACATTTGAAGGACTGTCTGTTCCGAGTAAATGAAAAGTGAAAATTACTATGCATCACTCAAGTCAATGTTTGTCTTCAAATGAGAGCCTTGATTTTCAAACCCATGGGAATCTTGGCTGTTATTCTAAAGCCTATTAAAACTAACATGTTAAACCTTACATCCACAAGTTATACTCTTGTGCAATGTAAATAAGTGCAGCTATCCCAGAAGTTCCTCGACTGAAAAACAATCCTGCTGTAACTATCCTTGATATCAGCTAATTATATATTCCCTGCTACAGCTTTTAAGTCACTATAGAATGGATCACACTTCATAGCAACTAAGATGATGTCCCTTGGGACTGACTTTCCATTGAAGAGAGCTTTAATTTATTTATAGCTACGCTTTATACTGCAAATGACACTGGGAACCCAGATAAGCTGTTTGGAAGAATTGCTCTCTCCTATTAAATTAGCTGTTATAGTTAACTGATTAAAATCTTATTGCAAAAATAAAAGGCTCAAACAAGTTTGCCTTGTAACAAGGAATTGAAATGCATTCTGTGCTAGGAGCAGTGAGAAAATAATGACTACAGCAAAGACTTCTTTTACAGTTTCTGAATGCCTTTTATGCCAAAAGAAATAAAGAAAGCTTTACGATGAGGAAGCGAGCTTTCCAAGAAATCTTTTTATGTTTTTATAGATATATGAGCTGTTCCCGAAATGTTTTGAGCAGGCAGTCAGTGTAGGGCTGAAGAAGTTCAACATGGTTTTGTCTACTCAGTCCTGGTGTCCCTCTGTAGAGCTTACGCTTTAGAACAACGTGGGTTCAAAAGCTTAGAAAATACAGTGCTCTTTACAGAAGTATAATTGTGATGATTTTTTAGAGCAACCACTCCTATCTGCAATAGCAGCAGTTGCAAGGCAAGATTAGTTCAGGTTCTTCAAAGAAAACATCTCTGTATTGTTTTGAGAACTTCCAAGGACAAAGGGAACTACCATTCTCTGAACTTATGACCTAAAACCTGAATTTTGGACAAAAATTTGGTTAAAATGAAAGGTCTATTGCAAACATTTTATATTTTTCCTTTGATGACTTCTGCATTAGGGGGAAGACACTGAGTTCATTAACATTGTCTCTGTTTTTCACTCAGTAGCCAGAGAAAGTATTTTTAAATGTTTGCACTAGTACTCCCTCTTTCTCTGGCACAAACTTTTCATTTTCCTTTCATTGGATAATCAGTATTTGAACATTCCCTAGAGAGCTGAGTCTGTCCTGCTGTGCAACCTCAGACAGCCTCTATATGAAATTGCAACTCAAACAACAAAACGTTATACCTGAAATGGAAAATAAAAAACAAAGGCTGCAAGAAAAGTAAGAATAACTTAAAATTAGTGCAACATCTGCCTTGGCTTTCCAAGAATAACCAGTGCCATTTGATACTTCAAGTGCAGGTTTCAACATAATTTGTCTAAGGCAGCAGCTCACTGTTGATCTTCCAGGCTTCATGTTGTTAAGATTCTCAAAAACTTGTCAGTCAACAAGAAGAAACACCACCACAGACAATAATGTGGGTACCAAGTTAGTCCTTTTCCTTTTATTGACAGCAAAAGGCTTCCCCCAAACCACAGTGAAGAGCAGACTCAGATGATGAGCTAATGAATCAGGTAGGGATTTTGTGTTTATCTCTGATCTCTCAGGTGACAGGCAGGGATGTGGGGGAGTCACTATTGCTCTGGCTTCAACATTCCTCTGCAACATTTACAAAGCAGTGTCTCTTCTGAAGTTGTTACTGAACTTGCAACAAAAGAAAATGCAAGTGAGGGCTGGAAAGCCATTTGAAAAGGGTTTGTTTATTTACTAAGCTATTTAGCATCCATAACCACTGGTAAGGATAGGGGTTTGTTTGTGCTTTAAACACCTTCACTATGTGCAACTCATAAATGTCTCATCTAAAGGTTGCCATTAACAGGACTTTATTTACTAATTAGTTCAGCAGTTTATTACACTGAAATTTAAATGTACTAATCAAATGTTTATTTTGTAATCATGTTACATTAATGTTAATTAGTGAAGTATTTATCGCTTCATGGATTACATTTAAATTTAAATACTACAGTCAAAAGTTTGACATTAAATTGCACCTACCTGCTTAGCCAGTCTCTAATATATTGGCTAATTTTAAATACCATTACACAAATGCAAGTATTTCTTTATACTGTAAGAATAATTTTTTTTAAAAAACATCACCTAGATAACTTGAAAATTCTTGTTCTGTGGATAAGTATTTCATAATGACAAGCATATAGGTATGAACAAACATCTTTTCAATAGTTGGGGATTTTTCTTTAGCTAGTATAATTTAGAGAAACAATCTTAGAAAAACCGTGTAGTCCAGACCATTGGGATGCACCAAATCATTACAAATTTCTACCGAAAATGAATAGATTTAGATGTAATTCACAAGGGTTTATACCTGAAGTTTAGTAATTAACTACTAATCAGCTGCTTTTGTTATAAGGTAAGGAAGAGGTCGCCTTATATATATATAGCAAAGTACCTCAAGATGACAAGCAAGGAGAACACTACATAGCAATTAAACCACCAGCCCAGTTCTTATTGAACTGTACCTGTTTGCAGCCAGGTTTCCACATGTCTATAGTTCTTAGTTCTGAGGGAGATGCAAACAGTTTTAAGAAACCAGAGGTAGCACAATAGAATAAAACAATAGCAAAAGCAAATATTCTTCAGTGGAATAATCAGTGTATGACCACTTGACTAAATACAGGAAAAAAAAAATCTGAAATACTCTGCAATTCCTGCTTTTCAAATATTAACACACTTTGTTATCAACTCCCATAAACTCCTATTCAGGCTGGAACAACCTCATGATCAGAGTTTACAGGTGGGACAGAGACAAATGAAGGTTAAGATGCAAAGATTCATCATCTTCATGAGGCTGGTTATAAATGATGCAGTTCAGACTCACCTTTTCCCTGCCAGATATGAACATTTGGTTGAATAAACCTCCCAAAGACTGAGGCAGAGTACATCTCTCCAAAGATACGTGAAATGTTTAGAGGCAAAATGGAAATCTTAGAACTCCGAAGTCTGGATGATTTATTTCATGACATATCTGTCCTTCCCTCACATGCCACTGTGAGTCTTTTTGGTTTTTTAGAAAACAGTAATAATGCAAAACTAATGTGAAATTCTCCTTCCCCTACTAACTTATTCAAATACTTTATCAAAAAGAAACAAAGCCCTGTTGCTTTCAAAAAATAAAATATTTTAAAATCCCAGCTGTCATCTTGCTTTACATTTGTTGCTTTATCTTTATATGTGATTCTTCCAATGTCATTGAGTCTCAGCTGAGACTTTTAGAAGTTCTTCAGGTTTTTCTTGATGCTGCTGAAAAGCTTTGCATTTATATAATAGTTTAACCAAGGTAACTTATTTGCCAGTGGCAGTGTTTGTAACAGTGTTCAGATACTCAGAATCTCATTCCACTGTTTTCATCTAGAAATAACTCCTGAAAGACTGACCTCACATAAAAGGATCTTGACGTTGACAGGCCTGAAGATTTGTGCAGATGTATTCTGCTGTTAGTGGCTATTCAAAACATAGGTTTGTAATTATTGTTATAAAATTCAGTTTAACTAACAAAACATTAAGTGTATTTTGGATAGGATAGGACCTATAGTTCACACTCCTCCTAATAAACCGATATTCAGAAATGTAGCACATTTATAGAGAATGATGTTGGGACTAAATCCACAATGCCTCTGCTGGTGCATTTACTGAAGGAAGAGAATGAACAGAAAGAGTATTTCCTAAAAGGGAAATTATGAGAATTTGGAGATAGATCTGAGAGGGGGAAATGCCAAATTGTAAAATAAACAATATAAAATAAAAAATTAATTATAAAAAATAATATCTTGGAGTCAGCCACATGGCAGAGGATTCTCAGCATCACAGCCGTCATTCCAGTGATCAGAAGACAGTATGTACACCAATGTTTATTACACTCAACTGCTGTGTTGTCCTGACATTAATACAATTCTGGAGTTGGATAGCCAGTGGAGGCAGGAATATCAAGGCTTATAGTAATGTTCACTATTGCACAGAAAGACATTACAGTGGAAGAGCAAGAAATCTGCACTTTCAAATCTCAGTTAGAATTTACTACTATGCACATAAGCAGCTTGTCAAAAAAAGTGCTATTTTAAACCCCAGTTTCCCAGGAGAAGGACAGGAGCAGTGTGGGCCACACTGACCCAACATGTGTGCCAGATGTCCTCAGCCTACCCTGAACAGCTCAGAGTGCCCACTGCTGTAGGTAGAGTTTGTGGTTGCCTAGCCCTACTCTGAGACATGTCCTCTACCCTTATAAAACACTTCCTACACCCTTGGCATGGATCAGGCATTAAGGCAATCAGTGAGAGTCTTTCCTTCCAATCTCTGTGTTGGAAGTCCCCAACACCCAGAGGCAATTGTCAGGTAAAAGGGTCTGGGGAGGCCAAGGCAGCAGCAGCTGGGGCTGGGAGGAGGGCACAGGACACAGGGCAGGAAAGGGGCTGCTCAAATTTGAGGAGCTGACAACATCAAAAAGCAGAAGGGAAATAATTTAGTCCACTGCACACTCTGATTTTGTCAGCTACTCTTTCTTA
This sequence comes from Acropternis orthonyx, assembly GCA_035583155.1. Taxonomy (NCBI): domain Eukaryota; kingdom Metazoa; phylum Chordata; class Aves; order Passeriformes; family Rhinocryptidae; genus Acropternis; species Acropternis orthonyx. The sequence goes on from JAWWEU010000011.1 coordinate 14,140,728, forward strand.
CTGCTCTTCTGAAAACTATCTCAGAGCTAATTAATATCATCTGTGACAAGATGGCCCTTTTAATGAACTTGCTTTTTTCCCCTGCAACTAAATTGTGCCCCTTACATTTTGAATGCACCATCACATACAGATCCTATTACTTTTGTCGGAAACATTGCTGCAAGATTTTTGTCATGGCAATGCTTATTTTTTTCCATTCAAAATTTATTTCAACTACTGACTGAATAATGCAGGATTTTTCTTTGTTTGACAATTGATTAAAAAGGAATTTACCACCTTTTTTCTTTAGACCTTTTTTCCCCTCTACATCACATTCTAATACTTTCTCACAAGCAAAATCATTTTGTTCAAATGGATATTTCCTTTCCTTTGCAAGTATTAATATAGATTGCAGTATTTATAAGAAATTACTAAATCTTAAATCTTCTTTGGATCATCAAAGCTATTTTTTTATTTACTTCCATAACTAGCCTTCTTTAGAATATAATGAATTATTTTTTTTTAATAAAAAACTAGGTCAGATTTTCATTTTACAGGGAAAGGGGTAGCAGCATATTTTTACCTGCTAATTTACTAAATTCTACACAAGTAATAATATATGAAGGGGTCAATTCCCACTAGTACTGTATTTTAATTATATACATTTATGCCCCCAATTAAATTTTGCCTGCCAGCTGATTATCATCATTTAAGTTCTTCAAGCAATCACAGTTATTTTTAAAGTACTGTCTTTCCCATGTCTCACATTCCATGTCAATATTCTTATAAATTACTCCAAGGACAAAAAAATAACTCTACTAAATAAAACATAAAGAAAAATACTTCTTGCTTCATGATCCAGTAATCCATGAATAAAAATTAGTTTTGCTCAGAGATGAGAATGCACTGTTCTGAAGAAACCTGAAATCGGGCTAGAATATGGTCTACTTGGTTTCTTCGCTATGTGAAACACATTATGGATGTTATTGATTCCTAACAGCAAGGAAAATTCCTCAGGAGCTGAGTACAGCACAGTGTTCCTCCTAAAGCTCTCCCTTACACACAAAGGTATCAGCATCAACCTCCAGGAGAACACAGGGCCTCTTCTGCTTCCCAAAGTCACCACTGGATGCACCCCTACCTTCAGTCCGTGCACGTCCTGTTCCATCAGCAGCTCTCACAAACTGCATCAGGCACAGGCCATACACAAATGACAATCTTCACATGGCAAAACTCACATACCAACTCAGTGACTATTCACTCCTTTATAAGACTAGCTACAGCTCAGTTCTTTTTCCTCTGCTTTAGTTCAGGTTGTTTGTTTTCTTTCATTTAATCACCATGGACTACATATAAACACTACAAAATCTCAGGGTAGAGTGTGCCATAACTAAACAGACCACATTCACTGAAAATCTTTCCTTTCACCTACCACTCCTTTGTTAGTGTTCAATGCTCTTTAATTTCTTTCCGCATCATGAAGCTACAGCAACACTGATGGAGATCAGTTTAATTACGGACATTGCAATTTTGTACACAGAAAATGGGAGTGAAAGTCCACAGAGGAGTGTCCACTGTTCATTTCCTGCACGTGCAGGACAAAACTCACCTTGCTCAAATGGGACAAGGAAGTTAAATGTGTGAAGTCAACAGTTAAAATCAGCCAGGAGATCAGATGTTTTCTATGTGTATATTTATAATGAGATCCACAGGCATCATGGCAATGTAACTAGTATGAAACTGAGGCAGGTAGAAAAGAAAATTAGATCTGATTTTTGAGCTTATGACATGTTGGACATTGGAAGCGTTTACTCACTTTCTAAAATGGGGAGGCTATACTGATCCAAGTTGTACAAACATGATGAAAATTAAACGCAAGAAAAATCTACAGAAGTTTAAGGTTTTTATTATGAACTCATTAAGAACTAAAATTTAAAGTACTCAATTATCCAATGCTCTGAGGTGAGCTCATAAGCAGAACCCTTTCAGCTCATGGTTCCTGGCTGTAGAGGGTGTTGGGCTGTTCGTATTTCAGTCTTTTTATTTGGAATCAATATGTGCAAGATTTGCTATTGTGGGCTGCCTCCATATCCCAGATGGCCTCCCTGAAATATTGGTCCACCTCCTGGTTCCACCTCCCTACAAGATGTTTTAGAAGGTTTGTAGACTATATCAAGCAATGTCTCCAGATAGTTACCCAGTGCTATTTGAAAGCTCAGAAGTTGCAGCCCACCCAGACACAGAACTGCAGTCAGAGAGCACCAGAGGATAAATGGGGCTTTGTAGGCAAAGTGGTGATTTAGGAAGTCTGCTGAAAAACTTCAGCTGAAACTCATGTGCTTTTAGACAACACAGTTTGAAGCTCACAAAAGTTATGGTTCCAAAAACCTCAGAGCAGAAAAAAGAAGATGGTGGCTCACCGCAAGCATTTTTCTCAGCTGGAGCTTTGGCAAGAGCTTACTTTCTTTGCAGTCTGAACATATTACAGAAAACAAACTGAGGCTGGGATAAAACTTAAGACTGGGATCCAGCCTCTGTATCAAGCACTTGATTCTGCACAGTCTGTGCAGTGCTACAGACCTCACTCATCTCTCTTCACACAGACTCAGCATACACTGTGTAAAGAAAATTACCTTCAAAATCTCCCCTATTTCAGTGTTCAAAGAAAATCCAAAGATTCTTAAAAGCTATCAACTGTCAAACACCAAATAGATACATGTATTTTTTACAACCCACCAAGCTCATATGTGAACTAGAGCGTATCATTCCATGCCAGCTACAGCCCACTAACCCAAGTCAGCTCAGTCACTGTCAGGCAGAGTGAATCTCAAAGATCTCTCCTGATCTGGGTTCATTTCTCAGCTGTCAAAACAGAGGCTATCACTCTTGCAGTCAGAATTATCATCTGAGTTTGAAGAAGCATTTGCCCACTTTTACTGTTCATGTTGGTATAGGTTCTTCCAAGGCAAGAGATTCAGAAAAGACAGGTAGTTTCTTTGGTAGAACAGGAAAATTACACATGAAGAAATATGGAAATGGTTGGGAACTTTGCAAAGTTTTCTTTTGAAAACTCATTCCACTTGTCACTTCAGAAACACAAGTCTGCTTTCCCCAAATGACTATATTCATGCTCACTGAAGCAGCACAATTTCTGCCACAGTATTTAGGGTTGAGAGAAATGAGATTTCAAAAGCTTATTAATTGCTAAAAATATGTTTCCAAAGGGAAAAAAATGCATCACAATGCATCGTCATTCCAAGTTTGCAGACAGCCTGAAATAGTAGCTTTGATTTAGCTGAAATATAATCATACAAATGTCAATTAAAAATTTCCCTAGTGATCAAACTCCAGCCTTTGCATCTGTTGTAAATCCCTGTTAATTCCCAGACTTAACACAAGACCAAAACCCCTAGCTGTCACTTGGCCCAAAAATGACAGGTTTTCCTTGAAACAGTGCTCAATATTTTTCCTCTTTAATTTGTATTACACACTGAATATTAAAACTAAAAAAGCTGTAAAATAATTAATCAGCTGTAAAATAAAAATAGGTGCAACAGTGGGTGTTTTTTATTTGCTTAATATCTGCATATTTCAATTGCTACTAACCTCCAGCGTTATCTATTGCCAACAGCTGCATTATCTGTAGGTTAGATCCCAGGAGAACTGTAAAACCCAGGGTAATTTGTTGCAAGAATTTAATAAATATAATTGTGCAGTGTGGAAGAATCTGACTTCCATCTTCAGTTTGTTGTCTGTGCTTATTTTTGCTTCTAATTCAGGACTTCCCTCAGGAGGATATTTTCTCCCTTCTTTTTTTTCCCTAAATATTTATCCTGAAACCTTAAAAAAAAAAAAAAGTGTCTTTGAATTCAATACTCATTCAGCAGTAGTCAGAATTTTACTCCAGAAGAGTCATAAAAAATCATATTTCTCTTATTTATTCATCCATGGCTAGAGTTTTTCCTCTAAAGCCCCAGTAATTGTTAAAAGTTTTAGATCCCGTTTTTATTTAATGGAAACTGAATATAATCTGTTCTGGTGTGACCCAAAGTGACTGCAGCTTTAATCAGACTTATCTTTATTAGTGTGATTTAATAACCACTTTATTGATTTAATTCATATCAGAGAGCATCTGAAGTTGGCAGAGGTAAACCTCCTCCAACATTACCTTTTTAATTCCAGGAAGACCACTGCCTCCTGGCTAAAAAAGCTGCACTTTACATATACACATGCAGGTGCTCAACCTTTACTCGTGATGGTCTGCATGTTTCCATATGTAGTGAGCCCAATCACAGCCATCCATAATACTGGGGGGAAGCTGTTGGTAGCAGAAAGATGGTTTTGTGCCGCAGAGATGCACAGATGAAAACTGATTAAATACAGAAGCCAGACTGGAAGTAAATTCTTCCTACCCAGAAAGCTCATGTGATAGTCGTCACACCCAGGCTCCTGGACACCAATTCAAGATTTATATATTGGGGATTCCGAATCCTACTCAGGGAAAAGGAACAAGTTCAGACTGTTACTCGGTGCCTGTGTAAATTAAATCCAGTGGTCTCAATTTCAATGGAGCTGGAGTAAATTAAAGGAAAAATAGAACAGCGAAGAAAAGTTGGATCTTATCATCTTGTTCACATTTACAATATAAAATGTAACTTCACTGATTTGAAATGGAAGAGGCATCCTAACTGCAAATAGTCGAGTTTATATTAATTAGTGAATTATTTTCACAGTGAGACAGGTGTGAAAATAGATGTCAGGTGTCTCTGCTCATCTTTCTTTCAAGTAATGATTGACAAGGATGATTACATCTCAACCAAAACCTTTTTTACTGCCTGAAGAAATTATTTCAGTAATAGTTCTTTATCTATTTTTCATTGCAAAACACACAATTTTTTATGCCTATTACATCTTTAAGATATTAACACCTTATCATTTGTCTAGAGTGACTATAATCTTACATTAAGCATGACTACAGGTAGGTTCTAAGTTTCAGGTACTCTCATTTTGGGACAAAAAAACAGGAAAGAAAGAAAGAAACTATATTTTGCAAGTGCAAATAATTTTGTATTATCTTATTGAGAATGCTGCTTATGTCAAAAGCACTGCCAAACCAAGTATGCCAGCATTTCAAGAATGGTTACCAAAAGGTTGTTGAATGGGAAGCAGGTAAATCAATTCCACTTTCCTATAGCACAGGAGACCTTGATCTTATCAGGACCTACTTTGTGTTTCTGACTGCTGTAAACTCTGGAAGTAATGTGTATTCAGTGGCAGAATAAGAGCTGCAGGACCAGCCCCTCTTGGAGGAGCTGCTCTTCAGCAACAAGATTTTTCAGTGTCAGACAGAGGGCAGGTTCCCATCTCAGCATCCCAGGAGATGTAGCACTCTGTCTCCCATCTGGAAGTTGGGCATACTAACAAAGGAGCCTTTCCCTATGCTAATGTTCCTGAACTTTATCCTACAAGTCTAGCACTTACAAACTCAGAAATTGCAATTTTGGGAACCATTGCATGAACCCAGTGTGGTAACCTGTATACACTGCATTTAACTGGAGGTAACTATAACAATAAACTTAACAATCCAAAAAAAAAATAAAATAAAATCAAGTTTACTCTTATTCACAGTTGGTTTAGGATTAATAAAACACATGAGGGCTCTAGAGATCTGCAAAGAGTTTATTTTTAAGAAAAATTTGATCAAGAAAAAATTTATGCTCTGCTGTACCTCAGTAAATCTACAGACTTCAAGCCACATCAGTGGAACTGCATGTGGAATATTAGCAAAATAATTAATGTGGCAGTATAACTAGGGAGTTTGTTTCATTATAGATCAAGTTCCAGTCTATACATATGGCATTTTTCACACTGTCATTCATAGGCTCTGAAACTGAAATGAAAGATGACATCAGCTAACAGAGCAGCTCCTAAAATATGTAGATAACTTCCATCAGTATCAATGATTTCTTTTTTCCAAGGAAGATTATCCTTATCTCACTAATTCTAACAACATAAATGTTTCACTCAGTTTTATTAAGTGTTCATCTGGTTGCCTTCAGTGCATTCAAGTATTTTTCAAATAATCCTGTAACTTATTATGACAAAAGGAAATTGACCTGGCAAAGTCATCAATGTTTACTTCATTTACTATTTTATCCATAAATTCCTGTGCAAAATATAGTTGAAAATTAAAAGAAATTAAAAGAAAAATACATCTTCACCAAATCTTGATTTATAAGATACTCAATGCAGTTTTTAATGATAACTTGTTCTATGAGAAGCAGTAAATTCTAATAGGCACAATAAACAGAGTTATGGTACATGAAAAAGAAATGTGAGTGATTGAATGCATATTTACAGAAGTTTAAGCTGAGTAACGTTCAGCAACTGAAAAATAAAAATGCAGGTTTAGACCTCTCATTGCTAACCTACCAGTTGGTGCATACTTGTTTTAAACAAACAAGGCAAGGAAGTAGAAAACAACCTTAACTCTGCAGGTCTTAAAAAACATTTCTCAGAGGCTTATTTGATGTGGTGCAGGTAGACACAGACAGCCAGTGGAGCCCTACTCTTTGGAAATCTCACAAAAATGAAGAAAGTCCCTAGTCAACATTGCCCTGAATTCAAGGAAGCAAATAAAGATTTGCCACATCGTTTCTGGGGGCCTCAGAAGATGCCTAGATTCCTCCTCTCTTCCCCAAGCACCAGCCATACAGCAGCAACAGCAGCAGGCACTGGCCTGGGCTGGCTCCCACTGTGCTACTCAAACAAGGTACAAATAAGGTATAATTCATACACAGCAGCAGAATAATATTAGCAGAGTCTTTTGCATCTCCTTCTCTGAGATAGGCGCATAGTACCAACTGAACAGGCTTTATGCACACACATGTATTTCATGGGTATCTTTTGGTTTGGGGTTTTGCCCCCCATGAAGACAGGCATGTGCTTGGCCAGGTTCTCTCTAAAGCAGTAGTCTAACACAAATCTAACAATATTTGAAATTAAATCCAGGTCAGGCAGACCAGTCCTTCTGAAGATCATGATTTGCAATTTGCCCACCTGAAGGGACTATCAGGGCCTGGATGCACCTTCCAACACAAACCATAAAACCACAGTATGGGAACTGCTACAGCCCTGAAAAGGAGAACTGTAAACATAATACAAACCGTAACAGAAACAGAGCTCAATTAACCCAAAACTTAGACTTTTTTTTTTCGCAGACCAAATGATTATAAGCATGGACATGCTGACCGAGCAAAAGGATAGTAGCTGTCCAATTTTTTCAGTCATTCTATTATAGTTCCTGCCTAATGTCTATCTTCTTACACAGCTGTGTAAACTCCATCACTTGGAATCCACAACATATAATTAATCCAACCACAGCAGACTTCATTTTTTCTACTTATCCTGTTTGTAGGAAGCCTGCCTTTTATTTACTATGTTACCTCTGATCTACAAAGAGACCCAAGGGAGTGTCCTACTATTCATCAAATCCCTGTCTCATAGCATTTTCATAATGTCATGACTAAACCAACATGAACCAATGACAAGAAAAATAAAATAAATAACAACAACAAAACCCAAACAAACAACAACCACAGAAAAAACACATCACAAAACCCCAAAGCCTCATGGAGTTCAGATAATCCAATTTCAATTTCCCCACAGGATGTAGCAGTACGGAACATATCCAGTCCAAGAATAATCTTAGAATCATTTCAGCACATTAACTCATTGCTCTATGAGGACCCAAATGACCCAAAGTAGAGAGGGCTCCTCCTTCTTACTCAGTCTGGAAATCTTGTTGTGTGTCCAGCACACACCTGGGTGAGGAACTGTAGTGCCAAAGCCACTCACCTGGTCAACACTTTCCCTTTTTTAAGGGTGCACAGCAAAATCGTCACATAATGGAAACCATATTCAAAATTGCAATCAATAATAGTCTAGATCATTATAGCTAGGAAAGCAATTTCTGCTTGTTGATGAACAGAACTCTGCTGTGAAAATTTAATTATTTTCTATTAATTTTTAAGTGAATATGTTTGTAAATTTTTTTCAGTGTATTACTCTAACACTGTTTTGGTTGAAATATTCTTATTTATACCTTTGTGACAGGGAGGTAAACTGATACAGATCATGTTAAATTCTCTCTTACGAGGTTTTTTCCTATTAGAGTTAACAATATTTGTGATTATTTTCTGAATCCATTTTATTAAATGAATTTCTAAATTTATTAAAAATTCTGTTCTGTATACCAATATTGCTCCACAAAGCTTTTACTATGTTATGTCATATGTGTTGTTAAGACTGGCAATAAAAAGTAATACAACTATATATGAAAATTAATTACATCACATCCACTAGAAATCAAATATCCCAGACTGAACCTTGAAGAGAAGATTAGCTACAAGACAGGAAATCCATTTTTTTGTATTGCTCTTCAACAGGAGCTTGTTTACAGAGGAAATGTATTTCAGCACTTACATGAATTTTACATGCACTTCAGCCAACTCAAACCGTCCTTAATATTAAGCTGAGCAAAAAAACGAGACATTTCTCGTGAAAACTTCTGAAGATTTCCTTCAACCTCAGAAACTCCCAGGTGGAACAATATGTGGAAAATGACAGTAGTTATAAAAGGTAGAACAAGGCCCAAATGAGCATCCCAGACCTAAGTTATGTGAGATGGGACCTGAACTTCAGTCTCTTACAATGGAAGGGGGTCACTGTTATGATTAAAGTACTTGTTTTGCAGACATGCCTCTCCCTCTTGAGGAACTTTACTAATCTTTTTAATTTCCCAAGAGCTGTGCCTATTTAGAACATGAAATCCCACAACCAAACACAAGAGCCCTTCTAACAGAAGAAGGCTTTGTAGAAACAACTCTAACCATCTCTAATTTCTCTATCTGTATGCCAGAGGCATCAATCATCCTCTTAATATTATTGAGTCTCGGCAGAGATAAGAGCATGTTTACAGTATGACACTTCACTGAACGACTGACACACGTATTGGTTTCCTTGGCTCTCAGTTCATAAGCCTGATGAGCAAGAACCAGCAACAACAAATCAAACTGAGGTTTCGGGACACATGAGGCATTCCAAACATACTTACACATTTAATCATATACACCACCCACTTATGTTCCTCATGGTTTGCTTTTCATTGGCCCAGACACTTAGGGGCAATGCTTCTTCTGTCACCCACTCAATGATAACCTACAATCCAGAAGTCAGGCAGTATTTGTGTCGTACCTTCTCCCTTTCCCTCTCTCCCCTGCTGACTTCTCTTTACTTCACTTTTCCTTTCCCCTGTCACTCAAAACCTTAAAAATTTAAAAACCAGAACTGTATAAGAGAAAAAAGATTAAAAGAAAAAAGAAAAAAAAATTAAAGCCCTCACCAAACCCATTGCATATGTTAGTTGGGAAAACAGAAATGTTCTGGTTTATGAAGCTGGACATCTGCATGAGTCTTCTGCAAATGATGGATTAAACAAGTTTGGGAAGAATATTGTTCTCTCACCAATGATTTTTAAGTTTCACATTCCTAAATGTAGCCGGCCAAACCGGTGGATGCAAATGCTTTTCAAATTATAAAGCATTTCAAATATGAGAAGCAACTCAAGCAACATGATTAGGAACAAGCACTAAGAATCATTCCTTGGATAAAACTTACGCTATTGTATAGAAAAATGTGAAAATTTTCAAACCCATTTTAAAATTAAACTCCAATACTCAGACTTCTACTTTTATGAGCCAATGGCAAAAATTACATAACATATATATTTATATAAACAATTATGACTACTGTAAATTTTTCCTTATATACAGCTCTATGAAAATTCTGCTCCTTTCAGAAAAAAAGTAACAGAACTGTTGCTATTTAAATGATTTACTGCTACAAATCTCACATCTGTCAAACTAAAAATCTAAAAAATAAAAAAAGTTTTATGCTTTAATTACATATGTATTTGGTTTCTTATTGCTATATACAACTTACAGACACTGGAAAAAAACCAGGGTCCTTATCAGTCATATATAGGCAAAACATGCTGTAAAGTGAATTAACTTATTTTCTATTTTTTAATCATAGTATCTTTCCAAACAATCCATTGATTTGCAAGCATATGAAGCTTTTTTTTTCTAAAATCATTGCGTTATAATGTATTAACAATATGTCATAACTGCTGTGCTGCGAGACAGATGAGTTTCAGTATCACAGGAAAGATTATTTTTCCTTTCAATAAACGATTACATTATAGAATAAAGGAGTAAAGCACATATTCTATGGCCTTTGTTTTTCTTCTCACACATATTTTAAGCAATTTCTGTGACCTAACAAAATAGGGAAGATTTTGCCCAGCGGGGGACATGGCCTTGGAGTTACAATATATATGTATTTATGTCATAATTTTGATTATTTTCTTTTTTAAAACCACTTAAAGCACTTGAAATAATACCATCTTCAGCCTTCATTTTCTGGTTATAGATGTGGTTTAGCATCGCTATGTTCTTGCTTTTAAGACATTTATATTTTAAAGAGCAATCACAGGCAGCACAGTGTGCCTGATCTGGTGTCACTAATGGAACTGAAATGGCTCTTTTTCGCCATTTAGAGTTAGTTCCTCTATTTTTTTTCTTTTTCTTTCTCTTTATTTTTTTTTTTTTTAATCTAGCACTTTGTTGGGCTGATAAACAAGAAACCATATGCAATACAAGAACAGACCTTGAGCATGAACAACTATGAAATTGTTTTTGCTTGACTATTACTCTGGCAATTCCCACGTCCCACAAAGTTTTAATTACTACACAGAAAGGTTTAAGAGAAGAGGAAGAAATAAAATATTCATGGCTTTCTAGTCTCTGTGCAACTCTTCAAGTTCCTAGGATGCTTCCAGCTTTGCCAAGGAAACTGGTAGTTTTCTCACTCCAGCATCATGAGGTACTGGCATTACACCTAAAGGTACACAAGAAGTTCCATATTGCTGTAGAACTTGGAAAACCCATTGCATTATCACTACCCATTAGCCTTGAACTTAAACCATTTTTAGCCAGAATCATGAGTCATAAATAGTACTGCCAATATTAAAGCATACTGCCACAAGTGAGAGAAATATTATAGAAGGCAGCAGGTTCTCTTTATAGTCACTTTTCTACTGCTTCCAGAAGCATCCTTTCACGAATTTCATGCTTGTGTATACAGAAAAGTGCAAAAGTAGCAGGGCAGAGGAACAGGCCACAGGCTAAACCCTAAGGATGACAGGAAAAGTCAGGAGGTTGGTTGTCCATGGCTAATGCACCCCGGGACAAAAGAGGAGCCACAGACTTGAGAAACAGTCACATTAGCAGGGAAGGAGAGGACTGGTTTTTCTGCCTAGGCAAATGAGGATTCTCTTCCTCAAAGCAAGGAAATACAAGCTACTGTGACTTTTCAAAGGATATAGATGACCAAGTTAAATCTCTTCATGGAAAACGTTTGTGTTGCCTCTCTGGGTTCAGTGAAGAGGATTTCTGATCCAACCTTGGCGACGTGCAGCTGTTAGCCTGGGGCAGTACAACATCACAGGAGAAAGCAGACTTACAAGCAGGACTGTCTTAAGTTATCAAAGGTGTAGGGTTAATACTGACAATATGCTTGGGGGCTAAAACACTTTAGCAATCAGAAACATGTTTAACTTCGGTGGACGAATCTGAGTTATAAACTGAAATTATGTGGGGGGAAAAAAATATATTCAGTGTAAACCTGAAAGGAGTCCCAAAAGCAGTATTTCAGTCTACAAGGTTTTGCAATTATCATGTCCTTTTACTTATGCTTACATATCCCTTTGAAACAAGAAAACGTTATGATGATTGCATTTGCAGAAATGCTCTAACTATAAACCCCTAACGTTTTAGTGATTTAGGTCTGAACGTAGAGAATGGGGATAATACTTTGTACAAAACACAACCATACTTTGCTTTCCTCCAAGTGTTTGATGTTGGCCAGAGTATTCAGTTAGAAAAAAGGCACTTTATTAGGTGGGTCAAAAGAGAGAAGAAAATACCTTGTTATTATCGCCATTATTTTCTATTATTGTAATTCCAACTCTTTTTCCTTTAGCCATGTAGTAACAAGTATGGCCCTTAGCATGACAGAAGAGAAGAAATGCTGCAGAACTGAACTTTAAGAATATAACTAGGACTTCATGCCTAATAAACTGTTCTGTTTACGTCCAACATGGTTTGAAACATTTTCACAGTTTAAGACATATCCAAGGACTGGTTGCAATCACAGCAAAGGTTCAAATATTACTGCACAATCAAAAGTCTTTCCTGTTCTTTAGTTCAGATTACAAATTAGGTTTTGTATACTAGCTGTTAAACTATGAATTTAAGATGTTCCCACACTGTGACAGCTGGGTACTCTGAAGTATTAGTTTAACATACCAAAAAAAAAAAAAATCTTACCTTGTATTTCTTTCTACTAATTTGATGAATTAAAATAATTAAAAATATAAAAGTACCTAAGAATACCATACTATTGCTAAACTGCAGTACCATGAAGAAGAAGTAGTACTACATTATTAATTTTGAATCAACGAGATTTAAAAATACAGGAAAAGTGAAATGCAGAATACTACTAAGTAAGTATTTTCAGGAATTAGAAACATGGTCTCAAAACCATTGTTTTGTTGAATTTTCTGCAAAAAATCATTCTCCCCCAAAATGTGGCACTTTATTCCAACATCAACAGCAGCACAAAATTAGCAGCCTCTAATTGTGGACAACTAAAATGTGATTCAAGTAGAACTTATGAGTTGTGGCTTATCAAAACCAGTACTATTTATGTAAGTAATAGAAACATAAATTAAAATCAATTATTAATTCTAGTGTGATATGCCATATTCCTCTGGTTTAAAAATAAAAGGCATACAGTATGAAACTAAACAATGAAATACAACTTGAATTTTTGGGATGAAAAACAAAACTCAAGGCTTCTGAAGTGATTCTACTTAATGTTTGAATGTCTATGAACCTTTCCCAAGGGACTCTACGAGAACTCATGTCCTTTCAAGGAAACAGCCATTGGCTTCCTGTATTTTTTTCAAGGGGAACACCATCAGCAAACAACTTTCTGTTGAGAAGGCACTAGAATAAGGAGGAATATATATAAAATATTAAAAATAAAGAAACCTAACATTCTTAAGTGACCTTATCTTCCCTTGTTCCTTCAGATCACTTTGATATTAAAATAATTCAGCTTAAAAAGTTCTCTAGTCTCCATTTTCAACAAATCATCAAATGTGCATAGAACAATGTCTATTAATTTTCAAATACATATGTGAAGCAATTATATCCAGCTACAAGAGCAAAAGATAAATATTTATGTGAAGCCATCCATATATTTTATATTGGTTCTCACAACAGAGAACATCATTCTTCATCTAAATAAGCACAGTGATCTTAAATTTCAGTGAAAAATAACTAGTATTTGAAAAAACTAATCTGAATATGAGAAAGCATTTAAAAATTAAGTCTATTTCACATGAACATTGTTGTAGGGAAGGACTGCTCTCACTTCAGAAATGCAAGCCAGTTGTTTTCTTTTTGGTTTTGGCTTTGCCTCAGTGACAAGCTCGACATTTCAGGCATAACCACCAGTAATGCTTGTAATGAATGAATGAATACTTTTTTTCTAAAGAAAATGAGGCAAACTTTGAGGGGAAACCCAAAGAGAAGAGCAAGGAGCATTTTTTCAGTGAGTGTCTGGCAGCAGCTGCATTGCAGGTGCCAGGCTGGGGGCAGGAGAGACTGGGTCACATCAATGTCTAGCACCTCCCTGCCTCCTGCCCCTCAACTGCAGCACCTTCCCCAGTGCAGACAGCAGGCAAACCTGTGCAAACACAAGCACAAAAATAGGCAGGAACCAAAAGCCACAAAGGTTATTGCAGCCCCACTGAAGCAGGACACAGCAGCATGGCTTTTGCAGTTTATTTTATAGCTGAAGTCAAGTTCCACAAGAAAATGGGGAGTAGAAACCTGCTGACTGGTGCAGTATTTGATCAGAACCCACCACCTCGTTAAAAGGCAAGGACTGCTTTTATCAAAGCTAGGTGCAACTATAACACAAAACAAGCAGTTCTGAATCTCTGGAAAGTCGCACAAAATGTAAGACCTCACACAACGCCCATGGCAGAGAACTTGTCTTGACACAGACCTGTGAAAACTTAGCAGAGCGATATACAGGATGAGACAAAAACCTTTGCCTCAGAAGGCAACACAAACAATAAGAATCTCATAAGTCAGCACTTTCCATAAAATCTCTTAATTTCCAAGTGCCCACCACTGTAGGTGGTTTTATGTAAATTTTGGGGCATGGTACTTGACGCCTCCACTATTTCACGGAATGTGTGCTATTCCATGATGGCATGCCAGCCTGGATTTGAACCTCAAAACACCTCCAGCAGACTTCTTGTCTTTACTGCAATGGACACAGAGAGTGCTTATTTGAGCTTTGACCACTGCAGTGTCTGCATGTGACTGTAAGGTGAGAAGACAATAAAGCTCAGCCCCAGTGCCCAGGCCAGGACTGGGGCTTGCCACAGCATCAACCTGGTTCTCAAAAGCAGGTCAAAGAAAGAAGGGCCTTAACATTCCCCTGATGCCTCCAATTACAGGAACTTTGCTTTCAGAGCTATATATAAGTGATCAAAATCAGACTGAGAGGAAATGGAATTCATCCTACAGCTATAGTCAGAGATTTTTCTTCATAATGTCTATGTTGTTCAGAAGCATAAAGAAATAGATACATATATATGCAAAATTATACCAAACAAAACCCTCATGAGTTTAATTTTGTTTGGCTGGGGTGTTTTAAGACAAAATTTGATAGAATATATTCTTGGTAAAAAAGGGGAACCACTCATACAAGAAAAAAGGCACACACACAAAGGTTATATATAACTCTCAATATTAGTATTCAATGATTTACACATTTTTTCCAGCATATTTCCTGTTAGTTTAAAAAAAAAAAAAAAGGAACAATTATATTAGTGATAAATATCAACATGGGTAAAGTGTTTTCCTGATTAATTATACATCACTGTCTGTATACTGGTCATGCAGCTTTGACTGGAAAATATTTAAAACCTTTCCATGTGCATGCAGCATATTTCTAATGTTCTCATTAATATTCCAAGTCATTTTCTGCTTGTTGATCAACTTTCCCGTTTAATGAATACCAGAAAATGTGGATGGTTACATGGATCTTGACAGGTACACGTCTCCTGTTAAGACAGCATTCCCCACAAAGAATTCAATGATCTACAATACTGTGCAATCCGTTATAGGACTAAAACTTTCAGTAAAGCATAGGAAGAAGAGCATTTTTTTTCTGAAAGAGATCTTTTGTACAGTATCTATTCCTCCCTTCCATATGAATAAGAAATGACAAGAAAGAAAGAATAGACAACTGTAGGCCTAAACTTCCTCTCAGCACAGTTAAAAATAACAGCTGACCATTTTACATCCCACGTCAAGTGCCAACAGATGGAATTTTCCCTACCTGAGCCAGACAATGGGGTATTTTTTCTTCCCATTTTAAATATCTCAAGTGTACAAAAGCTTCAGTAAATTGAATAGCACTGCTACAGAAGTGAAATTGTCACTGGGTACACAGAGAAGGCAAGAGCTTCATGAAGGTTTTATAGATGTCTGAATGTAGCAAATGTACAGGCCACATATTTCAGACGCAGAGCTGGAGGAGAGGCAGCAGGGATGCTCGCTGAGTGTCCTGCTCACATCCCAAGCTGTAGCTTTCCCATTGTCTGTGTCCACACCACCTGCAACACACCCTCGCAGGTATGTCCTGCAGGTTAGTCATGTTTGAGGAACATCAGAGCCAAACAACATAAAGACTTATTCCAAACTCTTACAGCAGGAGACAGTTACATATTTGGTAACCACATTCATTTTTCATTACAGCTTAAGACTAAAGACAGACGTGCCAAAGGAGGCCCAAGGACTTTCACTGCTTTGCAGCAATCTTCAGGTTTTGTCTTGTTTAATAATCCTTCAGAAACAGTTCTGAGACCCTTGACAAACCAATCCAAGCATGCAAAGTAGACATATGATGACCAGATGGCCCATACTCTTATCCATCAACATCCATATGTTTCAAGTGTATTTTTGAATTGCTGCTGAAGAGTTGGGGTTTAGAGTTCTAAAGATCCTAGCTGGCAGGAAGAATCCTTACAAATGTCAGAAAAACACTGTCACTACAGAAGAATCTCAACCAAGCACACAGTGCATTAAGAATTAAGCTGATTTGCTGCATATCCCTGAGGCAGCAAAAATTTAATTTCTCTCCCATGTCCTACTGTTAATACTAATTTTTTTTTTTTTAACTTGTTATTGGGAGACCAAGTCTAGAGTTAAAACAGTATTCTTATAAATGGATTTTTCTGATTGACTTTACTGGGCACAACTGATAACACTGAAATATACTAATAAAAATAGTAAAATATACAAATAAAAAAAGTTTTGGTGTTGCATTTATCTCTAGACTAAAAGCCAAGTGTATTGAAGAAAAAGACTCCAAACTACAAACAATGCTTCCAATTTATTACAATTTATTAAAAACTTCTAAGCCATAGAAAAATGGCACAATTTACTGTGTATTGAACATTATACAGGGTTGTCAAGAATGTAATAATTTCAGTAAGAATAATTTAAGAGCTTGGATACGGAAGCAAAATTTCATCATAACAAAAGTTTAAAATCAGTTTATATTTTTGTATTTCAGGTAAGTTTCCCTGAACTCATGGATCACAGGACTGGTAATAGATGATACCTGAGGCACTGATATTCAGGAGGTCAAGGTCTGCAAGCAAAGTAGACTCTCAGGCTAGCTGAGTTAGCTGGGGAAAAAATCAGCTTCTATAGTTTTTCTGTACTCTGAGTGATAAAGCCACATTTCTTGGATTGGTAGTATTTATTCCTTATCATCTCATTAAGAAATCTCTCAAAGATCATAGAATCATAAAATGGTTCAAGATCACTTGTTTCATGCCCTCTGCCACAGGCAGGGATGCTTTCTACTGGACCAGGTTGCTCAAAGCCCCATCCAACAATGAAATGACCATGATGAACTTTCGGCATTTATTGCATAATGGCTTGCCCAGATCTCCTTTAAAAAAATTCTAAAAATAATACAGACACCTATGGAGTGAATTCCTGATTCCATTCCCACCAACAGAAGCTTTTGGTATGAAAGCTATAAGTACAAGGCAAGATATATTAAACCATTCCGAATGAGTTTATTCATTTTGTGGTGAACTAAGAAAATTAATTAGTTCACTGAACCAATATGGATGTGCCCAGTTTTGTTTGTAGTTGGTGAAGAAAACCAGGCATTTTTAGAGTGTTATGTAGCTGATCACATGGAAACATTTCCTTGAGGGTGATGCTAATTACATCCTAGTTTTCACTGAGTTTATAGACTAGATCTCAGCAAGTCCAAGGGGAACACAACATGACTAACGCAGCAACTGATCACGTCTTGTTTATTTACAAAATAGTCTGGCTTAAACTGAAACATTTCCATTTTACCAAGCTGAAAATCCAAAAGTAGAAACACATGCCCAAGGGTCTTGAAGAGTAAAAATCTTTGAAAAATCCTATCTATTAAAGCAGTGTATTTATAAACATGTAAATATTTGTCAGATAAGTCAATAGCTTGAAACAAAAAGATGATACGGCAATACACCACAATTTGCTACTTGTAAGTCTCAGTCACCTGTCTACCCATGGCAGGTGTATCATGAATGAAAAAAGCAGCAAAAAAAACCCCTCTATTTCAGCCTATAACAGTCACAAAAGTATTGCGGCACTGAAGAAGAAAGAGGCCCAGTACACACTTGGACAGTTCAACGTCTCTCCCAAGTGACATGAGAGGGGCTTACACGTGGCATAGATCCTAAGCCAAGGCAAGTCTATCTTCCTTTTTTGAAGCAGAATATGCTTGGACATGTGTCGAGTCTGTGGAAGACTTTCATCTGTCCCCTTGTCATTGCCCTTCCTCTGGTCATGCACTATGTTCACCAACCTCTAAATTTCACGACTGGCAAGCTACAAAAATTCAGTCATTCCAGAACACTAACTATGACAGGGCATGAGGAACCACGAGGAGGGTCAACATGGGCTGCAGCCACTTCCACTGATATGGAAATTATTAAGTACGGGGACTTTTCAACATTTAACTTTATACAAACCAAAACCTTGGTATATATTAATAAACAGAGTCCATCTGGATCTCTCCCATTAATGTGCAATTACTTCTATTTGCAGTCTGCAGTGTGTCCATAGCACTCAAATAACACAGCAGATGTTAATGTCCATAAATCCTCTCCTGTGACTATTCCACTGTTTAATGCTCCAGTGTTCTATATCTAAAAATAATAAATTTTAAAAAATTATGTTGATATTTACAATAAGTATCTTTATTCCTTTCTGAGATAAACAAAATAGTAAGACTTTCTGCATTTCCAATGAGTTCTATTAGTCCTTTTTTAAATAAAAGCTATTATATAATGTTATAGAAATACACATAACGAAAGCTGTTTAAAATACTAAAACTAATACTAGGAAGATATAAAAGACAAAGGAATAAAGTGCATTTATCATCCACTAGGCAAAGAATATACTAATTGTTCCTAGGTAAAAATTTTCAAAAGTGGCACTGAAGTTTTATACTTCAATTTATGTATTCTGAAATAATGAAATGCTAAGTGATTTTTCAGAAAGAAAAGTAATTAGAAAAAGCATCAAAAAGTATTTATCCCAAGGTCAGTGATGCAACATCAGGTAATTTCTATTTCTCACATACAAGCAGGAATTCTAGGGATTTAACTAGTTTCGCGCTCCACCAGCATCTAACGTGGTAGTTAATATACAGGGAAAAAAAATCAAATGCTATGATATAAAATGCTGACAATCAGCATCAAATTCAGTCCTTGCCTGTAATAATACATGCTTCTTACACAGGAATATCTAACTGCCTACAGCAAGGTGTATGTAATTCCATAAAAAGTAAGAGGGTTTTGCATGGGGGTCAAACACAGGTACTTCTACTGGAAGGACCTGGAATGCTGCCATCTGCCACTGAATTTCCCTTCCTCCCCACACCTGCACCACAGTGGCAACTCAGAGTCACACAGAATCACAGAATGGGTCACGTTGGAAGGGACCACAGTGGATCTCCTGGTTCAACCTCCCTGCCCAGGCAGTGCCATCCTACAGCACATGGCACAGGATTGTGTCCAGACAGTTCTTGAATGTCTCCAGTGAGGGAGACTCCAAAAACTCCCTGGGCAATCTGTTCCAGTGCTCAGTCACATGCACAGGAAAGAAATTCTTCCTCGTGTTCAGGTGGAACTTCCTGTGCATCAGTTTCTTCCCATTCCCACTTTTCCCAAGGCACCACAGAGCAGAGCCTGGCTCCATCCTCCTGACACCCTCCCTTCAGATACTGATGGACATTGATAAGTCCCCTCTCAGTCATCTTTGCTTGAGGCTGAACAGGCCCAGCTCCCTCAGCCTTTCCTCAAAAGAGAGACGCTCCAGTCCCTTCACCATCTTTGTTGCCCTCTGCTCCAGGAGCTCCAGGTCTCTCTTGTACCAAGGAACCCAGAACTGGACAGAGCACTCCAGATGCAGCCTCACCAGAGCACAGCTGGATCGATTTACAGTTTAACCTATTTACTCCTTCAAAGGGTTGGGCAGCTAGAATAATGTGGAATACTTTTTGTTTGTGCCCCAAGTGCATTACTTTATGCTTTGTACTATGGAATTTATCTTTCTTCAGGAGGCGGAAGAGATGTCGTAAATAAATAAATGGATAAAATTCCACCTTCAATACCATTCTGCAATTTCTGCCCAGCAATTCAATTTGTCTTTTCTGTTGACGATGCCATCTAACTTTGAATCTTTAGTACGTTTCAACAGAATACTACACTTTTTGTGCCAAAGCCATTACCGAAAACATTAAACAATATTGGTTCCAAGACTGATGCTCAGGAACTCTATTAAATAATCTTTCAATACATTCTTCTTCCTCATTTTAAGATGATTTATTCTGAGTCAGGTTTATCACTCCATTTAATGCTTATTTCTGGAAAGTGTACAGAAATATAAAATAATTCAATTCAACACCCTGGCTCAAAAAGCACTTGCCTGTGTATGTAGCCTGCAGTTGATGCACTGAATGACAATAAAATGGATAAAACAACCTTACTGTGCTAAAAGTTACTGCCAATACATGACATTGTTAAATTAAAAATTAATTGCCTGAAGAAACATACAGAAATGCATACATGCATACTTCAATTTTTTTATTTATGGTTGCTTAATAATTTATGGCTGGTAAGAACATGCCTTCTTCAGCATAAAAATGCTAATTGCATTAAAGAAGAAACAATCCCTGAAGCACAGTAGCAAGCATTACAACTTGTTAGTCAAAAATTAATACTCAGCACTGTATGTCATTTTTATTAACTTACTGCACAGTTGCAATGACTGCACAATCACAATGAACTATTCACTAAGAAATAAGATAAATGATCAAATTAATTTTTAGTTTAGTAAAACATTTTGTTACTTCAGTCTGACTGCCAAAGACTGAAGCCTAGAATGAAAAAATACCACGTTTTTCCAGGTTTTTTTTTTTTTTTTTTTTTTTTGCAGTGCTTTTACCATTTCTGCTTTACTTGCCAGCCACTGTTTTGCTTTCAGTACTTATATCAGTGAGTAGTGACCATTAGAGCACAAACAAAATGAAACTGATTTTGGTTTTTTTCCCTCTGTAATTGGAAAAAAATGTCAGCTCCAGCAAAATATTTCCTTGATTTTGATTGCATTGGCATTTCTTTTTTAAACTCAGATACTTTAAATCATAGTTGTCTTCAGCAGTTGTGGGGAAATTTTCACACACTCCCTTTTTTAAATAAAACAACTTGGCAAAAGTTTTCAGAAAAATTATGTCAGACAGGCTGCATTTCTGGCAACAAGGTTTAAATCAAAGTTTCACCTTTTTCTCTCAGTAACAATTAAGTGATGTCCCACATTAAAAAAAAAAAAAAACCCACACAAAAAGAACCAAAAGAAAAAACAAACAAACAAACCACCAGAACCCACTAGGAACTGCCATCTTGTAACAGAAAGATGTATCATCCTCTGTGCCCAAAACATGCACATTGTCTCATTTAAACTCTTGGGTTTTGCCACCATAGCACAAATATAGTGTACCCCATATGCAGCATGCATAAAGTAGGTGTACAGAGCTCATCAGACTTCATGTTTGGGAGTCTAATCCTCTGGTAGGACTTGTGAAGGTCTCCTGTCAAAACTGCACTACAGTGAAACCATCTCAAAGTAAAAGAGTTCCCCACACTATAAAAACAGAAAATCACGTTGTGAGAGTACCACTGGGACAGGAGAAAGTAGTTACAGTTGTGAGAGAAACAGGTGAGAAAAAGATGGAAAAATATCTCAAAAAGAATTAAATATAAGATACAGCTGGCTCAAAATAACCTTCAGAGAACAAAATTTCAGGAGGCTGCAGATGTTTTCTGGGGAAAATACTACTTTCTTCTTTCTTACTTCATTCTTTTTTTTATTCCCCTACATATTTGCTGCTGGGGGGGATGAGGTGTCATGAGGTCACCAAGTTGAATCTGGAACCCACCTTTTTATGGTAAGGAGGTTACAAACAACAGCTCAGCAACAAAGGTACAGAGAACAAAGCCATGGCTTTGGGGATAGGTATTGTCATCTTGTGGCTTCTCATCATGGAGTTCTCTGCTGTTCCACTGCAAAGCAACAACACAGCTCTCTGCAAAGAGCTCCCAGCTCTGTGGGTACCCCCAGGCTCAGACCTGCCCAGCACATCCCTGCATGATTTTGGCCGAGATACTTGCATTGCAACTCAGGCTCCTACCGCCAGGGAAGACTGCAGTGCTGTGAAGCACCTTGCTTAACCAAGAGGTTACAACTACAAGATGCTATACACAACTAAATAGATAACCAGGCAGGTTCTCCACAGGGACATATTTCAGTTTTCCAGCATAAAAAGTGTGGCTTGGGACAGAGTGCATCTGATTATCGTCAAGAAGAGTTGCTCTTTACAGATAGACTTTAATTTCAAAAAAAGGTAAAGTTTTGTACAAAACTTTCATAAAATGTCAGAGTTGCAAAGTTTAATTTTGCCAAAGGCTATGAACACTCTAAAACACTGTTTTGATTACTTGGTCAGTATAGAGATTTTATTTCCCATCAGAACACATTACTGTAGTAAATGTTGACCAAATGAACTCTCTCCTTGTTTCTGTCTCACCTAATTAAGCATTATAATTATAAACAGCTTCAGGCTGTCATAATTAGACTCCTGTTGATTTTACTATTGTTGTATCACACAGCTCTCTGCTCACCATCCAGTCACGCAGAGGCTGCACACAGTCTGTCTTTTGAAATTCCTGGCAACTGGGTAGCAGTGTAAGTCTTCAAAACCAGTGTCAAACTGCACGTTTAAAACTAATTTCTAATCAGTCTCATTTTAAAAGCAGACCTAAACTCATCCTCTTTTCCTTGAGAGCAGAACTTATATACAACAAAAACATTCCTTTTGGAATGCTTCTGTCATTTCCACTGAAAACAGCTCTAAGCAATTACTTCCTGATCAAATGTCATCTTTGTTATGAAATTAGTGAAATATTTATCAAGATTAATTTTAAATGATTTGCATACATGTCCTCTCGAATTACATTTGCATATTCATTGCTCTAATTAGCCCAGTGGCTTTAATATGAATCAGAAATTGATACTGTGCACGTTCTCAGGTTTAGTTTCTAATAAGTGCCATGATGGTTCTGAAACGGCACAGTAGGTTTGATTTACACAGCCTGTTTCAAACACAGCCAGCAGGGATTTGCTTTCTCTGCACTGAAATGGTGACTGATGCAGAGAGGAGTCAATGAAACCTGTTCATGAACTACCAAAAGTCGAATATGAAGCAAGGACAGGCAACACCACAAGGCTCAGATCTGAGGTTTGCCATAAAGTGGTTGAGATTGTATTATTCCTCCCTCACGTGCTTTCTGAAGGGCAAGGCAGTGCATTTGACTTTGTATCCACTTGAAAACCTGTTACCATTGACTGTTTTGGGTTCTCCTACGCATTTGGACTTTGTGCAAGTACTCCCTCTCCTTTCTCATGCTGTATCACTGTGTGTCAATGACCATTTTTCACTGCTTCTATTTCTTTGCTCACTTTTGTCAGCAGGCAAGTTGGGGAAAAAAAACAAAAAAACCCACTCAAATACAAAAATCAAACCAGCAAACACCAGGGCTTAAGACATGAGGCAGTTTGAAATTATTCCCACTGCAGTAATTCCCCAACATATGCCATCAAACGAGTCAGAACCACACCAACACACTTGTTTTTTCCCTTCATGTGACATGATCACATTGTGAAGGAAGTGGCAAACACACAGTTTTCAAGTAGTCTTCACTCTAGTAAGATTCTATGTGTATTGGGAGGATTCCCAGCAGAGAAGATGAGACACAGTAGCGCAGAGGGATGGTAAAAAGCAAGAAAATAACATCCTACCTTTCCTCTAATACAATAGAATACTACAGAAATAGTCTGAGTGTGTCTCAGCACAGACCATTATGAACACAGTCAATTCTGAATTTTTTAGAGAAAGAAGTCCTTTGGGAGAAGAGTTAGTAAACAGAGTTAGTTCAAACTCCAGATTAAAAAAAAAAAAAAAAAAAAAAGAAGAAGAAAATAACTGAAACTGCTCTCGTTGCGCTTTTCTCCTCCCTCATCTCTCCTGACATCTCTTTATTCTTTTCACTGTCTGTGATTCCCAACATGATCTACTGAGTTCAACAGGGAATATTTCTGTTCTAAACTTTAAATCCTTTCAAGGCAGGCATGAGAAAGCCAGTGTAAATTTCTGTTGCCCTAAGGATATACTCTCATTTAAGAGACTACTCTAAGCTAGTTAATTACAGGAATTATTTTATTTGGTTTTTTGGTGTGTAATGTACTTGACATTTACTAATATACTGACCAAACTTTGCTTTTCTTCTTTACTCTTTAAAGCACAACTTTCCCCAATAAATGAATAAATTCAGGTCCCCCCAAAATAATCCCTTGAAATGCAGTAGCATTTCAGAGAAGAACTAGACTACAGGAAAGCATTTACCTATCAATTCACTGAGGCCATCATCTTCCAGTCCTGTTTTTAGATTTCAAAGCCAAACTCCTTGCCTCATTTCCTTATATCTAACCTGGCCAAAGGTGTAGCTTGCAACAACCACCTGTGAGCAAGGTGAGAACAACATATGTCAAGAGAAGGAGTGGTTTTGTTGTATGCTGGGAAAGAGAGATACATATAACCTGTGACTGGACAGAACCATTAATAAAAATATATATGTGCATGGAATACATAAAAAATACATGATGGTGTGACAATATATAGTTCTTATAGGTATGGGCTAGAATGACATTATTATTAATAAGTGCCTGTATACCAGTTATATAACCATGACAGCAAGACTTCTACACATATTATATATTTTATAGGAAAATTATTTTTCAGAAGTTCATTTTTTACTGTGGAGTTTTGAATTTTATTGGTCCTACTTTTCATATACTGTTGTCTGCAAAAGAGGTTCCTGCAGGACTATGATTTTTGAGGCATACATTTTGCAGAAGAAAAAAAAAATTCATATGTAATAAAACTTTAGAACCTTTTAAAAGTTATATAATGTAGCTCTACCTTCCATAACCATGTTACTGCAGTTTTTATATCTGTTCTCATGTAACCAGCCCAGGGTAGGACTTTTGGAATTGTTTTCTACAAACCCTAGCCACATATTGGCCACTTCATCACCGGCATAAATTCAGAGTTTTGTTCTTCCTGTAGCCAGTACTTATTGAGGAAAAGAGCATCTTAACTCTATCCTCTTCCTGACTTATCTACAGTTCTGTGGGGTGGAAGTCAGTTATGCCTCAAAGTCGGCACCCAGACAGCTTCTAAAATCTCAGCTCGTTCTGACACTGTCATTAGTGCTTGACTGAACATCTGGCCCAAGGTTCAAACTAAAATAATACAGGCATTGAGGGAAAGGAGAGAAGAAACTAAGTCCTGCAACTTTGTTTCGCTTTAAAAGGAACGGAGTGCAGGTGAGGCTTGAATATTTGGCATCACAGGGCTCCATGCAGTACAGGTACTCCCAGTCCCTAAACAACCAAATGGATCCGAAGAACAGTAATTTGCACGCAAGAACCAAACAATTTCAGAAACAACAAGCCTCTCTTGAACACAATTAACATGACCAGGAGCTAATGCAGATTTCACACTTTTGTGGTGTACTGTCAACATTCTGACCTCTGACACAAACAGCTGGGAAGAAGGAGGTACAAGAAGCTGCTAAAAATATGCATTGCTTCAAGTCAACATTTAAGGATGAAATTGTACTGCTGCACCAAAAATAAAGTTATAAACTAGAGTATGTACACTGAGTATCAAAGACTTACAAGCAAAAGTTTGATTACAAATACTGCAGTGGCTACAGGATGAGAGAAATTACTTCTCTAATTTTGGGGAACTTCACGTACTTCTGATCATGGTAGAGAACGGAATCCTTTACAATATATGATTCATAATTAAAGGTATATACATAAATACATTTAAATACAAACATATGCCCATGCAAGTCACTCCTTGCCACATCTTCTCTTGAAAGAAACTCATGTTATCTCAACTCTCATGAGTTCAGATAATTTATGCAATAATTTCATGCAGTGGAATTCCCAGAGCAGAGCTACCAATATACACAGGGAGCAAGCCTTCTTAAAACACTAATATACTTTGTGAGTCTCACCATTAAAAATGGCTATATTTGGATGTTTTCCCTTTATGGCAGCTTTATGAAAGCACAGAAAGCTGCACTGTGAAGTTGACACCATTGCCTTAAAAACCAACATGGACATAATGACTATTTCTGCCTAGGGTACATTATTGCTGATGCTAATATTTTATGTTTGCTGACTCTATTTGCAAATCCCACCAAGAAGTGTGTTCTCAGTATTGCTTCAATGTGGTAGAATGAAAAAGAACCGTTCTAGGGGGAGTATTGTCTCTTTGTTTTACAACAAGGGCGGGAAGAACTGGATGCTGTACTTACTGCTTAACACTCCAGATGCTTCAACAGCGAGTGGGTAGGAATAAGACCTCACTGTCACACAGCAGGGAATCCCAGAAGCACCAGAGTTCCCCAGCAGCTGGCACTTCCAGAGCAAATGGATCAGATCGCAATGTAATTGAACACCAAGGCAGTAAAAAGACAAAATTGTTTAGATGAGACTATTAATTTCAGGATCATAAATAGTGCTTGTAAATATTGAATTTAAAATGCAGTGAAGTAGAATTTCCAAACTTTGATTAAGAAAAGTGATTATGCAAGTTCACTTGAAAGAAATAATTCAAGGGTATTTTGATGCAAAAATATCATGTGGTGCCTGAATTACAGACCAGAGAGCTGGGCTGGAAGCACCACTGTATGTCTGGAAGGTAAAATTTTAGCATAAACTGAAGAAAATAGCTCTTCATAGAGTCCATGGATAAGCTGTGGAACTCCTTGCTCCAGTCAGTTAGAGATGATAAAAGAGGAGACTGTCAGGTTTGTTAGCAAAACAAATTACTAAACTTAGAGGTCACCTTTGGCTCAGGAAATCTCCCAGCAATAAATTGTGTTTACTGAATGGGTATTATAGTAAAGTATTACTACATATGTGGTCTGTTCCTGTGCTTTCCCTTAGATACACACTGCAAGCCACATTGTACTTTGATCTGAGCCTATAAAGATTTTATGTTCTCATGAAAAATAACACAATTAGATTATAGATTTTATAGGTGAAAAATTTCAGTCAGCAAATAGCAGATTCTAACTGAAAATATTTTCTAGAGGCAAGAGTATTCCAAGGGGACATGTGACAACAGAAGCAGAAAAACTCTAAAACTGAAATCATAATAAAACCTTTCTCAGAGATTATTTACATATCATCTTGGGATCAGTAGACTCATAGTATTCTTGAAAAATGCACCTA
Source organism: Acropternis orthonyx (assembly GCA_035583155.1). Lineage (NCBI taxonomy): Eukaryota > Metazoa > Chordata > Aves > Passeriformes > Rhinocryptidae > Acropternis > Acropternis orthonyx. The sequence continues at coordinate 14,167,862 of JAWWEU010000011.1, forward strand.
TACTATATGTTGATCACCTAGCAGAAACTTGAAGTAATTCAAGTACCAAAACAAAGTTAGAGTGAAATGCAATTGAATAATGTTTGTACATTTGACTGCAACTGCCAATTATGACATTTATTAGTGCTCTGTTCTAGGCATTATTTGGGGACATAACTGTGTGTCAAACACAACAGTGAAAGGACCTTTCCACATACAATCATGTAACATGTTATCCCACTTTCATCAGGTTTTTCATTTACTTGTTTTTTGCTATTCAACCAGACCAAACTATAACATCAAAACTTAGAGCTGATTTTATCCACACACACAACAAAATATATGTATCAATGTAGCAAATTTACACCATCCATTTAGTGAATATTTCCAGACTTCATCACGTGCTTCTCAGTAGTTACATTGATGAGGCCCTGGTGAATTTTTAGCAGATTTTAAAACATTTAGCATTTTCTTGCTTCCATAGGAACAAGCTATGCAATAGTACTACAATAATGAAATAATGGGTGATGAGATCCAAATGTTAAAAGGAAAAAAAAAAAAAAAAAAGAAAGAAAAGGCTGCAGTGATTTCCATATTGCATGTTTAAAGTTACACATAACACAAAAGGCTTAGAACAACTCATGCCTTGGACTTGTATTCTGTTATATTTCACACACTAGAAAAATACCTGGTTAATGTTTTGGTAGAAGTCAAGGAAGAATTTTGGCTGAGGCAAATTTTTCCATTGTTTACGCTGCATATGGGTTTTACTATTGTAAGGAATTTCTTGTCCTTTCTTCTGAAACTATTTATTTACTTCCATGAAAACCTGCAAATAGTTATGTACTTCAACAGGGCAAATTGAAATATTATTATGTAACATAGTAAAATAAAATGTAAACAGATGCATTTTAATATTATACAATGCAGTATTCTATGGCTCATTAAACTATATTCATTACTAAGCTGGATCCATAGAAACAATTTTGTAGCTTTAACAATGTACCAGATGTCAGATGTTTGCTGTGTCAGATGGTTTTATTCTTTAGCCACTAGGAATTTATAGTCAAGCTTGCCTCAATAAACAACATGAATCTGGTCATGTCTATCAAATTTACTAGTATAAGCTAGAATTAAGTTCTGAGACGGTAGTCAGGACCCATATCATCTTATACAGAAGTTTTGCTACATAAAGGTCCAAAGTGAAAAATATTGGGAGGGGTGAAAATCCATTCTAGTCCAGTCAAAACAAAATTTTTCTAATCCTTCTCCCTACCTACAACAAACTTTGTCACCTTGAATGAAAAAGAAGTTTCCAATTTTTAAGTATTTCTCTCCCCTCCACCTCCCCTTTTCTTTCCCTCCACAGATCAGAGGGAAGGAAAACCAAAACTAACAGACTTTGAGTTCTAGCAGCCTCAATAGACTTCTGTAACCTAAGCTACCAGGTCACAGTTACCTGCATCTATTGCAGGCTGGTATTTCCTCAGTTTCATTAAAGCTGCTGAAAGATGTCTGTGTTACTGTAGTTGAGTAGGAGCCTCCCCAAGCTGACATACCTTCAAGGTCCACTGGAAGCTCCATCTCCAGGACAACAGCACTGCTACATATGTCCACAGAGCTGAGGTGGGGAGCACAGTCTGCTCCCTCCCCGAGGTCTCAGTCACACCATCTTGCTCCTGCGAGGAGCGTGCAGCAGCAGCACTGCCTCCTCCTGCTACGAGAAGCAGCAACCTCCACAAGACCCCTTCTTTGCTTTTAAAAAAGAGCCAAAAAGGCACCACCCAGAACATCTCTGACCTGGGAGAAGAGATTGGTTTGTGTTTGCTGGTACTCACATCCAAGCTCCTACTGTAGGACTAAATGGCCATGTGCTGCTAATGAACCCAGTTGTCACTCCAGCAGTCTCAGTGCTGGATTCAAAGTGCTGTTTCAGTTGTCTATACAAACAGTTGACTACAGACAGTTCTATTCTGTTATTTATGGCAAGCCTAATGATTTTAGGCTTTTTCCAGTCTCCACTGAACAGACTTGTGTAGTGCTCCCATGTTATCAATCTTAATAAAAGCACTGGAGCTGATAACCTAGAACCTAAGTGATTTAGTTCAGCTGCCAGATCTAATATTAGTCCCATTTTCCACTTACAAAATTGGGCCTCATAGCTAATGAACCACTATTAATCCAGCATCCTGAAGTCCCCTGGCTCCACGTACTGGAAAGGGTAACAGCAGCCTGCAATGACATTAACCTGAATCCAACTAAGCCTGTTTCACTTCTGCTTGAATTTTTTGCTTTCCATGGTAAAGTGTCACATATCTTTATGTGATGTTTTATCAGCACGATATGGTTTTAGGAGTATTCCAACCATTGATGCTGTTTTTTAACTGATTTCAAAGGGATGGATGGATGCCAAGGAACTAACGTCAAATCACAGCTGCAAAACCTCCCAGGCTACCAGAAGCATCTTTAAATAATAGTCTAAAAGTCAAAGAGAAAACTCAGTTGTACATCTGGATATTCAGCACAGATCCAAACATGAGCACAACTCTTCTTCCGCCTTTTTTCTCAGCTCTCTGTGAGCTTACTTTAGCTTAAATCACTATTTCAGGAAGACAATCAGAGGCTTGTATGTTAATTTGTTTTTAAGTATATACAGACAACTTCAACATCTGCACTTTTAACCAGACCTTTACATTTTTTTAATTAATCTAATTCCAAAGATTTCATAATTCATCAAGGCAAGGCATCCTACTGAGCTTCCAGCATCCATGATACTTGGTGGCTTTGTTGACTCTGACCCCTGGAAAATATTCACCTGTACACCAGCAAGAACAGTTCCAAGAGCAGCCAAGCACAGCTCACCAAAGGCAGCTACTGGTAGTTCCTGAAGCCAAATATAAGGGCCATAGCAACAGCAAGGCTGAGCTCCCCTCTTAGCCATTTACCCTGAAATCCGCTTTCACTAAAGCCAGAATGAAATAAGCTTGTTTACTTACAGATATGCAAACCAGACAAAGGAAAGATGACTAAAACAGAACCATGCATAACTTCTCACAGAATTGAATCCATTAGATCTCTTTATTTCTTCTTAAGTCTAACCGCAAGGGTCTTGGAAACTGCTGGCAGTTCCGCAACCCTCTGCCCTCACACTGCACTTACAGGAGACCATCTGAATCTGGAAATCTTTCTTCCTGTGGGCCTCTAAACTACATCAAAAGAACTGACCCTTTCCAGGGATGTACAACCTCTCTTGTTGTTGGATCTTTCATCTGGTGGCAGTTTTCAAACTGTTGTGTAAGTTAATAGCTCTCTCCTCCAGTTTCAAGGTGCCTTGCGAACACAGCCTATTGAAATGGTCATCTGCCTCTTTGGACCCAGATTGTTGTTTCAGTATGTAGATAATTAGCAATAAATTGATCATAAAAGCTAAAAGTAAATGTCTGCCACACCACAAGAAAAGTCAGGCATCAGTGTTAAACAATTCAATCACAGGACCTTGTGTTTCACATAAAAAGATGCATTTTTTATTTCATAAAAACAGAACAAAAAAAATCATCCTTTAGGTATACTCTAGACCAGCTTCTTTTTGTGAATAAAATGGACAGAGGTCTTGATTTGGAAGCATAGAAACAAATCCTTCACATCCAGGAAAACACACCAACTTAGACCACTGCTATCACACATCTCTCCTGTTCCAAACTCATGCAAAGGAAACTAACTAATTAAATGAGTAAAAGAGTCACAGTGAACACCTTGTTGAATGCTTTTCATATGATCTTTTCCCATGCCAGGTTCTGAATTGGGGGGCAGAAAAGAGCTCTGAAATGGTGCCTTCTTAAATGCCACTGCTAGACTCAGCACTCTACACTGGACTCAGGTCAAATTTAATTAAAAAAATTCCATTTATCAGAGATATTCTCTGCTATGTAGCAATGTGGAGATCAGAAGAAAAAAGTTCTCCTAAAGCATCACAACATTGAGAAAAGCCAGTTTCTCTTGGAGCAACTTTATACCAATTCTAGAAAATAAAAAACACATCACTGAACTTGCTAAACTGCATCTGCACAAACAGAATAACTGAAATACTTTCACATCTCAGGTGTGACCATTGGCATTCAGTGCTGTATTTCTGATGCTTTTATGAACAATATCTACTTGGTTTAAAATAAATCATACTGATTTTTTTCGAGCCCCTGGTGTTTTAATTCTATTATCTCTTAGCAGACTATGGAATCAATTCAGGGATATTAATATTAACAGATGTGTTGCTCTCTTTTTATAACCTGTTCAGTGCTCTTTATTGATCTAACAGTTGATGATCACAGTGGTAAAATGCTGCCAAACAATTGATATTGATTATAGAGATGAAGTACCCCACATGGAAAGGATATTTGCCAGATGAGCTTTCCAAATATTAAAATTTCAGACTTGTTTCTAGGATATGTTATCCATAATTAGAGTATCTGATTTATTGGTTCATATTACTATATTTTGTTTCCACTCTTTTCTTAGTTGGACCAGCCTGTCTGTTTCTATAGTTATTTTTTATCTGATTTTCTCCTTTGCAAATAAAAAAAAAACCAACCCACAGGTTTTTTTTGGAGGGAAGAGGGGCTACCCCTTCCCAGAGACAGAAAGCAGCATCTTCTTGTAGAACAACAGTGGACAGGCTGTGGGTCTTGGGCAGCACGCAGCTCCCAGCCCAGGGCTCTGAGACATGGCCAGTAAAAAGGCTGTGCCTGCATGGAAACCAACAGGTAATTCAGAAGCTTAGTAGGAAAGGCTGTTTTGTGCCTCATCTCTTGGCCCTGGGCCACAGCCCATTTCTCCAGAACTTATGTATGTAGTTACTGCCCATGTACCGATGTGGCCCCAAAGTCATTTCACTTTCAGTGTGACTTCTCAGAGACATATACCCTTCTAGTTTAGAGAAATGCCTCCTAAAATTGTATCCTCCAAATCCTTTAAATACTACAAATTCAAGCAAAGTATTAACTCACTGCCAGCCTCCACCTTCATGCACTTGCCAATTCTTCCCTGACAGTGAAATAAACATCAGGAGATAAGAGTATTTCTTACACTTTAAAAGACCTCAAAAGACTTGCACATTTTCATCTGTGCATATTTTGTAGTGATTGAATCACAGATTTTTACCCAGAGAATGCACCTGATTCATTGCAGTTTTCCAAATTGATTTCTGTGACATATATAAAAAAGTTTTTATCCTCTAATTCCTGTGCCAAACTTTATCAAGTGAAAGCTAAACTAGTCTGGGCCAAATCTGTAGAAAAAAACTTTTCAGAAGCGACAGGGAATCCCTTATAATTTTGAAGTCCTTCCCCCTTTATACTTTCCTCAAAGGGGGGAAAAAAACCCCCACCAACCAACACAAACAAACAAACCAAAAAGCAACAGACCAAACCACATCAAAAAGGGAAGAATCATAAGTCCTAGATGCCCAAACAAAGCATTTAGAGGAATGATATTTTATCAGCATGGTAGAGACTATGTAGCACAAGAGAATAATGCCCCTAGCTGTCATATCCTTTATGTCAGTGTTTTATAAATACTTCGTTTTACAGATAGAGAACCTTCACACATGATGTGAAACAGTTCTCCCATAGTTACCCACATTCAAAGAATATTAGCAAAATACTAGTTCTTTGAGTCTCGCTACAAAGACTCCATATATTTGTGTCTGGCAACGTTCTTCTCTGGATATATCCATGCTGAGTTGTCTCAGGTTCCTGAGTGGTAAACGGCTTTTCAGAGTATTAAGAAAATCAAGCAGCAGCCCCCCAAAACAGCCTTTCAGTGTTGTCTGGTGTACTCCAATGTAGTACACATTTATGCGCCTTATTGAAATAACAGTTTTGTCTAATGCTCTAAACTTTTTTGCAACAACTGGTTAAATGCAGAGCCTTGGTTTAGGCAATTTGTCGGATTTTATTGTTCTATAAGTGGTTTTGCCTTGTTCAATATACTGTTTTATTATTAAACACTATTGTCTCAATATTCACTTAGACAGTTCCACATGATTCCAACAATATTATGTCAGCATAAAAAATGCTCTAAGTGAATGGGTAAAGTGATGCAAGCCTTCAACAGTAGTGGTGTTTGTATAAAAGAATTTTAGTGAAAAACTTCCAACAAATCTGTATTGCAATTCAGAAAAAGCACATTAAAAATAGCATGTGACACACATTACAGATGAAAACTTGATCAAATAAAAAATATTCAAAATAGTTTTTGAAAATTTTATATTTAAATGTTTACAAGTAAGTTGTTGCATAAAAGAAATAAGAAAAGAATTAGTTAACAGTGCTGCTGCCACAACTCTGTGCTGTTGCATGTGAAAGAAACAAAATGAGGTTTCAGCACCCTAATTCTGACACTACCTTTTTTGTTTGCTCAGGTCTGTGCTCTAAGTATTATCTATTGGAAAGGACATTAATGCTGCTCAGTTGGCCCCCAAGAGGCCTCTCCCACAGCAGCACAGAAGAGCTTCATCTCAGCTGTGGATGCTTAAGGGGGTGAGTCTCAAATGCATTGCACACACTCCTGAGCTTTTGGGTTTCCCAAGGCCATACACCTGTGATTTCATCAAACAAATTCTACCACCGCAGCATTTCACTAATCACTATGCTTAAACCCTTACTCATACCACTAAATGAATGCTTCCCATTTCCATTTGGAACACTTGGAATATAACAGCCTTGATTTCTCTAGACTGTTGGATCTACATATATGTAGTTCATTCAAGATCATTTTTGTACTCTAGCAGATCACTACACAAAAAGAAGCATTACCTAAGCAGTCATCACAGAAAAGGATTTACATTCAAAAGTTATAGTTGGCTGAAATAATGTATAACTCCTAAGAATGAATTCCTGATAAAACAAAAAATTGTTTCAGTTGCATGTTGTCCTTGAAACTGTGTTTGTTGTTAATAGATTAAAATGTAATTTCTGTGACCCTGAGTGAAATTTAATTTTCATAATTTGCAAATGATGAAAGCCTTGTAAACCACTAGAGAAGAGAAAACTAATTTGCATCCTATTGTGACTTAATGTCATCTAACATTCCATACATTTCTGGCAGAGTAACTTCAAACAGTTTGTATATCACACTGGCTATGTCAGCATTAGAACAAGCCCCAAGAGGAACTGTATTATTTTTTTACTGATCAGTGACCAATAATATTAAAGATATTAAGAAGAGTGTGAAAAAAGCAAACTGCATTTTTCCAAACACTTATGGCCCAGTTTTGCCCTTTATTACTCAGTCCAGGTGTCTATCACAACTCCAAAAGTATCCAAAGTTTAACTTCCAGTGAGGAGTTTACCCAATGTGGTCTGAATGGTTGCTTTGTACACAGAATCCTAGCCCAAATTTCTTCCAGAGTTATGTTTTCGGATGGCACTCAAGAGGCAGGTATCACACCCTTCTCATTTGTGCTTCCCCCATTAGCCTTTATGATGAACCCCTTTCTTTTATTTAGACACTGAAAAAGTGAGATATCCTGAATTATAAGTCTGATGCATTGATAAGGCCAGCAGCACCCAACAGCAGTTTGGAAATATGCTTCCTGAAATCCAAAGGAAAAGCCACATTCAGGCAACACTCAGAAATTACATGCACAGTGGAATGTACATAATGACAAAAGCAACAGTTTTAATTTTAGTTGGATGAAGGGGGAAAGTTTGCATAATAATTTACCAATAGTAATTGGGTTTGAGTAACTCTGATTCATGAGCATCAGAGAAATTGGAAGTACCTGGTCCTGGGTAGTCTGACTACTCCAAATTTCTATCACTTCATCATGAAGCTAAAAAATGCAAGAGACATTTGCTGATTCTTTCTGAAGGATTTTTTTTTTTTATTTACCATAGTTTGAACATTAGATTAATATTTTGGGGAAAACAAAACCAATAAATAATCATACCTAAAGTGTAATTGTCACTTTTGGGAACTTAAATCTAGTTGAATTTCTAATTCCATACCATAAAAGCAACCTCAGCAAGTTTCCTGTCTATCCATATTTACTTGGATATGACATGACAGAGACAGAACAGAGGAGGCTCCTTATTTTATGACACATTGCTACTTGCTGGCCAGTCCATCTTTTCAGTGCACACACAGGATGATGGGAGGGAAGATGGAAAACCCCACAACACCATCAGGCAGTGGTGCAGTGCTGAACAGCCCTCACTCTGCCCCCCCTTCCTGTGCTACCCACAACTGATTAGCAACAACTCTACATAGAAATTCAACCTTATTAGTTCCTAAGTCACTCTTGGATTAGCTGAGCTAAATTATCTACAAACCCCCACACAACACTGGGATAAATGCATAAAACAAACCACAGCCTGTTGTTTAAAAATATTAGCTGACACTACTCCTCAACATGTAGAAGAAAGTTCCAAGGTATGGTAGAAAAAATTAGAATAGCTCAATATTAGTCACAAATCTTACAGTGGTGACTGACTCTGTTGTAAAAACACTCCCTCCAGACCTTCAGAGATGCTTCTCCTTCTTCATTACCCATTTATGTGACTATTCCTCATTCATTTTTATACTGTGACATTTGCTGAAATAACACTATGCTACATCATTTCTAATGCAAGTGTTTACTTCTTAGTGCACATTCCTAACCTCTAAAGGACAAAATACTCAAAACTGTACAACCAAGTTGCATCAGCTTTCTGAAACAAATCAGGTATATGCATGCATTGTGGATAAAGCATCTGTTCAAGTTTAAAAAATGGTGAAAAAATGTTATGTACACTTTGTTCTCATCAAAAGGGATTAGAAATGGATTGCTAAATATCCATGAAACACATGAATGGTGAGTGGTTGAAAGCAGGGAAGCAGAGAAAGGTACCAACTTAAGCTCCCCTTTGTTCTTTTTCATCTACCCAAACCACCTGGTACACACAAAAAGAGTCATGAATGTTTGATTAGTTTTGATTTACACAAAAGTATCTGCTGTATTTCTTTGAAGGCTGCTTGTTTATTTAGTGTTTTTACAATAGCAAAGCTAACAAAAGCTTTCCATTAGCCTCATGCTAAACAAAGCTCTAAGTAATATTATCATTTGCAGGGCTGAAAACTGACAAGGTTTCCTCGTGGTAGTTTTGCATTTTCTGTATCAGCTCTCTCATATAGTGGGAAACAATATTCCTTGTTTTTTCCAGTAGAGGTTACAGGTAGTCATCCGCATTTTTAGAAATGTTTTAATTGAACTAGGTTTAATAAAAAAAATACTTGCTTTTTTTACATTTGCTTTGTAACTGTGTTTCCCAACTAAAACGTTGTAGACTGTTTCATTCACTTCCATTAGTACTTTGAAATCATTTCTCTATTTCTTTGTTGAAATCACTAATCTCAGACAAAAGGTCACAGAACACTAATTGACATAAAAATGCAGGTGACCTTGCCTTTGTCAAAGGCAGAATTAAGACTTCACTAATAAGATTAAGTAGAGGAATAGTGTGTCAGAAAGGTATGAAGAAATGAGTATAATTACATTTGAGGACAATCCATGTGTAGTATGAAGAACCAAAGAAAAATGTAGAGAGTAAAACTGAGTAGACAATTGTCAGAATGACTAGAAACAGTTCACAGTTTTTTGAAGGGATAAAAAAAATAATAACCCCATATCTTACATAGGGAATTAAGGCGATATAGGGATGTTATGTATACTGATAGTAGCTTTTAGACTTCTAACAGAGAGAACTGGAAGGAAAAATGGACCCTAAACTAACCACACAGATCCTATTTTATATCAGCAGTTTCACAGTTATCATTCTGGTATTTGCAAGCAGAACCAGCCCTTCAAGATAAAAGATTATTAAAGTAAGTTAAAAATCTTTGTTTTAATTTCTAGCATTGCTGATTAGGTCAAGAATTGCAATATCAGCAAGCAGTTTCCAGATTTCAAAGCTCCAGGCAGCCAGCAAGATCAATTTTCTATGCTACTAAAACCAGTGAATTAGAAAATATAATAGCTGGATATATAAATAGTTGGGTGCCATTAGCCTCCTTCAGCACCTGCTATGCAATAAACTCACAGAGATCTGCATGGATGTTTGGACATCTGCAGTATTGCAGCATCTCTCTACCACCTGCCGAGGCTATAACCCCTGCAGAATAGCTCCCAAACAGGTGGAATTACACATTGCCTTAGTTAGCAGTGAAAACCTGGTTCAGAAAGCATTATTCTGCCAAGAATTTGAGATTTGTAATGCTAAATAATGTACAGGAGATGTAATTAGACTACGGAAAGTCTTGAATTGGTGTAATTTCCTGCTACTTTATGTGTCAGCCCATCAGGGTGAACCTCAGGCCCCTATTTAAGTATCCATACATTTAAAGCTCCAATTCAGTTAATCATAAGGATTGTGATTCATCTTGCCACTAATACAAAAGTACTCTGTGAGAGAGAGCAAGCCTTTTTCCTTTAGATGTATTCCATTTTAATACAAATACTTCATATATGCATTCACCATTAGAAGGTGAAGGTTTCTGTCCCCTGTTTCTAAACATTAAGAGCTACCTACTTGAACAGGGCTTTGCCACACAAGAATATAAAATAAGCCACTGCATACCTCTCTCTACTGCCCTAGATACAAAGAAGAGCTGGTATATCTATCACTACTGGAATAACCATGGTATCTAGGAGCACTGGATATGTGAAATGAGAAGAGCATTGATACTGGCTGAATCTATATAAAAAAAAAGGTTCTTTAAGTGACACTGCTTCAAACTAATTAACTAGGTCTATAGATTTAAGCTGAAAGAAGAGAAGAAGTTATGCTTCTCTGAGACAACACAACAGCCTTTTCCTCTGGCAGGCACAGTAGTACAGCACTGGCCCCAGCAAACTTAGGATATGGTCACAACAGCACTGAACCAAAAAGTGCACTCTCATCTGAAAAGTACTGGGATTTCAAAACAAACCCAGGATCTTTTCTCTCTCTCTGTAGAGATCCAAGTAGATAGACCATTCTTCTCACCCAAAGAGGCAGTGGTTTATTCATCTGCTATTGCCCTGCCTGTGAGCCAAGTGCCCCAGGTACCAAGTTACTGTCATGTGGGTGTTAGCACCACTGGATTTTATTGTACAGGTTTTACTCAACACCTGAGAGAACTGAAGTTCTGCCATAACTACGATGTTTTTACTGTTGTTTGTATTGAACAAGATATCTGGAGGTCATATTTCTGAAAGGCAGGTCCTTATTATTCTGTTATACAAGGTTCTTTTGCTGTAACACTGACAAAAGTTTAGGGCTTTGTTCTCTTGAATGACATTATGTCTGGTCTCAATTTCTTCAGGTTTTCTTTTTTAAGTTTAGTTGGAAATATCTATTAACTAAAAGTCTTTATTGCTTCGCTTAAAGTAGCCACACTCTTATTTTGCAATAAATAACTTTTGCTTATACTTTGTAGTATAACAATTTAGATTGTTGTCTGGTTTGTTATATCTGTAATTCCAGGAAAAAACTAGCAAATCCTAGACCTAAATCTAGATGTACTCTTCATCACCGCAAACAACACAGGGTGAAAATAAAACCAGGTTCTCACTCTGCATCTTAAAAAGATGGACAGAAAGGCAATACATCAGTGATTAGCGACTAGAAACAGTACATAACAATATTGGACTTTTAACCTCTTTCTCAGCTTGCCATAATGCAGACAGCAAGGCTGTTTAATGTACCACCAGGAACAGTTTTATTCACTGTTGGGTTTCTTCCCCACAAAAATTACTACAATAGCTGTCAAATATATTTATAATATTAAATATGCACTCCTCACTCATTAGAATAGTAGAATTCTTTTTTCTTTATACACCTGATCACTACACAAAAGTCCAAAGTACATCAAGTGCCTGATTTTAGCTGCTGTCAAAAAAAAAAAAAAAAAGAAAAAAAAAAACACAAAATTTTCCATTTAACAAAGCACACTGAATATATAGTCTTAATAAGCCTTTTGTGAGGAAATGGCTAATATGAAGATGAAACATGTAATTTTTATGAGTACACATTGAAGGAAACTATCTTACTAATAAGTTACTTAATAGGTTAGATCCATATCTAACATCAAAGCCACACAAATCCAGAGTGATGGTACTGGTACATATGAATTGTAGATGTATTTCCACTGGAATTACCACAAAAAAGTGCATAAATCCCAGCATTTCATAGGCATGTATTTTTTTCTTTTCCCTTTAGTTTTAATAGTCAGTCTTTTTTCAACTACTTCCTTTTTCAGAATTTTCCACACAAATAAAATCCCCAACTTTTAAAATACAAGAAAGCAGTTCACAGTTAGCTCACCACTATTAATATTTTGGAACTCGGCATCATATTATGGGGTTTGAATTTTCCTATGCATGGAAGTTTTTAAATGTCTTAATATCAAAGTGAATGTGTGAACAATTCCAAGCCCTTTTTGGATTAGAGATATGTAAGGAATTAAAAATAATGACAAGACAGCAGTGAAATTAAATTATTTTTTGGCACAAGCCTTTATGATAAGGGATAATGAGGACATTTCTATTCCAAGGGCATTTCTTATAGGAATTTACAGTGTGGACTTAACAGAGATTGAACACTTTACGAAGGAAATAATAGAGCAACCTGAGAAATGCAAGTGCAATGAGTTGCCACCATATGGTTCTTATTCCAATGTTCTGGAAGAAATGAACTATGGAAAAGCAAAGTTCCTGAAGAGTAATTTAATGAACTTAACAGTATCAGCACTTCTTGAGTTTAGAGGCCCTCTTATTTCACCTGAGTCTTCCAGCAGAGCCAAGAGAGATCTCAAAATACAGAGCCAGGGGAATAACCTTAGCCTGAAGAAGGTACTTGAGAGTCTAATTAAGCATAAAACAGTGTAATTATATTTTAATTGGTTCAAATTAGAGCAACTTGTGCAAGAAACAATAATGCCTTTGCAACCAATTAGCCATATTTGAGTAAAGTTAAGAACAGTAGAGAGATGTAACCAAACAGCTTAGTGTGAAGCCTTTCTTAGCCTGTACCTTGTCACCCACCCTGTGGACCAGCAGAAGTACCTGCAGAACCACAAAGAAAAACGCCACAGGTTTCTTGGTTTTGGTTTTTCCCTCCCAGAAAGTGACAGGTAATTGATCTCAAGAAATGAGCTGAACAATAAAAAAGGTAAATGGCAATTTTACATTGTTAGTTTGCATATTCAAGTAATTTTCAGATCCATTTCAATTATACCCACTGAATCAAGTGCAAATTTATCTTGCTTTGTACAGCAAAGATTTACCTTAACAGAAGCGGGATATGTGGTCAGGAAGAAAACCTGCCACTGGGATAGACGGCAGGAGGAACATCGAAGTTTGGCCTATCAGTGCACCAGCACCAACCAACAGATTTTCCTGCAGGTAGTAGAACTTCTCCTCCAGACCTCTTAGTGCACCCATTTTAATTTCTCTGTACATCTGAAGGTGTAAAGCTTCAGTTCATCCTTACTATGCATCTCTATATCTTCTTGCATAGAATAATTTTTCTTCTAACTCCCTGATAGTAACCTATTTTATTCAGAGAAACTCTCAACTTTTCACAGCTCCCACTGAATGACTCTGTTTGGTTTTTTTTCCCCTTTACAATGTAATCAGCTTTTGCTGTTGACATACTCCATAATTGCATAGACCTTGTGTGCTGTCAACCCATCAATAAAATAATCACAGGAGAAGTCTCAGAGAAATCTCTCCCTTAAATGTTTATTTTGCTACATTAAACTATGGAAAGGGAGGGGGAGAATTACTTAGCAGACAAAAAATTCATGAGGAATTGACTGACTGTAGTCTTCCAAAGGAATCATGAAACAGGTAAATTTTGCTTTCAAAGGGAATTTGAATTAACTTACGAACCTGGTCAAGTATGTCTGTGATGTTGACATGACCAACCTTCACATTCCAACCTGAAGTTGGCTGAAAACCCATCTGAGAAAGTGATCTGGGTTGAGCTCTCCCTCAGCAGTAATCAGCAAGGTGTTTAATATCCCCTGGAGGATGGATAAACCCTTGTTCTTTCCCAAAAAATTTCAAAGACAATATTTTGCTCTTGATGCTGAAACAGCATTTTTTGAAATATCTGAAAGTTGCAGGTTAGAGAGAGAGAAAGAAAAAAAAAAAATTTATTCTGAACTACAATAAGTCAATTTCCAGACAGGTGAAATTAAAGAGGATGGAACTGATCTAAAGGAGCCTGATCTGTTGCTGATTGTTTTCATTGTCTTATGAAAAGGTAGTAATAAATACCAGAAGTTAAAAAGGAGACACTCTAAAAAAGTACATGAGAAAGTTAAAGAGGGGAGAAAGAAAATAAAATTTAAATTTATAAAATACTAGACATTTTCGTAAAAGACTAGAGGTGCATGATTCAGGCTGCATAAAGCAAAACTATTCAAATAATTTAAGAGGTCTTGAACACTTTTATTAAAAAATCTTTGTACCTGTGCAGGTTCCGTTACAAAAATGTTTGCAGTGAAAGGTTATTTAACTGCCTGAGAACAATCCTAGGTGCTTTTAATAATGCTCTTTGGAAGCTTCAAGTAACATTAAATGTGCCGTGAAAAAACAGCTCTGCTAATCACTACACCATTTTGATATTCTTCTACCTATTTTGTCTGAGCATAACTCATACTAACCTGAAAGACAAAATTTACTACACTGCTAGAGACTGAATAGAAGTGAGAGCTTTTACTTCCAAACATCTGGTTTGTATATACCCACTAAAAGCTTATATTGATCCACTTTGGGTATACTAGAGTACTCTTCCCGATCTTAAAAGACTCTTTAAAATACATGTTTGCATATCTTTGCCAACAACATAATAAAATGAAGTAAAAGGGGAAACAAACTTTTGTTATAACAGAAGATAAAATAAAGCCACTACAACAGTCTTCAAGTGGAATCTGATAACTTGCATCTTTTGTACCATTTATATATATATATAAATGATACTTGAAATATTGTCTTGAATTCCAATTACTTCACTGGCAGAATTGCCCTTAAGAGGGAAATGAAAGAATAAATATTCTTCATGGACTGGTGACACTAGTTGGGGCAAAATTACAATCCCAAGAGAGAAATCCTGGCCCTACTGCAACCAAATAATAAACTGCTACTGCTTTTGTTAATTTAACACAAAAACCTCTCCATTCAACCACAAATGGCAGCAGCAGCACGGCACATCCTTGTCAGAAAGAAGCCAACTTCTCTGTAAAAGCAGCCATTAGGGGAAACTATTCAGTGTATAAAAACATTGCTTTTCATTGCAGTTTTGCACTGAAGGTTATGCAACATAATTCAAACGTAACATTAAAATCCTCTCAGAAGAGCACAATGATCACTTAACTGTGTCTGTAGCCAACAGCAGCGAAGAGAAAGATTGTATGTTGTAAATGCTACGTGAATTTTTTCTGTTACTGAGCATTTGACCTATTACACTTTCTTCTGGAAATCAAATGGCTATTTGAAACAAGATATTTTGAAATTTAGAATTCCAAAACTCAATAATGAAATTTATGCCCAAAACTATGTGTAATTTCATGAAAACACTTTCTGCTTACTATCACACTTCCCTGTACTCAGCCACAAATCACCTCACAAAAACCACTGCATCAAAATAAAGACCTGGAATCAAACTACCGAGGTGACCAGGTCCCAGGGCCTGCCAAGGAGCAAGGCTGGCACTTGCATTGCAGTCCTTCAGTCACCCGTGACTCTTTATCAGCTGACACGGAGGGCACAAACTCAGAGCCCAGACTTCACAGAGCTGGGAGCCTGCCCAGTCCTCACTCTCCAAGCTAAGGCTCACCAGCCATTGGTCACCTACATAAAAATCTAGTCCAGTATCTCCCTCTCCTCAAGGAGGCAGAGAGGAGAAACACGTGGTGAGCAGAAGAGCATTATTTCTTCAGCCATCAACTATTCTACCAGATATTGCCCACAGTCCCTGTTCTTGCCCCTCTCCCCTCCCCCAAAACCTGCAGGGCATCAGAAAGCAGCAATGCCTGGCCACATTCTCTTTCTCCCCATCACTGGGGAATAGGCTTGACAGGAAAATTCGACTGAATTCCTCTTCATCTTAGCTGCCCTGTGTGCTTCTGTGCAGTACTACCTACCTTATGACTTTCCCTAGGAACTAATATTGGAAATAAAAGCTAAAGTATTGCAGTATGAAAAGAGAAATAACACATTTAACAAAGATTCCGTGGGATGAATGTTATTTAATGACATCTGTCTACAATTTTTGTGATACCTGATTTAGAGATTTTTGATGGTGCATGAAAGAGGAACTTTACAATAGCTCCAGCAGTTGTGAGAAATTACAGATTGTTCTGGAGATAATATAATGCACACTTTAAAAAGCACAGCTGCTGCTGGGGCCTCTGAACTCCCTAATACTGCCTGCTCCAGTGGTCTGTACTGTTCCAACCCAAAACACAGACACATTTATTATTGTCCACCCTCCGCCACCAGAATGGTTGGCTTTTTTTCTGTTTTGTTTTGGGTGGTTTTTTTCCATCCTCAGTGATGAAACAGCATAAATCAATGTTCCAGGAGCATCATTGCACCACTAAATGGCCAACAGTTAGGAACCTTCAGCTGGAAGATCTACATTAAAAATCAGCCCGGTGAACCTCAGATGAGAACTTTGTAGCTTTTTATTAATAATATCATTCCTTAAAACAATCAATTTACTGAAACAAACACAAAGTTTATAAAAATAAATCCTTTTAATTTTCAAAACGTTTCATAAAAGTTGTAACATTTTTGATGGTTTTCAGCTCAAGCTTTAGGAATTGATATTTTCAGTGTTTTAGTTTGACTCCATTTGCAAAGTATACTGCAAAAAAAAAATCCAAAAAAGATCAAATATTAAGATCACGTTTTGGCAGAGTTTAGTAATCTTTTTCTTATGTTTCCTTATGTTAAATTGAGGGGTTTTTATTTTAAACTTATGCATCTCCACTCGCAAAAGTTGTACTAAAAGTGAAAGTGCAGAGATTAAAAAAAAAAAAATCAAAGAAAATTTACTGCCAATTCAAACCTCAGACTTCAAATGACTGACTGAAATCCACATAAAGTTTTAAAACTTGACCTAAATTAAAATGCCCTTCAAAAAAATAGATCTGTCAAGAAAACAAAGCAAAAGGACAGTCATGAGCTGCTTTTAAGTGAGAAATGAGAACTAAGAAAACTGTTGTGGTATTTTAACAAATATGATGCAGTTGGAGGGGGAGGAGTTTGCAAACAGAATACTATCATATGTCAGTTATGAATATTTTGCAATATAATATAGCACCCAGTCTGACTCATATAACATTAACTATTTATCTTAGTTATTAAAATGAATAATTACAGATGTTAAACCAGTGGCCCTTATCACTCATAAAGAGAGAATTGAACTTTTTCAATCCTAACTGGTACTTACAGCGCTAGAATCAACACCTATTAGAACAGGATCCTGTTTATTATCTTCCTTCCACAGAAAAGGAACTGTTGATGGAACAAGACAGGAGAAGGTGTCTGAGCACCAAACCAGGGCACTGACAGAGCAAATACAGGCATGTCTTTTCACAGAAAGTGACCTTGACAACAATTATGAACAAAGAGCATCAGCAGCTGCTGGTTGTATGACAAAAAGCAGACAGCAGTGGGTGACCGGGAAGGAACATGTCAATTAGGGTGAGAAGTACTGCACAGATGGGTTAGGAAAAGTGCATGCACATCAAAATCGGAGACACTGTCAGAACAATGTGTTTGTTTCAAGTACAAGGCGTAGGAGCAAACTTTTAACGTGTGACACTGAAATGCTCTGTCCCAGATCCTCAGCAGCCTGCCGACTGGTGCGAGACCACTTCCACTGGTAAATGTGCTCTGGCACTGGGAAGCACAGGAGGGAAATCTCTGGCACTTTAAGAGCCCTGACAACGGGTGGGAGCATCTGTGAGACCGAGGCCAGCTAGGATTGTGAGTTCAGGAATCAAAAAGGGAACACCAAGGTCAGAGCAGGTACAGTCAGATGAAAAATAGAAATACTCTAAATAATTTGAATGAAAAAGGAAGCTTGACTGTAAATAAAGAGTATCTATAGTCTTAGAAAATAACTTGCTTCAGTGAAAGGTAATTGCCTGAGGAAGCCCGGGAAGCAAGTGTGTGCGTGCACATGGTCTCAGTACATACCAGTCTGAAGTCTGATTGCACCTCTGGAGATTAAGGCCAGTCAAGACCACCACTTTTCATCAAAACCAACTTCCTTTACCATTTCCCTCCGGGCTTCATGTGTTGCTCAAAAAACTGCTTAACATAAAGTATTGCAAAATCTTTAAAAAGCAGATTAGAGAAAAAGAAGACAAGGCCAAATTTTAAGGACAAAAATATTTGAGATTCAATGACAGAAGTTAGTGTGGTTTTTGGATCATCTGCATCCCTCAGACAGACGTTTCATGACAGGGCAGAAGCAATTAATGCTTTGAATTCAATACAACAAAAATTAAATATAATACTAGAGATCAAGATTTAGGCAGAAAGGCAGCATTAATTTGAAAGTCTATGTACAATAGTAAAGCAAGATTTGTGAATCATTAGGGGAACTTTTTTTTAGCACACAAAATACAATCCTTTTGCAAGGTAAACTTAGAATAATCCCTGTATTGCAGGTTATATATGTCATTTTATAAGAAAATTCATGTTTAACTTTTGAAAAAGTCTGAAAGTGCTTTTCCTGATCTGTCTTCTACTATTAAACCCTCCTTTCTTTTAATATGTTGTTTGAAATACTTGGAAGCAAAAAATTAATGATTTGTACAATTACACGTTATAGCTTGAGCCTGAATTTCCTTTTAAACATGAAATAGAATATGATTAGAGTTTCAAAACTAGAAGCCAAATTGTATTGATATAAACAACACTGGTTTTGCAGATCTGATAACCCAACTCATTGATTGGTTTCACCTAGACTAGTACAAGTTTTCCCCTCAGAGAGGCAGGTTTACTTGCCTGTGTTTATCTACTGAACACACATTCACAAAACATCAGCAGATGATCCTGCAGACACAACAGGGTCTGAACTACTGAGTTTTTGGGACTGCAGAACCCCACTGGATCTTAGATCTATAGATTTATGTGGATTGGATGCATCTTCAAGCCATAATTATCTTCTGCATACAGAGATCATTAGAAAATTGTGGTTTAGGTTTTTAGAGGCATCAAAGGCAATTGGGCAAAAAAACTGACTCAAAATCCACCAAGAATTATTCTGATTCCTAATGATCTAAAGAGTATGATTTTTAATGGAACTTTTTTTATCAAAGATAAGCTAAAAATTCCAATATTTCATTTAAGAGCAAAACAAAAACCATATTTTGCTGTTCAAAAGGGGGGGGGGCGGGGGGGAGGAATACTTTATCCCTTCTTTTTATAACAAAGTATTGAGAAATTGTGCATAATGGAAAAAAGCAAAATCAAGATATAAGATAATACTGGTCAAAGGATGTTTGGCATTTGACAAAATGAAAAAATAATATTAAAAAAAAAAAAAAAAGAAAAATCCTCAAGTTTGTGGGTCAATGCCAATCAGTCACAATTCTTTTCTCTACAGCTTTTAAAAAAGTTCCCTGTAATGACAGACAAAACCACTACAGGCTCATTATTTTCACTGTAGTAGAGTAGGGATATTAAAATTTACGAGTAAAATAAAATTGTCCCCAGGACATAGATCTTGCATATAATAGGTACTCATTCACTGGGTTCTTCTCATATTAATGAATGCAAAAGTACAAGTTAGGTTAAATTACAAGCATATAAATACAGTGAGATGGTTCAGATGGCATATAAAATATAACGTTACACTCAAAATTAGTTTTTATTACCAACACCGAGAATAGATATATATTGCCTCATGTTGATTGTTTCTTTTTGCTTCTTTGCCTTTATTATTTCACCAATTAGTCCATATTTAAAATTTCATCAGACAGTTCTTGCAGTTCAAACAAAGCTATTAAAGCTTTTAAAAAGAAAATTATTTCCCATAATTCCCTGTTTGCATTGCAGTCATGATTTGTTGTTGACAGCAGGGCACTTTATATACCAGTCCAGGTATTCTGAACATATTCAAATGCATTCTACCATATAAGGAAGGTCACTCAGGACTAAATTGCATTTCACAACTCAAAGATTTAGACTGCTAAAATTTAGCTGTGGTATTGTCAGAAAAGTATAAAAAGTTTTTTTTAAAGTTTTTCTCAAAGTCTTCATTCACATAGCTAATCACTAGGTAGATAAGGCTAACTTTGTATGCACCAAAAGAAAGGTTAAAATTCCATTCCTCTCCAAAGAAATTTAGGTAATTTGCCTCAGTTTTTTTCCTAAAATTCCCCTTAATGTATGTACAAGTCCTTCACAGCTGCATTACAAAAAAGATTTTAACAGGGCAAGCTAATTTCTGCTTACTGTTTTTACTTGGTATATGTATTAAATTTTAATCTTAAATACACTTTTAGGCAAATAAAGCTGCTGCACAGTTGCAAGCTTTTAGTTTTATGAAGACCCATAATTAAGATAAAAATTTCAAGGTGGAAATGAGTAAGACTGACATCAGGGCAGTAAATCACAACTCATTTCACTGTTTGACTCATTGTAGATGGGATTTGAGGAAGGTCCTGGGGGCAAATCTTCAGAATCACCAGCACAGCCAGCCCCGCTCTGTCCATGCAGATAACGCAGCCATTACACTGTATTTGCCACAGACCAAGGGGAATCGAGTAGTTTCACCCCCACTGCCCTTTGAAGGCAAGGCATTTCTATACTTTCCTAGGGGGACTGGAAGACCTCTGTACTTTTATATAAGGGTTAATTTATCATTAAGTATGTAGACCTAGGACTCTGCGAGAGGTGCTCTTTTTGTTTAAAGGTCTATATTGCTTCCCTGTCACCATATGAAAAGAATAGGAGGGTGTGGAATCAGTCAAGAACTGCAGGCTGCATCTTCTCTATTTGACTGTATGTCTGTCTTTGTTCTCTGCCCCCTGCCATGTTTCGAGTGCCTTTTTTTTTTTCCCTAGATGGGCAAGTAATTCTTAATTCACAAATGCACTGTCTCTATTACTTTTATCTTACCTTTCTTCACTTCCTCTTTGGTTACCTTTTCACTTTATTCTATTCCTTCCAACTAGTGGAAAAAAACAACCTGCCAAGGCAAGAAGGGAGTACAAAGAAAGAACAAAGAGCTCTGCTAATGTTTTTGCAAAGAGGGAAAAAAAAAAAAGCCAGCACTAAAAATAAAACCCAGAAGTTTTGACATAATCACGCTGAAATATATTAAAAAAAAACCTTATCAATATATCTATAGGCACTACTCCAAATACTGGCTTGCTTTTTTCTTTTTCTTCCCTTCTGTAAGCTCACTCCACTGTCTTTTAAACCACCACTGGCAGTCATTAAATTTCTCATTAAGACTGTTTTCAGACACAAAGTCTGGACCATAAAAGAAGAAAGTCCATGAAAGAAATTGCAAACCAGCTATACCAAGACCATAACACTGCTGTAAGTATGAAGAACCTTAGGCTTAAAGGACTTAGAAAAAATATCTAGCATTTATAAATAATAGAAAAGCATCCTGAGAGATTATCTGGTTCATCTTCTATCTCAAAACACATCAGATATGGAGACATTTGGCACATGCTTTTCTACCTGTTTTATTAAACCACGTATGATGGATAGCCCAGATTTTCCTGTCAGATAGATTATCCTTGTAGACAGAAAATTCCCTTCATGTCTGGGCCACACAATCCAAACTACACTATGGACAACCCAAGTGGCACGACAAATCCTTTCAAAGTACAGCATAGCCTAGTCCTGAGACCAAAAGCTTCACAACCACAGTACTGTTTGCTACAGCCTATGCAAGTGCACAGATCCTTGGCCTGAGCTGGATGCTGAAGAGTCATGACCTCCTTTTAAATTGTCAAATCAGATTTTCAAACCTGAGATTATTCCTGCATCTCCCCTGCTGTCTTTGGCCTATGTTTTTCTTAAGTGCAGTACCAAAATGAGTAATACTGCAAGTGAAAAATCTTACCAGCACTCAGATGAAAGAATTACCTTTGCTCATGTCAGAAATGTAGTATTTATAACACATATTAAAGAAGAATGTATGGTTAGTTTTCCATGACTAACATACATCCACAATTTACCATTAGAAAATTACTTTTCCCTGCTCCAAGATAACTTAGACACATAAGTGAAAAAAACCTAAAAAATAAAGGTGAGAGAGAGATCCAGATCAAAGACTGCTTTTCAATCAACTTCTGATCCATTGCAGACCCATTCATGCATTATGAGTGTTCAGATAAACAAAAGGTTTTCCCCCTGCAAATTAAGATAGAATAAATGGGACTAAAGCAGGTTGATGACTCATCTGCTAAGCACCGCTTAGTCCCCAAACCTTTTGGCAGTTCAAAGCTCTCACTTTTCAAAAGGACTATGACTTACAAGGTAATTGAAGACTGAATAGAGGCTGGTAGATTTTTAAGTGTTATGGTTCAACTTTAGTCCTGAGCAAGGCACATCTGCCAGACACTCATAAATTCAAAGAGGGATAAGTCTTAGAAAAAGTATTTGTCTTCAGCTTTACAGGAGCAGTCCTGCACAGAGACATAGCTGCAATCTCAAGGAGATTCCTAACAATTTACATGAATTGCAAGTATCACCCTTTTTAATAAATAAAAGATCAATACATGCTTTGAAATCATCCTTGCATCTTGTCTTTTGCCAACCCTTTACCCTGAGAAGCTGATGTTACAAAATAAGATAACTTCCATTTCATCATTTTTTATGCAGAAAGGAAGCAAAAGCTCTCTTTCATTATTACAGACAATCGGATTCAGCGCAGATTCCCAAGTATTTCATAAAGTGTGCTCTTTTCTTTCAGGCACAGTAAAAACACTTAGGACTTCCTTTTGTTTGTTCCCACTTTCCTTAAGACTTTATAAAGATTAATGAACATTGTTGTTTATGTACCTTACCCCTGAGTAAACATGACCCTCAAGGCAGTTATGAAATGCAAGTCAAGAACTTCTCCATCTTCATTAGATTTACATTAAATAACTCTGTTGTGGTTTTGGTTAGTAGTGGTTTGGGATTTTTTTAAATTGTAGTTAACTATCTGAATACAAGTGCTAAGTGGGTTTATTTCCATTATCTTTTAACATCAAGTTGTTCTTTCATATAAGCAGAGATTATTCTTCATTTCTTAGAGCACACAGAGATATTTCACATTTCCTGAGTGAGGGCTCAGCTGGTCCATCACTCACCAGCCATCACAGACAGCAATGCTGTAGTAAATTGGTATTAAATTATTCACCAAGCTCTACGTAAAAGATAGTATACATCTCTTTCTGAAAAATGCTATTAACTTAATACCGAAAGAACTAGGCATATGAAGTAAAACCCATTGAACACCTCTGTGTACATATCCAACAGATCTAACCAGAATACAATTGTTGTGTTTCAACAAGTAAAGCCCTGAGGTACCCTAAAACTGAAAATAAGTGTTTCAGATACTGGTTTTGTCTTTGTTTTGGTTTTGTTTGTTTTTTTGTTTTCTTTTTTAAGAATGCAGCTACAAATACATACACAAAGATACATTAATAACAGAAGCAACTGTGTAATAATAAAACTAACCTCTTAGATTTGCATTCTTCATGATAGTTGCAAATTACTATCTCTATTTAAAGTGTTGAAATTTATATCCTCTGATTTTATATAAAAATAAAAATGACTGCACTACTTTTACTACTGCAATACTAAAGCACAGTGAACTGGCTTTTTTCCCCCCATCTCTTCTGCAGTATCGGGGAAAAAAAAAAATAAATCTAACTTTGTCACATATCAGTATCATAACCCAACTTTCAAAATCAGATCTCACAAAAGTAGTTAACTGTTAAAGTAGCTCTGAAGGGTTTTTAAAATCTACAAATATATATACAAGTATATCTTGCCTGAAATTGCTACAGCAATAACCAGAACATTAGGATAGCATTTAAGATCACATAAATAATATTACATTTCAGAACATAACTTTAACAACACAGTTTCTACTTGCAACAGACTATTTTAATTTCTCTAGACACAATATTTTCTTATTAGCACTCCATCTCACAGAGCATAAGCCCCATAGGAGAGGTATTACTGCCTCATCTCTATACTCCTACATTCCTCTCCATTTCATAAACAGGGCATCTCTCAGCCAAAATTTCACATAAAACAAGAGAGGTTGCAAGAAGGCAGTTTTGTGCAGCTGCTTTCCCCACCCCCCAATCTGAGGGGGAATTTTTTTTCATTGTTTTATTCCTTGGCTATCTAAACAATAACACCCTCACTGCTTTCCTATACCATGAAACATGAGGGCTCGTTTTCTGAGAAACTAATTTTGAAGTGACTTGTAGATGTAGTAATTTAGAGCAGAAAAAATAAACCAAGGCAAAGTTATGAATAAGCATTTTGAAATTTCAATTTTCTCTTTGAGATAGATTCCTTTTTTATCCAAGGTGAAAGACAGAAAACAGAACTCATTGACACAGTGCATAACTAGCTCTGGCTGCAAGCATCACAACTTTGCCCCAGCACTGACAGGGCAGAGACAGTAGTGCTTATTAGCACAAGTGAGATTCATTACTATAACCAAAGAAACAACATCCACTACTCATAAATCCACAGGTAATCTTACATTGTTATAGCTGCAGTGCCTGTGCTTCCTTTTTGTCACTTATAAAAACAGTTTTTATTACAGTCTCTTCTCGGTGAAGGTCAAGCGAGAGAGACAGGATTGGAAAGTTAAGTCTTTTTAATGGAGACAGCACATAATGCAAATTCCTTTAATACAAGTTTTTCTGCCTGCAGTATAAGCCTTGACCTAGAAAATCCCTGTATCTTGAGCTTTCTGGGGTTTGGAATAATTCAGTCTATATGTGAGAATTTACCAAAGATTTTTTTTTACCTCAACTGTACAAATATTTGTTCTAATAAATGTAAGTAGAATCATAGGCTGGTTTGGGTCAGAAGGTTCCAACTCCTCCCGCCATGGTCATGGTCAGGTACATCTTCCACTAGACCAGGATGCTCAGGGCCCCATCCAGCCTGATCTTGAACACTTCCAGGGATGGGGCATCTGCAGGCTCTCTGAGCAACCTGTGCCAGTGTCTCAACACCCTGAGAGTAAAGAATTCCCTCCTAATATCCAATCTAAACCCACCCTCCTTCAGTTCAAAGCCATTACCCCTCAGATAGTTCTCTCTTACAGAGTACTTTACGCTAGGGCTTGCACTGTGATCACCAGACTTAGTCTATTAAAGAATCGAAGAATGCCTTGACAGGCTATGAAAGACAAAGCCTTTATCTACTGCAGCTCTATTGTTCAGCTTTCTAATTTACAGATCACAGTAGTAGAAAAGATAATTCTATTCAAACACAAAGAAATATGTTAAATTGTCTGAAAAAAAAATATGAAGCGTTCTACAGAAAAAGAGGCACATGCTTGTCTTCTGAAATGGTATCTGCTTATGAAATAGCCACAGAGGAATATTAAGTGAATCAATATAACTAGTAGATTTGTCTGAAAGAGTGGGAACAGCCAGGATCATAATTATTACCCCTTATGTGTTGCTAATACACAAAAAACAGCAAAAGAAAAATGTTGATTGATTGCTATGAATTTCTGGCAGCTGTAGCTTTTGAAGCATGAAATACATTACCACTGTATCCTAATGTCTTTGATAATTGTTTGGAGTTGATGCTTGTCTTCTGAGCAAGGCATATTATTTATTCACAAAGAAGTCACTGACTGTAAAAAATTAAACATGTAGAAAATAAGCTGACCTCCATTTTTTTCTGCAAAATGGCATTTCTTTGAAGGACAAAGGAAGAAATAACTTACACTGTTGGTGAATGATACAGGTCTAATTTCGTGTTCATTGTCCAAATACCTTTGCCCTTTACAGGTTATTAACTGTACCAAGCTCTTGGGTGAATTTATTGCATCATTACACCGCAACTATAGAATATTTCTAGCAGGAAAAACCTACAGTGAAACATCAACTCTGTTAAAAGGAACATTTTTGAAATACAATGCCTCGTTTGTAAGAGTCATTAAAAGAGTTTCTTTAGACCACATCAGGAAAAGACTTCACATGTACCATAAAGGCTCCCAAATGCCATAGTTTTAAGTGTGCTTACCCATTTATGTCTTAATGCTTTTTGCTTTGCTATATCTTGCTCTGTGTATAACTGTTCACCAAAGAAAGCAAACCAAATGACTTCATTCTTCTCCAATTACTTAATATTTGTTTCTGCCTTATGGCAGAGATTATGTCGGGTGCAAGATGTGCAATAGAAACACTATTACAGAGATTTTAGTATTCAGAGCTGAGCTGACCTCTTCAAAAATTTCTGCAAGTATCTCAAAAGAAGGAAAAAACTATGAGGAAAGCATGACAGAGTCAGGTAAACAGAAAGAGTAGGTGCTGCAGTCATTGTTGTACCTTAATCAGCAAAGGCGTCAACAAATAGAAGCAATTACAGTTCCTTAAACACAGCAGGGTTAACTGCAGTGGCATTACTTTCAAACAAGCACAAGCACACTCTGTTGCAAAGATTGTATTTCAAACTGATGAGGACCCTTCCTTTTCTTCTACTATGGTTTGCAATACAAATAAATACAAGATTAGCACAACAGAACTTTTGAAATACAAATCAATACAAATTCCCTCTCAGGGCAAAACTAGCAATATCTCTGTCAAGTTGTTGTCCCCATTGGCACTTGTCCACTTAGAGCACCTCTCTGCCCTTATGGTATTGTGGACTAATATTTGTTTTCACAGCATAGGTAACCCAGGCTCTTACATAGCCATTGTTCCTGACCTCTTCCCTACCAAAACAGAACTACCTGACCCGAAATCAATGGTTCCTTTAAATGCTTGGCTCTAGCTGGACTACCAGCCAGGTCTGCCTGCAAGAAGGTAAAATGCTTGCAGACCTTCACTGTATGCCCATAGTTCTTCCACTATTGATATGAGGATGGACAGTTCCCAGAATTTATGGTGAGATGGTCTGTATGGCTCAGCCTTTTTCAGAAGAAAGTGCCTGTGCAAGGCATTCATATAAATCCTACACGGGCAGAAAATGCAAAACTGGTGGGTGATAACACTGTTCAAAATGACACAGCTTCTCTGTGTGCTTACCAATACAGGAACCCTGTTAACACTCAGGACTGGAAAACCATCATTAAAGACATCCACGAGGGTATAAAAAACCCCATAACTGTGAGCTGAAGTGACAAGGCAGAGGCTCCAGTTACCATGTAAGTTTAAAAACTACCATTATTCCAGCTCACCTTTCAGGGCTCTTAAGGGACAATGTCCAAATCAGATATCTCAGATGTGTCTCTTGAATTCTTGCTGTGCAATCAGCAAAAATTTATCTCTAGCTTATGTGCTCTATCATGCTGGCATAATAAATCGCAATGGCACTCAGAAGTGTATGAATTCACTCGCATCCCCCTTAGCACCCATTTACAGTAGTGCTCATGAGTAAGAGAGACCCTGGGGTGGGATCCAGAGTGTGGTTCAAATTTGTGAACTCATACGGATATATTTTAACCTTGTTGGTACACTCTGAATATTGTTCAAACATAAGAGACTAGAACATTAAGGCAAAACAGGCTTACTTCAGAAGAAGAAACATGCATTTTAGTTTGTAGCACAGATGCAGCGTAGTTAACACCAGATTTGAAACTTGTTTTCTGTTGCTTCTAAAATCTGCACATATGAATCACTGCTACTACAGTGGTTCTCTCTTCAGGAAACCTGAGTATCTCATGAGTGTCTGCAAAAATTGATGCCTTGTAGTTCTAGCATTGCCAGTTTGAGGCAGCAAAGGGAATAACTACAAGACTCTTGCCTAGGACAGATCATCCTGGAGTGTGCTCTGAGAGAGAAACAAGCAGATGAAAGTAAAACAAATTCTATTAATTCAATGCTAAAACATAAATTTCAAGCATCACCTTAACCTCTCCCAGCTTCATGACTATACAATGCATTGTGCGAGAAGAATCAAGACAATTTCATATTAGAGTATGGTTTTCCCTCTATCTTGACTAAGGCATTGCTCAGCCACGATTGCTCCCTTGCAATAGCAAAGCATGGTTGTTTACAGCATAACCGAACAAGGGCACCCATTTGCTGACATTGACATACTGGGATTCCTGGAACAGCACTTTCCCAGGCTCATCACACCTTGGAAATATTTCAGTAGACACTGAGAATCCACACCATAGCAGATTTCAACTGTTCTGTAGGACACAAAGCAAAGCTCAACCGTCTCCATGTACAACCTAAAGAA
The DNA here is from genome assembly GCA_035583155.1 of Acropternis orthonyx. Lineage (NCBI taxonomy): Eukaryota > Metazoa > Chordata > Aves > Passeriformes > Rhinocryptidae > Acropternis > Acropternis orthonyx. Next base: position 14,196,282 of record JAWWEU010000011.1, read on the forward strand.
AGGAAATAATACACTTTGCAATATGGTAATTCCGGGGTCTGTGTCAATATCTTCCTGTTGACACTAATGAGGATTTACAAGGTATTTGCTTCAGCACAGTCCCAGCCAGAGCCTCACAGGAAGGCAGAGCTGGTATTTGCAAACCTATTTCTGCTCCTTCAGAACTTACAAAAGTCAAACCACAAACCCAGCCTGTGAACAAGATTTTCCCTTCCACAGCCTAAAGGACCCTTAAACAAATTAATCCAGCCATTAAGGAGATAATTTGTACTGAAAGATGACTAAGAAAACAGTAAGAACCACAAAGAACAGCTCTCATTTTCTACTAGTCTCCTTCCTTGTCCTTTTCAGAGGGCAGAGTTGGAAAAAACTTCACACTCAATTCTCGTCCTACCCTGGTGCTTCCTGGGCACAATGGCAAAACCCTCTGGGACTAGGGAGGTATAGCAGGATTTAGGCAGATTTGAAGCTGCCCTTGGGTTCCCTGGGACTGCTGCAGAATAACAGTCAGGAATTTTAATTCACAGTTTCTTGAAACATTCAGGTATAAACAACAAAGCAAAACACAAGATAACAAATAGGGCTCAGGGGACTTCTCCAACTGACTTGAAGAGGAGGATTAGAGTTTCATAGTCCCATATTTCCCTGTTCTGGTGTTCATGGGAAAAGATGTCAAAAATGATCAATGAAGGATCACAAGGTTTATGACATTTTAAACCACAATGATCAGCTAAAGAACTTAAAATTTATGAAGCTGACCCTCCACAGGCGCTGAACTTCCCTATTTCAATGTCAGCAGGAGACTCTTTAGATAAAAACAGCATAAAGCAAAAATTATATTTCTCTTTTAATCAGAAGACATTTTTGTTATTTCAGGATGCACAACTGTAGTGCAAATAAAAGGATTTTGTGTAAGGTTATATTTTGTCATTTTGTGGTGGTTTTATTTTGTTTTTCAAATTTATTTTTTTTAAATAATAAAAAAATCAGTAATTTCCAGGAAAGGTTTGATGTTTATTGCATTCGCTCTGATCTTACATCTCTGTACTGCCTCAAAGCATATATACAATCTGAAAACTATTCTATAAGTGTGGAATAACATTACCAAAGACAGCAAACTGTAATTTACAACAGCATAACTAAGTATATCTTCTAGTTTTTAATGGCCTATCAGGCTTATTCTAAATGCTATTAAAATGACAAAATAAAATAAACCAAAATGAAATGGAGAATTCTGTCTCCGTCTGCACATTACAAGGAGATATTCCATAAAATATATTTACCAGCGCTGTGACCAGCCATAAAACGTCGTCAGTGTGGAATGTTTATGTACTGTAGCATAGTAAAATTGTCCCCCTGTTAACTCTAAATCAGCTTCTGAACAGGTATTGGTGCTTCTTCATCTGCAAGCTCGCTCAAAGGGAAATGTCATCTATGATGTCTGGAATATCATTTTTGCTATGAAGGATGTCACAGTTGAATTGTGACTTCTCATAAAGGTAAAAATTGCAGGATTTGGTATAAATAAATCTTAGAGACAGATCGTGGTATTATTTACCTTTTGTTTTTTAAAATATGGTTAAATTTTAAGTGAACAACTCAAGACCTGTAAACTTCAGTTTGATTAATATAGTGTACCATCTACCTAGTGAAGCTATAGGAATTCATGTTGTTTTCTCATCAGATCTCATAAACAATATAGTGCCAGGAGTTGTCATCATCAGTATGTCTTCACCACATAATCTGTGTGGCTGTCAGCTGCATCCAAACATCTGAATGCAAGTATAAAGCAAAAGGATAACCTACATTACCATCTCTTCATTATTTCCTAATTCAACCAACATTAAGGATACATCCGATACTGATCTGGTGGTAAAAACAGATTATGGGGTCCCCTCCTCTCCAAAGTAAAAACTAAAATATCAGAGACGAGATTAAACAAAACTTCTCTACATAGCAAAATATTCTTTGTGATCCTGTAGTGGCTTTTTGGCAGCACTACATATTCTCTGGCATCCTCCATGTTCTTACCAGAAAAACTCAAATTCAGTAGTAAAGGAACAATCTGTGTAATACAGTTGCACAAAAACCAACTTCACAACATTAACAAGTTAAAATGCTCTGTAATGCCCCATCAGCTGACAACAGAAAAAACTTCCAGCAGCAGATCCAGATGCAAACTGACACCTCAGTTTGTACAGTACATCAAACCCCTGAAGCTTTGCATAAATAATTCTCTGGAAAAGTCAAGGTTTTAAACTGAATAAAAGAAAAATCCCATTATTTTTCACCAGTTTGAACTAGGAATTCTGAACAAATACTTTACCTTCCATAACTGTATCAAAACAGCAACAGAGCCTTAATTAATTGCATCATTGAGATACTCAGTTCCACTGAAATCCATTGGACTACTTCCTGGACTTTTAGAAGCTTTTACAACATAGAAATCACATTTAAATATCATATGTTCACAGTTTCATATGTGCACCACTTTATTTTTTCCACAAAATTTCACCGTCCACCCTATCTAGTCACTGCTGCTGAAGGAAGAGTTACAATAGAGAACAACAGACCCAATATTTTGCTTCTCTGACTAATAATAAAAAACAAGGTAAAACTCCTCACCAAATCCAAGTTCCACTTGAGAAGGTGGTTTCTTAGTCACCATTGATTTAAAGCATATGAAGATTTCCTTGTTCAGTCATCAAATGCTTTAAAGTACAAATTTTCAGTCTTAATAGTTTTCCCTTCCCCTCCTCTCCTTTTTTTCCCCAGCAAAGTCTTGCTATTCTGTTTTCCTCAGAGTCCTAAGGTTATAAATTATTTTAAGCTGAATATTCTCAAGTACTGGTAGCAATATAAACAGCCAGGCATATTTGATCTCAAGTGAAAGATGATATTATAGAATTAATATCTTTTTTGGTAATGAACTTTGCCATGGACAATATATCCATTTATTTTTGTGTCTTAGAATGCAGTCTTGAATACTTTTTTTCACCTAGTCCTGCTACGCACTGCCCAGCTCAGTTAAGAGACTACATCAACCACCTTCCTTAGCCAAATTTCCATGCAATTTAGTGTTCTTTTACACCTTCACCGATTGCCCCTCAAAACTACCTTTGGAGACAAAACACACAGCATTTAGTGAAGTGAGGTATAGCCAAGAAGAAAATCACTGAAAATAGGGCTGACACCACCACTGACTTTTGTACAGTGAGAATGAAACTTTTCTATTAAATATTTAATGCCAACATGACGTAAAAATGAAAGAGGTTATGTTAACAATCCAAATTTTTGGAACTTCCTGTTGATTTTTACAGTCTTCATAGAAATAGGGGGCGGGGGGGGGGGGGTTGTATTTTATCAAAAAGTATAGTATTTACAATATTCCTATTTAAATACAAAGAGAAATTAAAGCCCTAATTGAAATAATTAAAAAATTAAAAAGGCAGAATTGGTGATATCATCCTTCTCTCTTTCCCCAAGCCTTTGTTATGCACATATATAAACAAACACAGCATGAAGACATGCATCACACAGTTCCACAAGACACATCTATTTTTAACTAAGAGGACAAGTTCTGACACAAAACAGCAGGAACTAAGAGCAGTAATAAGGTAAGTAGTTTTAGAAAACCTAGTATTTTTAAGGAAGTTAAACTAAAGGAAAGCTCTGACTTTTCAAAGCCTTCATCAGCTTTAGTACTTTAGGTAAGAGCAGATACATGGTCACTACTAGCTCCATTATAGATACAGGGTGCAGTCCTGCAGGTAATAGTTTATAAAAGGTGAGCCTCTAAGCAAGGGCTGGAAAGAACTGAAAGAACTTTAGAAAAATCGAACAAACAAGAAGCAAGCAAACAAAATATTCGGGGTACAGATACCAGAGACATGTACTTCAGAGCAACCACAACTATATTTTGTTCAATTTTCTTTGACAAGGCAAATGAAAAACTCTCTTTTGTAGTTCAATGAAGCTTTTTACTCTGCTTTAAAAAAATTGCTTCGTTTCTGTCACAAAGTAAATCAAAAGCTACCACTCAAGTGCTGCTTCCTAAACTAAGAGCAGTAATTTCCTGCATTTCTTAGCAGGGGAAATAGCATTTCTATGAACTGAAAACCTCTGCAGGACAACAGTAACAGGTATCCATATCCCTTCTCCATCACTGAGTCCCGAGGGCACATTTTCCACCAAGAGCCTCAGCCACCTGGCCTGCAGGTGTTCTGAGGGACAAAGATGCCTCTGCTAAAGCTGCACTTGTTCTTGGAGGAGCACGAGGGAGAGCACAGCAGGCACACTGTCAGGCTGCACAGTTTTCCCTGTGCCTTTTCTTCTGTCTTAATTAAAATTTTATGTGACCTTCTCACAGCAAACACCATCCACTACACTCAACAGGCAGAAATAACCAGCTGGTATTTCAAACCACGATCTTCTCCCAGGAAATAGAACACTCCTAGTTCTATACCAGTATTTCAGCCACCAGGATCCTACAGAAAATCAGTGTGGTTATCACTATTTTCTCTTCATTTAGTTCAGCTCAAGTAAATTTTCCTATCACTCTGCCTTGTCTAGTCACTTGGATCTTTCACAGCATTCATGAACTTTGCTTGGCCTTCTTCGGGAAATTCCCTGTGAGAGTCTCAGGCAGATTCACCTCAAAGGCCTCTTGGCTGACAGCCCCTTAAAAAGTGAAACCAGAAGACCAACCAGTTCCCGTTGTCAGTAAGTCAACTGTGATGCAGCACAAACTGAGCATTGCATGGTTATACTAATTGATTTGTGTGGTTATTATGCATTTTAAAAAATATATCTTCCTCTGACTAGACAGGTGCATTGTATTATCTTCAGCAACTGAGGAGTGGCTTGTCATAACCTGTTTTATAACAGGGGAATAATTTGACTTCATTGGCCATTCACAGAAGTAGGTAGACTGGTGCTTAATTTCTAGCTTGAATATAGTTTCTTTATTAATAAAGTAGTTAAAGGTAAAATAAGATAGCAATGCTAATTTTGAGAACAGGAAGAATTGTGTATGGAGAAAAAGCACCTAGAAGTTGGTCAAAATGCTGAAGTACATCTTAACACAATGTTAGCAAACTGAAAGCAATTACATTGTCAAGGTCTGTCATAAGTGCTTCTCTGCAAAACCCACTTTGCTTCGTATTTTCATTTGGAAAAGCGTCATCTGTCACATTTTTTAATCTTTCTTTTCTTACAGATACTCATAAACTATGAGCCGTGATACAGCTTAGACCTTCAGCACTCAGTACACTTCTGTGACCTTTGCAGTCACACCATTAGACTGATGAATTAATCCAGAGAACAACATTTTAAAGTGAGGTGTTAAGGCAGGAATATAAGGTGGTAAAAACAATCCGTATGCAAACTCTTACACCCATCACTTGAATTACTGAATCTGATTTTAGGATTCCTCAGACTTGTAAAATGCTGAGTTACATAACCAACTGACGTCCATAAACACAGACATGACCATGGTTTGGTTTGGGGTTTTTTTTAAAAAACTGTTACCTGCAGTGCCAATTCAGTACAAAAAATACTTTGCACTCATTCTAGATCAGAATCAAACATCCAGACAGGAGCTGAGCTAGGATTACTTAAACTCCGTCCATAGCTGCCAATGAAGATAAAATGTTTCAGCACCAACAAAGTCACCACCAATATGTGACCAAAGTCACATATATTAAGACATATTAAGACAGTTTAGTGAAAAAATAAAATTGATAGCCAAGAATGAGAATTGGCACCACATTCATTGCAGGCCCTGGGAAAGTCCAATGGCATGCTCCAAGCCTTTGCTTTATTTCAACAGCCTATTCAGAGAGCATGCTAACAATGTCTTCGGCAAGGCAAAATATGCATCTCTCCAAAGATTTCTTATGAGGTGTATCATAAATCATCAGTTACATTTATTTAACTATCACATGTTCAGGAATGTTGAGCTTATGATCTCCATGATTAATAGTGATATGCTTACAAAATACAAAGAAAGGAAATTAACTGCACTGTCCCTGAAGAATCGCTGGCTTTACCAGATAATTAAGAAGTTCTGCATTTTTTCCTTATGATTAGCTGTAATCAAAGAGATTATTTTTATTATGTTTTTTTCCCCATCAACTTTTACAATAGATAATGAAGACTGAAATGGAAAGAGCAGAGCAATCCAAGAAAATGAATACATACAGTGCAACAAGAGCACAGTAATGTGTCTTGCCTATTATAGAAAGAAGCTTTAAATACTGTAATATCCTGATAACTACTTTTAACTTCATGCAGAACTCTAAGCAAACCTTGTACTTCAGATATGCATCCCATGTTTACATATCAGTTACTGGTCACTAAAAGGTATAACTGCATTTCTTAAAGTATTTTTAAAGCAAGATTTTCAACTAGGATATTTGATTTATTTCTGCACTCATTCTGCACAAAGCTGTAACCTGAATTAATTTAGTGTGCTCAAGTACAGCTTGTAGATTTGCCTGTAATTATGGCAGCCTGGTGCATCCACTGTTTTGTTGGATACTTTCATACACATTTGGCTGCTTTGGAGTCCTACACTAATGGCATGGTTTTGCTTAAAAAGAAAACCACAGTCCTTTATTTGAAAATATTTGATACACAGACACTACTACATAGGGACTTGATATCCATTGTATACTGGGCCTTGGAAGACGGCAAACATTTGGCCTGTGGTGGACACACCTCTGCCTGTGGTGGGCCAGGTTTGCCTTGCAGAGATGGTTTGGGAATGATGACTCTCCAGAGCCAGGGCAAAGGACAAAACCATTCTGTGAAAGACCCAAGATATGTCTCAAGAGTAGCTACTGCAGAGCAAGAAGTATTGGAGAGATACAAGAAAGCTGAGAAGCCTGGGCTGGGATTGGAGGGAAGACAAAAGAACAAGTTCAGCACACACCGGTGGAATAGGGCAAAAAGGGCCGTGCCTGAAAGCAGAGGCAGAATTCCCTCTGCACCACACTCCCTGCACATCCACCTGGATCACAGCCCTTTTCCCACTTTCTTTAGAAGAGATTTCTAAGCATCCAGAGTTCACTTCAACCCAACCTTCCAGAAAATAAATTTCTGGTGTATCTTATAAATTATGTGACAACTAAAGGAAAAAGTTGATTGGGAGATGAGGTACAAAGGCAAATGAGGTCAATAAAACTAACTTGGAATGTAAAATACTGCGTAAAAGATTACTATTTGAACTGTATACATTATGTAGCAGTTCTATGAACTTAGATCCTTGTATTTTTCCTGTTCCAAAGAACATCCTTTACTTTCAGATTTCAGCAATTCAGGTTGTTGAAGGTTAGTTCTTTTCAAAAAGCTGTTGCTGCAAAAGGCAGTTTATGCAGTACAATAGGGAATAAGCCATTGTTATTGAGTTTCTTGCTTCAGGGAAGACACTTGAAATTCTTAGCTTTCGAGCATTACTTAAATTGGTGACAAAAAGACATTTTAATTGTTTTCAACACTGGAACATAAGATTTTAGAATCTCTAAATGTAGCATCTCTATAGCTGGAGGTATGCATTATTTAACCACCACAATAGCTCTCATTAAAACTTAACTCAATTTTTCAGCTTTCTCAAAACATCTGCTACTCATGGGATCTGGTTTTGTAATTATAATAAACCAAATTTCTCTAGCAATGCTCCTTTAGTTGTAAAAACAACAGGTTCATAGGATTTCTTCATAGCTTTGATAAACTAAACCTTATTGCAACAGAAATAATTTGTAGATTCCTGTTGTTGTTTTTTTAAATCTATTGCTTTAAAAGTTGTTGCCACAACTCGACTTAGTTACTATAGTGTTATCATTTGGAACAAAACTCTGCAAGCATGTCCTTACAAAGGCTTTATAAAAACAACTTCTTTCCCCTAGTTTAAGGTATGTTGTGAAATAAACACATGACAAGTCACAATCACAGTCTGAAAGCTGTATGTGTAGGACGGATGCACAGGATAGAGGTGTCGAGGTATTGAAAGATTTGGGGCAGTTTTTAAATACTTGATAGCAAAACTATTTTAAAGATATTTAATACTTTGGGAAGTGGCATTATAAGCAATTATTATAGGGTTTGGTACCAATTATTAAGATTAGCAGGATTCTTAGCTCGTCAAAAATGAAAAATACAAAATAAGGTGCAAGTCTTGTGACCAATAACAGTTGTGTGTCCAGTGTATAAATTTTCAGAAGATACAAGCCAAGCCTGCTTCTTTACAACAAACCAGATTTACGACAAAAGGATGGCAGCTTGTACCTGTCAATTCTGGATAATGCTCTCCTTTTTGCTAAGAATAAAAATCTAAATGCAGCATCCATGCTAGGGAAAAGATAGGAGGAGTGTGTAAAATGTTGATTCTTGACAACACAGTTCTTATTAATGTTACATTTCCCCAGTTTTAATCAAGGTAACATTTATAACCATCCAGATGACATTTCACCAGGAAAAACAAACAAACAAACAAACAAAAACCACAAAAAAGCCCACCACTAAACAGGAAAAAAAAAAAAATCAAACTCAAAACCATGATTATATTATTGCTCAGGTTTGCAGCATCACCTTTCTGATACTGAATAAAAACTACTGTGAAACCAGTGGTGGATACCTTCTTTTAAGAAAAAAGAGTAGAAAGAAAGTTGAAGGACAAAACAAAGACAAGGGTAAACATTATCATTGAGAAAGTTATTTCACTGACTCAGGTATGAGATCTCCATCACAAGTGCATGCCTGCTCACCACCTAACCTTCAGCTTTCATTTCAATGCTTACAACTGTATTTACACTTCTTTTCCATGAGTACATAAAACCTCATAGTACTATCATTTTTACATCTATTGTTTCAGACCTTCAACACCAATCAACACTGTTCCACCAACTACTATCAGGACATTTGACAGGCTCCATCAACAGTCTGAAGCCAATTTACAACGTTCAATAAGACAAAGTGCCAGGTCCAACACCTGGGTCACAACTGCCCCCTGCAAAGTTACAGGTTGGGGTCAGGGTGGCTGGAAAGCTGCCTGGTGGAAAAAGATCTGGGAGTGTGGAAAAACATCTGGCTGAAGGTGAGCCAGCATGTGTCCAGGTGGCCGAGAAGGCCAATGGCATCCTGGCCTGTATCTAAAATAGTGTGGCAGCAGGACCAGGGCAGAGACTGTCCCTCTGTACTTGGCACTGGTATGGCCACACCTCAAGTGCCGTGCTCAGTTTTGGCCCCCTCACTCCACAGGAGACATTGAGATGCTGCAGTGTGTCTGGAGTGCGTCCAGAGCAGGGAATGGAGCTGGTGAAGAGTCTAGGGAGTAAGTCAAGAGGAGCGGCCGAGGGAGCTGGGTTTGTTCAGCCTGGAGAAAAGGGAGTTCAGGGGTGACTTTATCGCTCTGTACAACTACCTGAAAAGCAGTTGTAGCCAGGTGGGGGTTGTCCTCTTCTCCCAGGCAATACACACATTCAAGAAATATTTAGCTCAATTTAGCTAATCATAATCCAGGTGAGAAGGGCTTAAAAATACTCAAAACGAAACAGAAAACCCTGTCACTTCAATGGTACTTGCACAGCCTTAGTGAACTGTTCCCAATTGTGGAAAAGGAATAAGTAGACATTCTTGATAGGAAACACATCTACGTGGCTATAGTCATATTCCTGTGACCCTGGACTAAATCTTCAATGACCACAAGCCAGCAGACATCTAGATTGGATGGAAACTTCTTGTCATTATCTTTTAGTGAAAAACTTGAGTTTTGATGAAACAAAATATATTAAAGTGTTTGCTAAAAGAACATGACATATAAAGCTGACTGAAATTTTCAAATTAAAGTAGTTTAACCACATTTCCTTTTTGGTTTTTTTCAACAGCATTTGAAACTGACTGCACATCTTTTAATCCCCACAAATTGAGCTCCAACAGTTCCTTCATCAGAGCTTTTCATTGGTAAATAAGGTCCCATCTGGACTGTAGAAATAGATGAGGAGGACACAGTGGGACTAAATGCTTCCAGAATTCAATTGCCTTGAAACATGGTCTAGTCTCTGAACACTCTGGACCCAAGCAGATAAGAAACTGACAGAGACAATAATCACCTTCGTTTATTATTGCCTTCTATTATGCTTTCTATTTCGATCCTGGGTCTCATCCCCAAGTCACAAATTAATTCCCTTTGTTTTTTCATTTTATAGACAGACCTGCTATTCAGATTTAAATATTCAACCTTCCTAAAGTATCCTGGTAAATATCACATGTTTTGTATAGCCATTCTAAATTTAATGAGCAGATTATACGGGCTTTTAAAATATATTAACAAATACAAACCTATGACAAAAAGATACCACTGCTTGTACTATGCTGGTTAAAGAGGCATAGGTTTACATTTCCATAACTGTTTGGCTCACCAAGGTTAAATCCACATAGTCTAAAACTTAGAAATACTGTACTCACATTAGGCTGTGGATGTGGACAGAATCATAAGCTTCATTAGCAGGTTCAAGGGACAAGAATCAAAATTATGTATTGCTTGTGCAGCAGATGTGATGAACAGAACACATGTGCAACAAGTTTCATGTTTTGGACTGGGACTGAAAATAGCACTACTAAGAGAATCTTTCTGCTTGGCCTCTCCCTCCTCCCACCAGGATCACGTATTCACCTCACCAAGGGAACTGAAATGAAATAGGTTAAGTGGATAATTTGGGTTATTACTGTATTAAGTCATTACCTAGTCATTATCTCCAGTTCATATCTCTTCTTTCCAGTAAAGCCTCTGTTAGCATAGCTGAACTGAAATGAAGTGTCTCAACTCTTTGGAAAGCTGAGGTACCCCATACAACCCCCACTGAGGTCTAAACAAGAGGAAACACAGCATAAGAAACCCCACAGAAGCTACTTCTGAATCAGAAATATCATAATGAGGGTCAGATATGGGGAACCAAACACAGAAGTCTTTTTCTCCAGAAGCAGTCACAAAAATCTTCAGGACTGTCTGTGGAGAGCTGTCAGAAAGCTGGTTTTAGCTCTGCAAATATGAAACCTGCTGCTGCCCTGTCAACAGGGGCCATCAGGGGCCCAAGAACAGCTCTCCACAAGGGAGAGGCTGCCCTTTCCAGCCACTGCTGCCAAGAATTGGCAGCCACATCTCCAGCAGCGTCATCAGCCTGTGCCAAGAGAGAAGCATTCAGGCTCCACTGAACAAAGATGCTCTTCCAACTATTCTCCTGGTGGGCTGAGAAACCCATTGCTCAAGCCTCACACAGAAGCTGCAAATCAAGACTGCACGAGTTTTTTATGAAGGCTATGTTGAGATTAATGAACAATCATCTTTTCATGCAAGCCAATACATTAGAGATAAGTATTGTGTTTGTTTATACTTTTTCCCTTTATTTAAAAGTTGAATAGATGGTAAGTTATGTTTGTACCAAATTCTTATCAGCTGTTGAAAATGACTGTTTGGGCTTTTTCTCTAAAAGCTTAAAATAATATTAAAGATAAAAACAGAATAAAAATGGATATGCAGTCTTTCACATCCAAGTGAAAAAAAATATTTTGCACAGCAAGCATTGAGATCAATTAAAATCCTTTACTTCAGATATAATTAACAAGCTTCACAAGCACAGAGTGATTTAATTTCCTGTATCAAACCAAATGCTGTTTTCTGACAGTAAAGAAGGACTATTCTCTTACAGCACTATGTGTTAATAATTCATTATTGCTGTATATTCAAACAGATGGGACTCAATGAAATCTTCTAATAAAATCATCATTAACTTACATTCAGTATGCACAATCTTCAAAGGAATAGTATTTTCTTTAATGTTGTTTTTTTGGGGTTTTTTTACTGCATAATTTCCTATTTAGAATTGTTACATTACCAAAATAAACTATTCCACACACTGGGTCAAAAGTGTAAAAAAGAATTGAATACAGTTGTATAAAATAATTATAAATAAAATCAAAATGTACTTCAAGAAGTAACCACAAAATAACTTTATGATAGACATTTATGCTTACTAATACTTTTGGATTTGATTTTTATTAATTTTTTTCCACGTGAAGTTCAATTAGTCTGGCAAGTGCCATTCCCATTCTGGGGTTTCTCTCTCTAGCACTGAGAGTAGAAAATGAGTGTGTAAACCTTGCACAACCTGATGATTCAGATCTCAGTTCCACAGTGCAGAACAACAAGGCTGCAAAACCAAAGATATTGCAGCTCACTGCCCGGTAAGAGAGCCTTTTTTCTTCCTCCCATCTCCCTTTTTACTTCCCCGTTCCCTTTTAAGATTTCAGAGGAGAGAAATAAAATGGGTGGACTGCACTGTGTGTCATTACAGTTCAGTAAGGCTAAAAAAGCACTAAGAAAGAAGTAATTTTTTGTCTGATCTTAGATATACTGAAGTCAATAAGAACTTATTGACCATAAATATTTTCATTTCACAGCTTCCCACATCACCATCAGCACTGCTGGCCTCTAATACTGTAATTTTAAACTCTTAGGAAAACTTAGGAGACCTGCCAATGTAAGCAGCAAATATGCAGAGTAGTTCTACAGCACACAACAAGAAAAAAACCACTAAATCTGTAATGGGATTGTTATCATAGACATATTATGATAAAAGCCTTCCTTTCGTTTTAGAAGATATTCACCACAATGTCACAACATGACATGCAAACACTTTACTCTCCCGGATGTTTTGCTATTCCAGCAAGCACCATTTGTTCTTATTGAGCACATCCACACAAACAAGGAATCCTGCTATACCTTCGGTGTGCCTGTGCACTTGGCAGAACTGAACTGACACACATTTTAACTCTGTTTCCAAGCCTGGCAGGTTGATGCTGCAAGGTACTGAATCAACTGACTGATCCAAGGACATCCACAGCTCTAAATGCATTCATAGCCATAGTCAGGATTAAAGCAATTTCCTGTGTAAATAGTTGCACCCACATTATGATGCCTTGCTGGCTAGACAGTAAACATTAAGTATATTATAAGAAAAAGTTCATAAAGCAGGGAATATCATTTATGCAAATGAGATTAAAATATCGTGATAGGTATCCCCCTTTCCCCCTGAGCAGTTAACAGAGATATTGGCAGCAAAAATATTTAGGCTTTTCTCCATTTCCTAGGATGCCTGCATTATACGTTTTCATTCTATGTCAAGTTCTTAAAATGCAACAATGAAAAAAACCTTAAGGTAAATGCTTTGCTCTTGTACCAGACCAAAGAACAATCTATTTGTTCACATCTCCATAACAGCTTACTTTGAAAGGGCAAGTTTTACAATTCTAATGGAAATTAGGTAAAATAAATTATCTGAAACTGAAGGAAAATGAGTGAAGAAGGAAGAAGAAATACAGCTTTCAAGGACATGCTCAAAGTGCCAGCCAATATCACACAACATTCCACACAATGCCAAAAACATACCTACCTTCTGCCTGGTTCTTGACAAGTGCCATAACTCAAAAGTTTTATTATATTGCATTAAGAGAATAAGGTGTGTTAAGAAACTACAGAAATACATCATAAATGTGCTTTTAGCTAGTTAGAAAGTATTTTCAATACAAAATCCATAATGTCTTTCCTTTTAGATTTTGCTGTATAACATAACAATGCATTTATAGGAGTTGCAACATGGTCCCAGAACTTCCTAATTGCTACCCTAGAAATAAGCCTCAAAGCTTTGAATATCCCATCTTCAATAAGTTTTTAGTTCTTTGCTTTGAAAAATGTGATACTCAATCTGTGTTTTTAGAGAAAAACCTGCAGAGAATGTGTTGACGCAGTCTTCTGGATAAATTTTTCCTCTTCTAACAAGATTATCCACATGTATTATTCTGACAGGGCCCACAAACAGCAAACAACTCCCTTTATAGGGCTTCATCATAATGCAACCTTAGAAAGACCAATAAATAAAAAAATCTGTTTCCAAAAATTGAGTCGTTTGTTTCTCATATCTCCCAGATGGAAAACACTTTTGTTATATCTTTGCAAGAGAAATTAGGCAGCTTGTTAGTGAATCTTAATCATTCATTAGCATTTTAAATTCCTGCAAAAGGACAAAATACTTCAGGTTTCTGACTGCCTGAATATTAACAGCTAATGCTTTCTGTTTATATGTAAACATTTAAAGTCTGTATCAGAAATTAGGTAAAGAACACTGGGTAAAATTTTTGCTTTTTCAAAAGTTGTTAGAGCTCACAATATTCCTCTTTTCTGATTCTTGTTATTATTCTTTCCTCTCATCCTTTTCATTATTTTCAACACCATGCATAAGAGAGGAAAGTTACAGCTCTGCCCACAGCAAGGTCTTTTTGCCTTCCTTTGACATAGCGCTTGGTATTGGCTATAAATGAGTATGTTTCTTCCAACGTACTTATCTAAAATGCACAGATTTAGATAAGTGAATTTGTATGATAGAGACTCCACACATTAGCTCAATGTTACACTAGAAATCCATACACAAAGGGATACAGAGAGAACAGAATTATGGATGAAGGTATCAACTCTTTACTAATAAAGTAAAATGAGCTGTTGTCCTGATCTAATAATAGCAGGAAAATGAGATTCAGACAATCAAGACTGCACTGAATCTAATACTAGATTTCATTCAATTAAATGAAGAACCACACCACGTAAAGTGGGTAGTTAAGAATCCTCATAGAAAATCTAAAGAAAAAAAAAAAAAAAAAACTAGCTTGTTTCTCTGTACAACTATTACAAAGACTTTGTCAAAAGTGGAGATCACAGAAATATCCCAAAAGACCTTCCCAGAATTTGAAATATTTGCCAGATCATCTAAATTACAAGTTTCAGTGACTTTGGCATCTGACACCTGTGGACAAGCTATGCACTTATATTATTCTCCACTTTATATGGCTCACTGAGGAAGGGAAAAAGCTTTCAGCACAGTCATGTATGGCTTTAGCTGGTGGGGTACAAGCCAGCAGACTGTTACCAAGTCAATTACATGCTATTTTTGCTGCTTTTACTGCAGGAGAGGGTGTTCTACAAGAGAGAGGCAAAATACACATCTCCAGCCATTACAGGCCTGCAAAGCAGAAACTGTCAAACAGCCATTTGCTCTGTGTCTACTGTACCATTAAGTTTTAAAGGAATGGCAGGTTACTGAGCAGCCTCAAAGTGTACTAGAAGTTGATCAGTAAGGACTCCAGCTTGGACAAATTGACTGAGATTTCTAAGAGTCAAAGCGTGAATTGCAATAAAGGTTTAAAATAACCCCAAACAACAGCATTCAAGTTTCAATCACAAATGAAACAACTATAACCCTTTCTCACCTTCAGCTTCCCAACTTCTCAGACTTCTGCTTGTGGCTTTTGAGATAATTATGTTTACATATTAAAAAAAAAAAAAAAAAAAAAAGATGTCACAGCAAGAGCCTAAACTCACATAACACAGCTAGCAGTCTCCTAGAAATATAAAATTGCAGCAAAATTTATAGACAATAAATAAATACAATACATCACTTTCTTGCTCTGTGAGCAGTCTTCATTCATTTCAAGAGCATTTTCAAAGCACCAATACCACAATGCTAAGTGCTAATAGACTGGGCAGGCAGGCTCCCACCACGCTAATTACCTCACCTAGGGGGTTCTAGATACAGCCATACACAATTCCAAAGCTTTCCTCTCCCTTCCTACTCCTTTGTCTCATATTTTTCACTGTAATCACACTCAGGAAGAAAATTATAAAGCCAAGCTTGGCAAGTGTGTCTTGTCTCAGCTAAAACTATTCAGAAATAATAAAAGGCAAGATCAAGAGGCATAGATATGGAAAGGCTTTTGCCCTTCCAGCAACAGAAAAATAAGTTAAACCGTTGAGGGCTATTTGATGAGGAAAATGCATGCTTTCTGTTTTCCTGGGTGAGAGTTCCAAGGATTTCCACAGCTCATTTGCTGCAGAGGTCAAATCCAATCTGTGAAATTTCCTCCAAACATCCAGCCTTTCTACTACAGCCATACATGACTGTCATCTCCTCTGACCCATCGACAGAAGACTCATCACTCCAGGGTGCAGCTTAATATAAATGGCTGTAACAAGGACTTTGCACAGCAAAAGCAATAAAAGCCATCACCACAGTCCACAACAAGGCCTATTCTCAGATTTCCCTGTGGAAGCTCTTTAAGTCAGGCTTGTGTACACATTGCTCACAGTTAATTCCCAGCCTCTGCTTCCCAATAGGCAGGTGTTCAAAATGTATTGTACTCCTTACCTCCCCACTTCGACATACAAGGATGTGAAAGGGGCTAACTTCATCAGCTGGAAAGGGCATAACCCAGAAATGTATATTCATTTGCTAATTGGCCTTCTGTAGCACCTCAGAAGGCATATCAGAAACCTTTCAGCCTTCAGGTATTACTTCATTTTCTGAGCATAAGTGAAAGAATCCACACAAATTCTCTAGCAAACAGAAACAGGTATCCTAACTACAGCAAAATCTCAAATTGAATACTTAAATAAACCTTAAAGGAAAAAATCAAAATCCAAGTCTAAAGAGATGTTTTTATCCCCCCTCCCCCCCCTTTTTTTTTCTGCTTTCCTGCAGCAAATTTCAGTCCACACAATTGCACAGATTCAAACAGGCAGAATTCACCACTCCAGAGAGAATTTAACAAAAAAGAAACATAAGCTCTCTTACCTCTGAGAAGCATTTCCTTTCAGCTGCTCTGGGTTTCCTCCAGATGAAGTTGCAACTGGCAGGTCTTTGTTGATAGGCACTGACTACAGGTCATGTGAATCAGCACAGGCAGATCTCAGATTTTCAGCTTTCTGGAACATCACAGAGTAGCGGAATTATGATACAGCATCTGGAAAGTGAATTGGAAAATAATTCAAGATGAATAACTTTCATATCTTGTTTTAGTGTTTCAGAGAAAATTGTCAACAATAGAATTACACTAATTATTACATCATCAACAGTAGTTAGTGAGACTAGTTTATTGTTCTAGTTTATGATTAGTGTGAAAGATAGCGGGGCTGAAGGCAAAAGGAAGCAGTTTCAGTCAACCTCTAAGTATGAACTTCAGGGAGCAGTTTGTGCAAAGGCGCTCGCCTTCCAGAATGTTAAGAGGAATTTCTCCTCTATCTTTTGTAACTGAAGCCCTGGTCTAGGGTGGCTTGCAAAAGGCAAATAAAGAAAAGGCTGGCAAGACTCTTAAGTGCTCTGATACGGGCTCCATTATAGGATTTTAAATATAGAGAGAAGAAATCAAGATGATAATGGGAACAGTGCATCCTACTCAAACACATTTTTTTCCTAATATTGACAAAAATTGCTTATAAGTACTTTAATACCATAGACTTTCACTTTTTAAATATAGCACTTAGTGAGTTTATAGTATTTCTAAAGTTCTGAAGATTAAATTGTAGATCATTAGCATGAATCTACTTTGGTTGTGTGTTAAAAAGCATGAACTCACATAAATCATTCGTAAAGGACACCTTTACATCTCTTCCTTAGCATTATTTCATTCTTTTCCAGATGTAAGAAGTATTGATTGCAGCTAAAGTCTCTGCTCATTAAGGATCTCATTTCAGTTCCCAGCTAAGCTTGGTCAATTACATCAGGGACCAAATAACCTGAAATTATATAAATATTTTCTTCCACTTAAATGGCAAAAAGAAACAAAATAAAAAAGTATCTCTGGCTCTGCATGTCCACGCAAGGCTTTTTTTTTTTAATAGAACTCTTCTCAGAGGTGTTTTAGCCTCCAATTTTTATGAAAGTAGAAGAAGAAAACCTGAAGGCAAATTAAAAAAAATTAATTAAAAAAAAGTTTTGAAGATTATTGTGGTTTTCCTGCTTATGATCATGAAATTACATGGGTCACAAAAATCTCATCTCACAAACACCAAAATATCATTCAACTGAGTAACATATTTAGACAGTATATAAAATATAGGAGCACCACAGATTTTGAGGTAGCAAAACATGGTAAAAACCAGAGATAAACTTGACTTTAGTCAGAAGGAACCAGTTCTCAAAGCAAACATAACCAAGATGTTGCTGTTTTACGACAACTTGAATGAATCTCTGCATTTGCTTTGCTGAACAGCTAGTTTATTAATGCAACATAACTAGAATTGAAAACTAAGCTTTCTTATCAGAAAAAAACATGAACTGAGTTCTTTCCTTGGGGACTAAAAATCTACCATTTTACTCACGGGTAGTTTTTACCTATGTAAAACTAGAGTCTTTATTTATGTTGCTCTTCAAAGAATTGTTATTCTATTCAGTTAAATCACATCAACACACACTACTGTATCATGTTCTTATCAGAGTTCTAAATTTTTAAAGGAAGATATGTCCAAAAAAGTGAAACCAAGAAGGCAAAAGAATTCAGTGTATTTTCTTCTCCATATCCAGTTTCAGTACCAGAGTTATTGCCCAGCTGGAGTATCTTTATGACTCAATATATTTCAAAACCATTTTCAGAACATAGAGGAATAGTTTTATAAAAATAATTCATCCTTGAGTTTAATATTACATCTAGAACATAATGGAATATTTAATACTTGTCAAGTCAACTCCACAAAGTTACTTTATACTGTTCAAACATGGGAGAAATAGGAGACAAGGGCATATTTGCATCGGATGGTACAAAACTTTATGTATATGTCCTGCTTAAATCAGTTGTAAAAGCTTACAAACCCCCAACAAAACTGCAAACAAAAAACCCCTGGCCACAGTTTCTACTTAGGGCTGCTCACTGAGAAGGGATGACATAAGGAGGCAGATTGCTCCCAGAACACAAGGCACTGTGCAGCCTGGAACAGCACTGCAACACACTGTGTGACCCGAGAGACTTAACCCATTTTGATCAAATTGAATTTTCTGATACCAAAACTGTTCTTAGATTTAAAATTTAAAAAAAAATTAAAATAGTGCTTTAAAAACTTTAATTAGCCTGCTAGAAGGAAATTCCATCCCATAAGCAAACAATACACTCCAAGACATATGAGGCAGGAGCCATGGTAATTCAACTTTAAGATTCTGTAATTCTTATCCAGGCAAGCTTGTTTCCTCAAGAGAACGAGTGCCCTGAAATGCTGCCACAGTGGAGCACTCCAGCTAGCAATGAATCCTCAGCATAATATTAAAACCAAACACTACACATAAATCTAAGATATCCACAAATACACAATTTTGTATATACGTAAACTAAGAGTCCTCTTCTCAGTTTTCAGTTAAACCAAACAGCATTTGCCATTCATTTTTTTTCTTTTTTTTTCGTCTGAAGAAAATCTAAATAAATTCTGGCACAGTTGCCCTCACAAAACACTCATTCCAGCAGAGGCACAAAGCGTGTCAAGCAGGAGAGGCTGGAAATCAAAGCAATAATACGCTTTTCTTCCATGGTTGGAGCCTTCATTTGGACAAGCGATTGGACAGCACTGACCACAATCCCCTCAGCCAGCGTGATTAGCTGTGATCCCACTTACTCCCACAATCCCCTTTAATAGCCTCGGGTCACGTACAAAATCAGTGCTTGGGAGATCAGGAACACTAGGTTTCTGTCTCAGAAGGGGTAAAAATGGTTGTTTTCAGAATGAAGTCATACTGATGTATAATTAGCTAGTAAAGATAACACCAGTGACCTCTGCTATGTTCAAGGGCTCATAAATAATTAAAAAATAAAATTTTCCTAAGTTTCTGATTAAACCCAGGCATCTAAATCTCATTTAGCCACCCAGATAAAGTTTGATTTTAAAAGGCATCTGTTAACTATTTTTCATAGTACTGTTCATTGACTATTCATTTATATACTTTTCCTTACCTAACCAAGAATTGTCTTCTTTTAATTCAGTGCTTTACAGGGGCACCTTTCTGTGCATTAAATCATCTGTTCTTATTAGCAAAAATAAAAGGTAATTGTAAGTCACTGCTACTGCAACACTGTATCAAAAATTCAGAACTGAGGAAAAACAAAACAAAAAAATAAGACACAGCTCCCCAAGATCCATGTATACCTACAACCACCTCCACAAATGGAATTTATCAAAAGGTCAGGCTTAAAAAGCAGCAATTCATAAATACTAATTATCACCTTGCCAGTGATTGCATGATAACATTTACTGATGCATAATTGAATAGCAAAAAAATTAAAAAAAAAAAAAAAAAAGAGCGTGGGTAGATTTAATAATTAATTCCTCCCACACTAATCAGTTTCTGACTATTTCTTCTAATAAGCACAATTACGTATTCTTGCTTCCTTTTTCTTTTCTTCTTCCTTTGTGAGTAACAACTATGACTACATCTTTCTGAAACTAAAGGGAAGGGGAACTATAGCAAATATAATTTTTCACAGTTCTAAATTTCTCAGTGTTTTAATTGTACAGAGGTTTTTGCTGTATTACTGGATGTTACTAGGATTCTGTGTTTTGCAAAACAATAGCAATTTTCAGTTATCGCATTCGAATTAGATCATTTTCCCTCAAGCCTTCTTGCAAAACTGCACATTTGTACTCCAGTGCATTTATTTATGTGCATTATTATAAACAAAAGTTAACAGCCACCATGCACTACCCCCAACTATCCCAAGAGCTGCCTCGTGGTTGAGGAAAGCCCATCTCCACCGTCACAGGTCTGAGCAGACAGAAGGGTGTGCTGTTCACAGTCCCAGGGTCAGGTATGACAGGATGTAATTCCCTGGATTACAGCAGTGATTTGCAGGCAGCCATAGTGAACTCACACATGCTTTTACTGCACAAGGGATAAACAAGACTAAAAGCACAAGAGCAGCTACCAGGAACATGGCAGAGATGCTGTTTAAAATTCCACATAGATCTAGTGACTGGGGATATCATGAGCCCAACATATCACAGTAACTATTAGCTACAGGGGAAGAGTCAAACTATTAAGTCAAATTAGAAGTTTTTTGGTGTGGTTTTTTTTTTTTTTTTTAAACTTCAGCCGAATTTTATCTTTGCCCAGTATTTTGTTAGACCAACACATTCTGAAGTCCAATGCTGGAACAGCATTGATAGAAAAAAGGAAAACACAACAGCATGGCACACAATCCTCTGTAGGCCACATGGAAATAAAATTGCTACAATTGTCAGAACACAAAAAATAATACACGATTCTGATACAACCTTAACACATGAGTTTCATCATGGAAAGAAAGACTGAGTTTTTTATCAGAAATATATAGGGAAAAACAAACCAAACGAGTCAACCCTCTCTCCCCAAGCTTCCAAAACATTTTCAAGAACAGCAGAATAGCATTCTCCAGTTAATCACAAAACACACATACACCCTTCCAAACAGTGCCTTCCACACTTCAGAAAACAACCAAAGAAAAGTCACAGGGGGAGAGGAGCAGCACTTGACCTACGAAGGCCAGCACTATTAGAAATCCACACCTTGCAGTCATGTGTTTTGAACTGACATGAAATAAAACCTGCACAATCACAGGGCTGAAGAAAATCCTTTGCACCAGTTGCACATTCCCCAGGAAGCACCAACCAGCAACCTTATGTTACTAACAGAACATTTGGCACTAAAATTGTCTCCTCTCCATTGCAGGAAACAGAAACACAAAACATAGGCATGACCCATTCAGGGGCAATTAAAAGCCTGAGGTTTCATTCACTACAGCCTTAATTGTCCCTGCAGGCCTCTGGATCACACCACTACTGCTTCAGGATTCGTCTGTGGTATCTCGCAGGTGAGCTTCGGTGGGAGTTAAGGAAATAAAGGGACTGCAGAGCCATCTGGCAGAAAACACACAGGAAAGGAAACCCTTCAAACACCTCTTTGTTTCTTCTGGGCTTAGATAAGGAAGATGCTGGTTGCAAGAGAAAACGATACACAGGTTGCATAAAAACTCTCATACAGTAAAATAATACATGTAGTAGTAGACAGATCCACATTAAGCTGATTGCCTGTCCAGGCATACTCTGCAGACTTATCCTAGTGAATCTGGATAAAACCTAACAGAAAAAGTTATATTGTGTATTAAAAAAAAGCACCCTAATACAACGAGGTCTTTTTTGCTATATCTACAACACTCAAATATAGCAATACCACATTCCATACAGACTGTAAAATTGGTAAAGTAAAACCAGTCTAGTGGCACTGAAGAACAAGTCATAATTAGAGAATTATCTTGTTTTGGTTGGGGACAGGAGGGTGGTTTGGTTTTTTGAGGTGTTTTTTTGTTTTTTGGGGGGTTTTTTTAATTATCATTATTTTGTTGTTGTTTGTGTTTGCTGGTTTTGGTGGTTTTTTTTTTTAAATAATTATCATGCACCTGTCCTTCAGAAATTTTACTCCATAGAGGCCACCGCATCCTGCATAATACATTTTTTACCTTGCATTTCACCTTCATGATATGTGGCATTAATACATCATTAAAGTGACAGCTCTTCCTAATGGTGTATTAATTTAACGGTTCATATCAGACTGTCCTAGAAAAAATGATACTGAATAGACTAAACTCCAGTATGGTCCTGTGACCAAGAACAACTATCAATTGGTTCAGCTCACAGACATGGCAGAAGAGGATCTAGAAACCAAAAGGGTGCCACAGATTTTAAATACTTGAAACTAGACAGCTTATAGAGAGCAGCAGGGGGTTGACACTGTAGGTGCAGTTCTGAAAGAGCATTTTAACATGCAGCATCAAATGTCTGTTATCTCTCCCATCTTCTTCCTCCTGATAACACTTGGTTTCTAAGTTGGGAGAGTCTGGGGTTTGAGGCTTCTTTTTTTTTTTTCTTCCTTTTTTTTTTTGTTTGTTTGTTTGTTGGTTGGTTTGTGGTTTTTTTGAAAGTGGTTAGTTGCAGAATCACTAGCAGACTTCACATTAAAATCTGAGTCAGTTCAGTTTTGTGGCCAAGCAGTCCTGCAGTAAGGGATGCTGTTATCCCTCCAGCCTCTGAATGGGAACATAAAGGTTTGTACTCAGAAGGAAGAACTAAGCAATAAGTACCTACCAGCCCAGTTTAGGGTACCATTACTATAGACTATAGCAAACAGTAGCACAGCCTCTTAGATATTTCCTAAATCCTTTTAAATCATGCTAATTTATTGGAAGGTCTTTTTACAGAGTTCAAAGTTGAAAAGTATTGACATCTTAATTCCTACCCTGTGTCAGATTTCATCCCTTGCTTGACAACACTACTATGAAACTAAAAAATAAAAATGTGTCAAATTCATCTATTAGAGGAGTAGAAGAAATGAAATCATGCCAGTGTAATCGCTTCAAGAGCTCTCATTCACTCTTCTGGCAGAATCAAGATGTTTCTTTGCAATCGACTCCCACTATACTGTTTCCTGGGTAAACTGATAAAGGTTCTGAATGTTTAGGAAATGAAGAGGGGGGGGGAGGGGTGGAATCTACATTATGAAATAAATGGTTTGCTTTGCTCAGCTCATCAGTCTGGAAGGAATAATTTTTTGCACCAGCTTATTCTGTATTGTTTGCAACAAGCCTTAAGTTCAGCAGGACTGAGTCATCCAGGAGTCATCTTAAACAATACATGACAATTTATTTTTTTTTCCCAACTATATCCTCAAGCACTGAAGCTCAGTTTACCTGGTAAAAGCAGAAAAAGACATTGGACCACTGTCTCCTATATCTTTGGTGAGTGTTTAATTACTATTGTATTTAAAAAACATAATTAAAAAGACCCACAAAAACTCTAAAATTAAAATCATCACCTTTCATTCCAGCTTTATTGTGGGAAGGAAAAAAATTAGCCATTGTAGAGTTTGTGAATAAAAGGCTACTGGTACCTGCCCTCTGTTCCAGACTATGATTTCCAGGGCAGAGAGGGACATACCTGCCATCCCTACTCAGGTGTCAAAGCACCAAAGAGCAATATTAAAAATAGCATATCTTTGGCCATCCTTGTAAGGACGGCTTTAGGTTCCACTTCTAAGATGTTAGGGTCTTAGTTTAAGACACAAACTCAAGGTTTCGCACCATTAAATTCTTCTTGATATTTCATTACAGTTCTTCAAATTCTGTCACATATTTTGCTACTCCAAAATCAAGTAAAAGAGGAAATCTTTACTTTTTCCTTAGTACTGCTCTAAAAATTTTCCCCTCAGCCTCTCAAAGAATTAGTCAGGTTCTTAAATTTACATTTCAATTGCTTAGTTTACAAGTTTCACAACGGCAGTATTTTTGTAAGTCTAAGAGTACTTTTGGGGTTTTTTGTAACATCAAATAAATAAATAAATAGATTCTATTGATTCTACATTATTTTTGCACATCAGAAGTACAGATCCGGTAATGAATAATCGGTTCATCTGCAAGTAGAAGAAGAAATGGCCATCTAAATACCATTATAATAGCATAATAATTCTTCTACATACTTTAAGTTCCTCAGTTGGACAGAATAAGGTATAAGAAAGTAATCCCTGAGGAAGAGCTCCTTTTTCTGTCAGCAGCTTCAAAGCGTCTTTTTTTTTTAATTGCCTCACAGTGATTACCTTGCATACATTGATCAAAGAACCACTAGAAATATTCCTCAACATTAAGCAACACAATGATGATAAACTACCTGTTCGTCCTTAATACAGGACAGAGGAACCAACAGTTCATCCCACTGCAGTGAAACCATTAGGAGAAAAAGACCGGAGATGAAGTCCCATGAGACAGCACCTGGCACTCAGAGGGGCTCTGCAGGGTCACAATGTGCTTTCAGAGGCCCTTTTAGCCAGTGTGCCCCAGGCAGGACGTGCCACACTGTGGATAAGATGGACTTTTGGGACAATGCAACAGTCTCAGGTCTCGTAGCACAGCCTTCAGCAGAGTGGCAAAGCAGAGATGTGCTGTGGGAGAAAGATGAGCAGCAATTCCTGTCTTTACTAATCCCAGCTGAAGCTATTGTTTGACCTAACATCACATATTAACTACTTAATTCCTCCATGGAGGCTTATTTCCTACATGGCATTCAACTGTTAATACTGCAGGCTTGCTGGCTTTGGTAAATGTACTGCCTTGCAGTGGTTTTGTTGCATTTTTTTGATTTCTTCCTGAGAAGTGATCAATTATTTCACCACATGTGAATCCCATCAAACCACTATTTCACAGAAACACTTTAGGAGTCTACATAACCCTATGGAAGCCTCCCCAGAAATAGTTTGCAACTCCTATGTGGATTATGATGGGTTTGATAAACCCCAAAAACTCAGATTAAGGCCTTAGTTTAGTCAGGCCCAAAGCCAAATTTAACAGGTCTCAGTTCTGTAGGCCTCTCTACATAGATTTAGAGGGACAAATATCACCTGACTTAAGCAACCAAAGAGGTATTTCATATCATCTGACTTCAAGTGGAGTATAAATCCAGTGGAGGAGGTGCTCCCTCCCCTTTTCCTCTCCTTGTGGTGG